>CM039472.1:13417982-13835305 GCA_022433065.1 Begonia loranthoides | reverse complement strand
TGTTAATCAACTAACTAATTAAGCATGTAAGTTGACCAATTGAGCATGTTTAATGATTTTTATTTAATTGTACATGTAAATTAACTAGGATAACCAATTAGAAAAATAACTATAATTCTACTAGAGTATCTTATCAACTTGGATATCTAATTAGCATGTTAACTAATTGTCCTTAGCTTGTTGTTTTCTATTAGTACCAAGGATGATTAGTAACTAGGATAAAAGCATAAAATCAACTCTCGAGCATGTTAATTTAGTTATACTTTCTTTCTGATGCACGCTGATTGTTAATTTCGTTATATGTCCTTTATTAATTCAAGTCATATATCCATGCATGCCTTGTGTTCAATTCTATAATTGTTTCCATTAAATGCTTTATTAATTCAAGTCATATATCCATTTAATTATCATGACTATTATGTTAGGATGCATCATGCATCATGTTAGGTTGAGAATGTTTGTTCATGCATCATGTTAATAGAAAGTATAGGGAGTGCCACATTGGTGGTGGTACATAAGCATGCATAAGTGAGGTAAAAAGTCAAGAAAGGAAGAAGAAAAGGGAATTGGGAGTGGATGGGTAGTAGATCTAGTCTGCGATCTTGGCGTAGCCCCTCCCTCATAGGGTACGGGAGTTCTAGATGCGTGGAAAAAGGCTAGGTCCGACCACTATGCCATTGCACGAGAAAAACCTCCCAATTCTAGCTCAAAGTACGAGTATGGAATAAAAGAATAATAGAATGATGGATCCCAAGGGATCAAAGTAAGATTTAGAAAAGTAATAAATGGATTAATGACTTAATGAAATGATTGGTCTGGGTGGCCCCCATTCCAAAAAGGACTAAAGAGAGGAACTTCATGCATTAAACCCTTTTTTCCTTACTAAGCATTCGGCCTTACAGTTGCTTGTGTTGTAGATGTAGGTAATAGTACATGGAATAAACGCACAAATTAGGAATAACGGAAAAAAGAACAAACAATAGCAAGCAGGGATGATGGATTTGCATACGCGAGGGAGATCGTGGCTGGCCAGGCACATCAAAAGGGTAAAAGAGAAACGGTTTTTAATTAAGTTTAGTTTTCAAAGTTGTAATTAAATTAAGTAGTAAGTTGTATAAAAAGTAGTATTTCAATTGGTTGGTAATTCTTTCCTAAACTATTTGTTTAAGCTTCCGCACAATTTTAATTAAACTATTTTCATACGCTTCCACATAAGTTTTATTAATAAGGTTTTATAATGAGTTTTATGAACAGTTGGTAGCAGTCCGGTTCAGGTGCGCTCTGACTCATTTCGAAAAGAAATTTCAAATTTTTACGTATTTTAAAGGATTTACGAAAAATCGGGTCGTTACATCAATGGCCGATGCTTTCAGACTCTAGTCACCGACAGCCTTCCAGGTTTCTTTCTTTGTAGTGGGAGGGTAGGTCTTCCTGGTGCAAGGCTCGAGATATGTAGGGGGAGAGAGAACGGTTCGATTCGGGTTATCACGGTTTTCACTTCACAGAACCGAGAACCGAACCGACATTTTCAGTTCTGTTCAATTTGGTTATAAATAAATTTTTTTCTTATTAAAACCGAACCAAACCGATAAAAACTTATTGGTTCGGTTTGGTTATCCCATTTGAACCGAACCGATTCCCACCCCTAGATGTATATGTAATACCCAGAATTTAACTAGGACTAAGGATCATAACAATTGTGAATTTTGAAGATTTTGTGATGATGTTATTATGGAAAATTAATTTAGGAAACAGAATTTGAGAACTTAAATTGGATCGATAATCATCGTCAAGCGATGCTTAGAATAAGTCGGGAATTGGAATTTAGTCGATTAATATACAATACATATATTTGACACATAATATATATGTGTGTGTGTGTGTGTGTGTGTGTGTGTGTGTGTGTGTGTGTGTGTGTTAATAAAATAAATGGGATTAAAGTAAAGGAAAAGGGGAATTAAAATAAAAGGAGGGAGATGTGGGTGAACTGGTTTTCCACCGGTCTGATTTTGGAAGAAAAGAGAGGGAGAAATGGAGAATGGCCTACAGCTAAAATTGTAGAGAGAGAGAGAGAGAACTCAGGAGAGGATTTCGCGACAGGGGAGGCGATCCCACGAGGGGGAAAAGTTCCCGTCCTCGGGAGCACTAGTCGTCAGTGTTCAGCGTTGGTCTACTGAAACGCTGGGCTACGGCTCAAAA
This sequence comes from Begonia loranthoides, assembly GCA_022433065.1. Taxonomy (NCBI): domain Eukaryota; kingdom Viridiplantae; phylum Streptophyta; class Magnoliopsida; order Cucurbitales; family Begoniaceae; genus Begonia; species Begonia loranthoides. The sequence goes on along the minus strand of CM039472.1, from coordinate 13,833,106 downwards.
TCACTGAGTCTGTGGGACAATTGGAATGAGGTTCCTGTGAGGTGGAGTTTGCAGCGCTAAACTGAGGTACGTACTGTAGAATTCTGCTATGTTGATTTGGTTCTGTATTTTCTATTGTAGTGGAAATGCATTTTCTGTGCCTGGCAATGGAGGCAAAATGGTAGGGGCAAATGTCGTGGGAAAGGTCTAGTCTGCGTTCCACATTGAACCTGTAACATCCTGTAACCATTTTCGTATAAAATTTATTTTTTCTAAAACCATTACTTAATAGAACACCATAGTAATAAACAGCAGAAGTCTTAATCTTATAAAATATACAGTGGAAGTCTTTTACAATTTAATACCACAAATCCACATTTCAATAAACATATTAACTTAAAAAATTTATTTCAAATCATAAAACACTTAACCTTTATAAATATTTATTCCTTTCCGTGAGCCATAACCACAGGTAAATGTCGCCAACAACACAAACGTCCACACAACAATACTCCATCAGCTACGTCCATCAATAGCTTTATCCATTCATCGGCTCCTTACCTACACCAACGGGACCTAAATAAGAGCTTATTACTCAGTACGTGATATAAACATAAAACATGAAATTCACATACAATTTCTATAACAACGTATACTGTTTTCTGTTCTGTTTCTCTATTATTGTTCATGCCTTTTATCGTTATTTCATTTTGCTTATATGCCGAGCATATCAAACTTGACTATACAAACATCCATTTACTATTTTTTCTTTTACTTTTTATATGTCGGGCTTATCAAATTGGACCATACAAACATCTGTACTGGACATATCCAACTGGACCACAGTTAACTTCTGTGCAGGGCGTAACTAACCGGACCACAGTCATTTACTTATCTTTGGTTTTTGTGTCGGGCATTTCTAACCAATCCACAAAAATAGCTATTTACGTATCTTACAGTTTCATACTGTTGTCTCATATTTTTTCAGTCATTTATTGTTTATGTGCCGTGCGTATCAAACTGGAACACATAGATATCTGTGTGGGGCGTGTCAAACTAGTCTACAGCTGTTTGTTTATCTTGATTACTGTGACAGGCGTAACAAACCAGTCCACAGTTGTTTAATTAATTTCTGTGCCGAGCGTAATTAACCAGACCACAGCGGTTTACGTATATTCCATTTTTGTGTATTTTAAGATTTCAGGTATTGACATTATCGTGCACATATAATTCTATCTAACGTGTTCCTTGATCGTATCCTTAAAACATGATTCGTTACAACTAAGGAACTGAACTTAAATCTAATAAACATACAAGCAAACAGCATATGTTTCCATATAAAAACATAACCTATGCATCTAGTAAACAAGCATCAAACAAAACCCTAATTTCCCATGATGTAGGTCCTTTCGGACAAAGCACATGCTATAGCACGTACCTGTAGTCCTTAGCTTTAATAAGGAATTAGCACTTTAAGATTCTTCACAAGAATCTAGTTACTAACAACATGAGATAATCAATAAAAATTTCTCGATAATTATTCCTAACTGCAAAGAACTCGGTGTATCCTCTAACAATCATCCCACTAACACTAATCCCTTCTAATAATCACTTAATCCAAAAATCCCATCTAATACTTCCACTAATATTTCCAGAATAATCCCAATAAACATGGCTATTACTCATCACCTTTTTCCTTTTTCTATTGTCGTTTATCTAAGTATGAGAGTGTTGCAAATAATATTTAACCAACAAAATCATCATTAGAGTAACAAAAGGAAGGTCAGTTACCTGAACCCGAGAGTAGAGAACACCACACTTCCTTCACCAGCTCTCTTATATATTCCAGAACTAGATATTCTCAACTTCCTTCCTCAAACTTCTTTTTTCATGAACTCAAGAAACCTTCATGAAATGTTGCATCCACACGACTCCCTTCCACTAACTGTCTCTTTCCCACTCAACCCAATATTCACAGAGCCTCACATCCAGAAGCAAAACCTCACTTCCCATTCAAAATCCTCATGCCATTTTAGCAGAGTAACTCTATGTTTTTCATCCTAGAAAACTCTCAGCCATCCCTCCTCTATTTATAGACAACTTTTCTAACGTCTCCCCGCATGAAGATAGAAAGCCAAGGGACACTATCCTTTAATTTCCAGCAACCTTTCATTATCCATCAACCCTTTGATGTCCATACATTTCAGAGGACGATTTGCTTCATCTTCAGTATCCGTTTAAAACTCTCCAGATGACCTTCATTAATTGGCAGATGATCATGCCGGTAGTTCTCCATCAAGGCAATCGACTGCCACAAACAGCCGCTGCGATTTCCTTAAAAAAAAATACCCATTATCACGCCGGTTGATCTCCCCATGCCGAATGTCTGCAACGATTGATCGCAGTTCATTCCTTCTTCAGAATTATGTTTTATTCATGTTATTCCTTAACATGACACACATGAATATAAACATTATTTCTTCTTTAATAAATACAAGTTGATTTGATCATAATCAACCGCACTTTTCAATACCAATAATCAATGTGCATTTTTTTTATAGGTTGATCATACCGGTTGATCCAAATCAATCACAATGATCAACCACTCCTTAATAGCCATATTTAATACCCATTTTCTTGTTTACAGGTTGATCACACTGGTTGATCTCAATGAACCACAATGATCAACCACCCTTTCAAACAATCATCCGCCATATTCTTCTCCAATTGAATATATTCCAAAAAATATACATATATATTTACATATATATATATATATATATATATATATATATATATATATATATATATCCTTAATGACATGCCTCGGGGGCCGAGGCCTATTACTCGATCGCAAACAAGGTTCTTACTGTCACTTAGCCAAATTACTGATGATCTTTTTTCTTTTGCAGGTATTAACTTCGAGGATGATTCTATTTGGGATGTTGTCCCGACGGATAGGGAGCAACCTATGCATGTCTTGACTTGGGACACACGTGAATGTTATGAGCTTCATCAGACGGGAATTTGTCTTCCCGGCATCCCAAACGTGTAACCTTTCAATTCTGCATTTTTATTTCTTATTTTATTTTCATGGTAAACATTGAGCCTATTTTGTGAGGGCAAGGCATGGTTATAAGCTTTACTCATTCATGCATTTAGATTGTTGGTTAGGTTAGATGGTGATGATTCAATTATAGGTTGATGGGCCAAGTCCAATCAATTTCAGCCCAAGGAAAGAGCTGCCATGTGTACGCCATGCATGTTATCTCCCACCAGCTTTAATGTTGTCCATTCATTCCACATTCATCCAAGGGCCTGCATGTTGCCACCCAAAGAAAACAACCAGGAGCTGCCACGTGCACGTCATGCATATTGCCACCACCTGCCTCATCTCGGCTGTCCATCATCCCTCATCTCGGCCGTCCATCATCCCCTACTCATCATCACCTAGGCTTATAAATATCCATGGATTAGATGCATTGAAAAACTTTTGATCAAATTAATATAATAGTAGTTTTCTCCTCCGTGAGAGAAATCCCGACCCTGTCATGAGTCAGCCCTGGATTTTCGAATCCGAGACGAAGTAGAGGACTTCCTTGTTAGCAAGCTCGTGGTGCTTGAGCTAACTCGTAAGTTTTCCCTTTTCAAACTTCCATTGGGAGTTTGAGCGAGGGAAAACCGAACCATTGCCTACGATTGGTAGATTTTCTTTGAAAATCTAGAATCCGTGAACCTCACATTAGATAGTTCCCGGATCCGATCAAGGGTCTACATCTCCTCCCTGTCGCTCATCGTGGGTTTCTAACACGTGCTTCCTTTTCTAGGTCGTCTCGTGTCACTTAATATATCACTCTTCTAAACTATTCAAACTTAGATTTCCAAATATATTTCACTTGGCTAATGTCTTCAATTACCCATGTTAATTCCAATAACATCTAAATCATCCTCCTAAGCTTAATATGAACATAATTTGTGGTATCAAGGTTCACTTATTCCAAATACATTTCTCTTGACCAATATCTTTATTTATCTAACTCAGCTTCTATCATCCCAAAATTATCACTTAATCTATGCCATTAGCTCAACAAAAATTAGGGATATTACAAAACCGAACTGATTCCATTTGGTCTTCCAACCCAAAGAAGAAAATACCTATCCCAAAAAATCATTATTTGTAAATTCCTTCACGTTGGCTTCCCTTTACAGATGGCAACTCCTAATGGATGTTAGGAGAGGTAACTTGGGATATGGGAGTCGTATGTGGGAAGCCTCTATAAAGATTAAAATTAGATAGAGTGAGAGTGAGAGAGGGAGTCTGTGAATGGAGCGTATGGAGAGTCTTCTATGAGTTGTGTGAGGCCAAGTGATCAAAGAGAGTGAGAAAGAGAAAAAAAGTGATAGAGAAGAAAAGAAGACAATAAGCCTATAGAGGAAGTGGAAATGTAGAGAAAAGAAATGTGAGAGGGAGTGAGCTACTACCATTGAAGGATTGACCAAGAGGAAATGAAGAAAAAGAGGAAGGTGGAGGTGAAACTCCTAGCTCTTGGTTCTCTTTGGGTTTCTTCACTCAACTCTTTTCAGGCGTTTTTCGAGTAAGGAGTTCTTCCTTGTTTTTCCTTACGACTTAAGTTATAGATTGAGTTATGTTAAAATGGATTATGTTATGTTAAAAGAAGAAAATGTTAGGATTTATGCTTTGAGCTACTAGAGATTTTGATGAATTATTCTGCGGCATACGTATTGATAATGGGTATGCTCTGTTTGTATATTTTGGTTCTAGAATTGGTTTCTGCTGAGGGATATGTATGTGATTTGATTAATGGGAGTTGGTTTCCTGTTTTAATTACTACTTGGTTTGTGAGAGATGAAGGAATGAAGTAAATGGTGATGGTTAGGCTCTGTTAATGAAAATGGTTCTTTGTTAGTTATTACTCTGGTTGAAATAATTATGGATATTATTATTGGACGTTGAGGAGCATGTGTGTACTCTGTTGATGGTTTAATTATTGTTATAACGCTTGGGAAATGCTATGTTGGATTATGTTGCTCTATGTGGTTTATTGTTGATATTGCTTAGTTTATGAATGGTGGGGTTATGTTCTGTTGTTGGAATTAGTCTCTGTTTGGTTCGAATGCACTGTTAGGTGTTATGGTTTATAGAATTCAATAAATGGGTATTGGAGTGGTGGTATTGACGATATTAAGGTTATTAAGTTGTGATTATTGATAATTAAATGTTATAGATTTGTGAAGGGATTGAAGGTATTCAAAAGGGAGAAGAAGGATAAAGTGCTAAACACGTTACGAACCCCAGGTAAGTGATATGATTGTGTTTTGGCCTTCAGGCCCTACATCGTAAGAATTATGAATTATATGTTGACTGTTTACTACTTTCATAGATTATTAAGTTAGGTTGTGATCATGTTCTGAGGATTGTATTGATGTTTATTGCGTGTTTATTAGGTATAGGTTCTTTTAATGATATGTTTATTAGTTTGAGTTAAAGATAACGATAATGAAATTAAGCATATTTTGAGGCCTATCTAGAGGAGATAGATATTGTATGCATTTAAGAGCATCGTGCATCATGGTTTTCAAATGATACGCAAATGGTTTTTCATGCATGGTTTTTAAAAAAGAAACAGAAACAGATAAGAAATGAAAAAAACAAAAATAAATGGTAACATAGCACTTTTGGTCGAAGTGGCCAGTGTGGCCTGGCTTCCCAAAAAGGACATAAATAGATGCGGTTCAAGATAAGTTTGAGGTTCTTTCCAGGGTATACTGGGATATGATATGTGCGTTATTAGTTGGTCATCGATTGATGTCTATGTAACGACCCTGTTTTTATTTACTTTAAAATCACTTGAAATTTAAAGCTTTTATAAACATCAGAGTATTCTTCCTTTATAAAACCTGATCGTTAAAACTTTTTACTTAAAACACTTATCAATTTCAGCAGGAGTAAAAAAATCCTTTTATGAAATGCAGCGAAATTAAAACAAAACATTAAAGAGTATTAAGTAATTTACAAACCCCTTTTTATAAATAATTTCCTTTTAAATTCTTTAGCCCAGCCAACCATAAGATCCACCCATGCAAATCCTTCATCAACTGTCTTTGACCTGTTCATCTATTTCTCGTATGTACCTACATCACAAGACCTAACTAATGAACCTAACGCTCAGTAAGTGATAGAAAGAAATGCAATGCAAATGATATGCATGATCATTCAATGCATTACAAAAGAGAACTGTATCTCTTCTAGAAGTCAAGGTGGAACACTTCCATAGGGTCATGTGGCTAAACCATTTCACTCTGACGAGGAGATATATCTATCAAGGGTGTTCCACATGCCGGTATCCTCACTTTTGTTAAAGACGTTGGGGGTTTCAGAACGGAAGAAGGATGAACCAAGATTCCACGTAGATAACTCTTACCACACCGCTCCCTATATGGGAGCATTCTACCGTATGGAATGTCACCGATCATCCCAAACCCCCACACGCCTATTTACATATATTAGGTATGTCATGCAATATGTACGTGAATTCATATAATCCTATATGATGGTATAAATGTCAAATAAACATATCATTAAAAGAACACAGCATGCAAATCCTAATTCTTGCGATGAAGGGTCCGAAGACCAAAGCACAATAAGTATCAACTTACCTGACGTCCTTAGCGCAGTTCAGAAGTTAACGTTGTCCTTCTCCCTTTTATACCTTCACAATTTCATAACATTTATCATTAAAATCACAACTCATCAATCTCAACACATTTTCATTTGCTACTTACTAGAATCCTTAACCCAAGTTCAACTTAGACACTTAACCATTTCCAACAATATAACACTTCCAATATCTCTACACTTATCAACTTCCAACAACAAAATCAATTCCCTTTATATCAAATCTTTCTCTAACTAATTCCTTTTTTATATATAGAATATTACACCCAGATAAAATCATGTTTAACAAGGCAATAAAGGCATAATTACTAACAATGGCCTACAACAACAAGCAGATAGTATTATTTTCAAACCGACAGATTAACAATTCCATCCAGCAACTCATCCAGACAATCCAACGGAACCACTACTTATCATCCAAACAAAATGCTTAATCCATTAAACTCATGCTTCACAAAATTCTAAAAGCAGTAGCTCACCAATTAATGAAGGCAGTAGCTAAACACTTAACAACAGAACATTGACTTTCCAGAATGGACATCCAACATTTTCACCAAAGATTATCACTATCAACAGAGAATACACATCTAGAATAATTATCCAACATGTTATACTATCCCAAATCTATAGAGCAGTTCAACAATCCATAATATATCTCCATTAATATGCTTCGACAATTAACAGAGAAGGAAATGCTCACCCAAGGAGCAAGAAGCTCAGTTGGACATGAGGGAAGATCACATAGGCAAGGAGCTCACCCTTCAGCTATTCGTCCATTATACAATTTGTAGCAACTCTCAAACAGAAAACAAGACAATTTGTCACAACGCAAGACCAACCAATGCAACAGATTATTCAATACAATTATCCAATAGAGGCTGTCAATACCTTCAACATTCAAGACTCCATACTCAAACAGCAAGGAGAGGAATCAAACTTACCTAAATATCACAGGAGTCAACACCACAACCTCCAATTCTTCAGAGAGCCACACGCGGCCCTCACTTCCCAAGCAGCTCATCAAAGAGCATTTCCTTTGTCCATGGTTCACAGAGTGACACACACCTACACAACAGAATAAAACATTCTCACCTTCCCTCTTCACTCCCTACGGTTTGTAGCAGCACACATGACAGGAATGGAGAGTTCAACTTCGTTTCAATCTATCATCCCATCGATTTAAAGGCAGCAGAGGACTGGAGAAACTGGACATTTGCCCATTTCAATGGAGGACGTCCAATAAGTAATTGCCGCATGGAAAGCCCGCTAGAGGTGGAGCAGCTGGAAGAACCAGCTCCAGTCCGGTCGATTTCACCCCAACCATCATGCCAATTCGTCCCTTCTATCACTGCCATCACCAATTTGTTCACTGAATCATTCGTTTCAGAGTCGAGATACATGACAATCAACAATTAAAGAACTTACCTTGGACAACCACAAAGAGAGATGCAGCACGCGGTTTCGATCGATCAAAACTGTGGAGCCTTAGTGTATCGACCCAGATTTTTATCCTTCCATTTAATTTTAAGGAAAAGTGGTTGAAATTTTTTAAAACTTTACTTTCGTTAAAACCTTTGTTTAATATAGCTTTCAATCAGACTGCCCTTTTTAAATCCCAATCGTTACTACATTTTCTCGAACTCGTTTAAATCATAAAAGGTTAAATCCTTGATTTATTTTGGAAAGTCTAGCGGAAATGAATTTGAAAGCCATTTAATGAAAACATAATTGGAGACGAAAATTTGAACCAACATTCTTAAGTTTAGAGTTAATCTGTCACAAGTTCAAACGTTCAAGTTAAAGCTATAGTTAATGTCTTTACAAAACATATTTATGGTTTAACCCTTATAAAATATTCTTCTTCTTCTTCCATTAAGCCATCAATCTACTCCAGCCTAGTCTCTGCCGGATAATCTATAAGCTCCACGGGGAGGGCCTCCTCCTCTGCTCATGGTATCACCATTTCATGACCTACATCACAAGTAAGGACGTGAACCAATGGCCCAGTGAAGGGAATGGGGGTTTATGCTTATGCTATGCCTCTCTTTTAGTCTATTATGGAATGGGAGCCACCCATCCAAAGCCTTTATGACATTCGTTTGTTCGTCTCTTCTTACTCGTACATCGAGCTGAAACTGGGAGGTTTTTCTCGTGCAATGGCGTAGTGATCAGATCTAGCCTTTCTCTTTTCTTCTAAGTAAACTAGAACTTCCATACCCCATAAGGGAAGGGCTACGCCTAGTGATATAATCCAAAATCCCCAAAAATATACTTTTCAAATCTGTCCCGGAAAAACTGTCAATACCCGAGCTAGTAGCAATGAATTGGATCAAGCTCCAAATTTACACGTGAACTAGAGCTGTAATTTGGAGGACGTAAACTTAATACATTCAGAAGAGTTGCTTCAAAATTTCAATCCAAAAACCATTATGGATTAGGAGATATGTCGAAATCAATATCAACCCGAAACTAGGGTTTCAGCAGGGCAGAAATACCTTTCAGTATTCAAACTCAAATAAATCGAAATACTTACAACGAAATAATCCCAAATTTGGAGGGTAGTCAATTAACTCAAAAATGAACAACTTTCCAGAAGACACAAAACTGATTCACGTAACTTAAGGTTCCTAAAACAGAGCTGCAATTGGGCATTCCAACAATCCACAGAATAAAACAGATTCAGCGATTAAAAGGGATTCAATAATAAACACCATCCAACTTACACTTAATGAACGACCAGCCAAACACCAAATCAATATTCACATAACAGAATCTGTAAGTGCCAAAGAAAACCTGAAATAGCAAACAGGACCTTCAAGAATCGAGTAGAACAGCCGAGGAGTCCGTGGACCTCCTAGTGAGAGGGACGACTTGCGGTTTGTTGAACAACAAACACTCTCCAAGTTTGGAAGCCTACCTTTACCTCCACGCCACAATCCTCCCCACAAGGATAAGGGATTGGAAGAGGTACCCTGAAATTGTTAGGAAAGGAGGCTTCAAGAACTCCTTGCAAGGGGATGGGAGAATCGGCTCAATGGAGGGGGAAGGCCGCGGGTAGCTCTTCAAAGAGAAGCAAATCTTCTATTCAATCATCCACTGGTTCTTCCATTCGAAAATAGGGTATATAAGACCCTAAGGTTTTACAACAAAATCATAAAAGGACTAAAATATCCCTAGGTAGTAAAAGACCAAACAAACCCTTAATTAAAACAACAATAATAAAATCCGAGTCTGAGTTTTGCTCTCTGAAACAAAGACATTTGACATACCAAATGGAGTCCAAATACAACGTTCAACAGCTCGTTAGAAACCTCTGGATGTTGGTGACATTTGGTATGAAGGATCAAAGTTGAAAAAATGTCATCCCGATTGTCGAAAATCCACTTGAACTGTCAGAGGTCAGAATCTAGGCGGAAAAACAACTCACAATTTTTCCCCAAAGATTGTAAAATCTCCATTAGCCCAAATGCCAACTCCAATGATGTTTATTTGATTCAAAAAAAAACCTGCAAAATAAATAAAAAGTTAGAGAATAAAAGAGCCCCTGGCTCAGGCTCAAGTTTCGGAACTTGGGGCACATCATACTCCCGGGGTTGAAAAGGATTTGTCCTCAAATCCAGGGAGTATTCACCATTATCTTCTTTGCTTGCCTTCCACCCGGATCAAATGGAAAATTTTTGTTTCCACCTTGAGGCAATTTCTTCATAAAGGATCTTGCAAACCATCTTGCCAAGAATGGGAGAAAAATGGTGAGTTCACAAAAGACGACATGCGGATCTAGTAGTTGTAGCAATGTTGAATCACAATAATCTTCAATCTTCGAATTTATTTTCTCAACTCCAATATCAAAACCTTCTATCCAACATTCAAAATCATCACTAATAATAAAGGAATTTTCCATCCACCCAATTTTAAAGAACCATGGAAGTAAGGAAACTAATGGCATGTACCTTTCTTGGTGCGCATGCTCCATGAGAGTGGATGTATAACTAGCAAGAACAAGATCATGCAGGGATAGAAAAATAGGGTCACAATAATTTTCAAACAAAACATCCAGATTGCCCATCAACACATCTTCAATCATCAAATCAACAACAACTCTTTCACAACCCAAGCAAGCATCATTAACCAAAAAATTCAGAAGTTTATCCCAATTGTGATCATCTCCTTTCTTAATAACTAGAATATCAAGCTCAATATCATGGTGTGCTTTAGTCAATAGTGTCTCTATAGTTGTACCACTAAGCATGTAAGGGTCAACAACCTCATTTGACATTTCAATATGTGAAAAGGGCTCACTAACAGCAACATAAATGCAATTTCCAATCCGCAGTGGTATAACAGATTCACTAACAACCATATTTCTTAACCATCCAATTTTAAAGAACCAATCAACTAAGGAAATTGATGGAGTGTACCTTTCTAGGCTCATACTTTGGTGAAGAAAAATTTTCTTCCTTGGAAATTCATTTTGCAAACTACTATCTGCATCAATCTCATGTTGGAGCCTCTTCAACATTAATGGTTTGCTTTTTACCATCAATAGCTGAGTGTTGCATGTTGTAAACTTTAGTTCAGTATCAATGAGTGAAGGTAGGTGGATGAAGTCCAAGTCTACTCTCGGATTGGGCAAAACAATCTTCTCTCTATGTTCTTCTTCTTTTTCTGTTGTTGACTGTAACTCTAAACTTATCTCTAATAGTTGTTTAGCATGATGGAACTCAATCTCAGTGTACAATACTTCTTCCTTCTCAATGGTGGCTGCCAAAGAGATATCTTTACAATCCATCTCTTGAAGTGGTTCTACAATCGTTCTTAAAATAGGAAAAGTTTGGTTGGAGCAATTCGGGCTAATCAACTCTTCAAAACTGACTTTCTTTTTCATACGAGATTCAACTTCCAACTCTTCCTTAATGTTAGCCATTATCAAAGTGTCATCATTAAGGGCCTTCTTCTCCTCATTATGCTTCACGGCATTAAATTTGCTATCCACCTTTGGAATTGTTTTTGGAGGATTGTTGCCACTTTGGAAAGGCTGAGACAAGCTATCCTTAAGTCTTCTTTTTCTTTGCCTTTCTATTCTCAAAGCCAATTGTATAACATCATCAAGAATCTCATAAGATTGCAACTGCACAACGTAACCAATATCTTTATGCAGCCCCTTAATAAAATGAGCCACGGTTTGCTCCATTAGCTCCACCACATTGTATCAAATCCTTAAAATTTCAAACTTGGTCAAGTATTCGTCAATCGTTAGTGAGCCTTGTTTCAATTTTTGAAGTTGAAAGAATAGTTCTTGCTTGTAGAACATGCTTTTACACAAGAAAACAGGAGCGAGTAGCATCAATTGAGACAATGAAACATGCTTCTAAACAACTAAAACTGCAGCGAATAATAATAATCGAAATGAAATAGCAAAACGTGCTCCTCAAATGATGATAAATAGCAGACAGTAAACACTAATCATGCTTTTGATCGACTACTACAGCAGCGAGATATCAAAGGTAGAAAAGCAGAACGTGCTTATTAATCGACTAATATACAGCAGAAATAATGATGAAATGAACAACCAAACATGCTTATAATTCAATAATAAACAGCAACATTTTAATGTCGACATAGAACATTAGAACATACTTCTAAAATGATGATAAACAATAGCAAGGAATAAACAAACGAAGCAGCAAAACATACTTCTTAATAATTAAAAACAGCAGCGAAATCCCGAAAATAAAAAGGCGAAGACATGCTCTCGGATTACTAAAATTACAGCAGCCCATTATCGAAGTAAGGCAGCAAAACATGCTCCTTAATACCCAAAAATAGAAGCAAAATAGCAGAGAAATATTGAAAATAAAACAGCAAAGACGTGCTCAAGGATGACTAAAATTACAGCAGCGCATTATCGAAATTAGACAGCAAAACAAGCTTCTTAACCCAAAAACAGCAGCAAAACAGCAGATTAATATTGAAAATAAAACGACGAAGATGTGCTCTCGGATGACTAAAATTACAGCAGTGCATTATCGAAGTTAGACAGCAAAACATGCTTTTTAATAACTCAAAAACAGCAGCAAAACAACGGAGAAATATTGAAAATAAAACAACGAAGACATGCTATCGGATGACTAAAATTACAATAGCGTATTATCGAAGTTAGACAGCAAAACATACTTCTTAATAACCCAAAAACAGCAGCGAAATATTGAAAATAAAACAGCGAAGACATGGTTTTTAACGACTATATTACAGCAGCGAAAACGACAAAATGGAACAGCGTATACATGGTTTTCAACGACTAAATGAAACAGCAGAAAATATAAACATCTAAGCATGCATTTGATCGGCGAATAGCATAGCAGTAAATTGACACTCATATGCCTTTCTAACAACTTTAAGTAGCAGCGAACAACATCGGAGCCAGGCAGCGAATACAAGTTTCTAATCAGTAAATAATGACGAACAAAAATAGTAAAAGATATGCTCCTCAACAATTAATAAAATATACAGAAACAATATCAAACAAGGTAGCGAAACGAGCTTCTTAACAGTTATAATCAGCAGTAAATAGTAACGAATAAGATAGCGAAAGACATGCTTTTCAGACCACTAAAAGCCGCAGTAAAAATCATGGAATAGCTAAAACATGCTCTCTAGTGACGGTAACAGTAGTAAAAATGGCAAAAATCAAACAGTGAAGGTCATGCTTTCCACAGGACAACTACATCAACTTATGCAGAGCATATTTTGTAATGACAGCGAAGGTGCTCAAAGAACATCAACGAGGATACGAAATTGAAGTCACATGCTTGACCCATGAATATAATAGCATCAACGTGTGACGAATACAGCAGCAGTAACAACGAAAAGAACAGAGTTTTTATCATGCTTTTAACGTTTATACGGAACCAAATACAGGATATCCAACAAAATATTTTCTAGGCATTTTTAACAACAGCATGAGGCAACTAAAAGAACTATAGAGATTCTATAGCAAAAATGTTTACTCACGCACACATATACTTGGGTGTAGGGCCTCCACTTGGCCAAGAACACACCGAAGTTCTTACCATTTTGACAAACCCAGAGCAGGGATAGCAGCTCCGGCAAGGACAGCTCCAGCTGTACACTCCAGTACACTAGAGAACTGCAACTCCAGAGAGTTCCACGGTTGATGAATACCCGAGAACTCCTACACCTTCAGTTCCAGAACATCCTAGGACTCTTCCTCTGTCGATTTATTTTGCCCTTTACAGGAGACAACATTCTACAATTTCCAAAAGGTGGGGCGTAGCTCCTTCTGCATGCCTAACCAGCCCACTAAAATTCACAGAGTGTTCCCCACGCTTTGTACGATTCTAGAGAGAAAGATGGTGTTGTCTATATAGCAGACAAAAAAATCCACCCGAACTTAAAGTTGGACCACTGGCCTCTGGCAGTCCAGCCTGAACCAGAAGCCACGCCAGTGCTCCCCCGAATGCCAGCGCGCGAAGATGCCGAGCATCGCCAAGCCCCAGCCACCAACAGCGCTAATCCATGCCTGCCGATCACCAAGCCGTCGCCCATCCATCGACGTTGCGATCGCGCATCGCCAGCCATCAACGCAGTACCAGTGACCCAAAGCCCGCACCATCCGAGCCCCTAGTATCCCGACGCTCGCTTCTTCGTTTGCCAGCAGCTGCACGCCATCGTCGTTCCTTTATTGCTGGTCCTGTTCACTCGTCGGCGCTCTCCTCATCCCGATCTCTCTCCCTCATCTCTCCCTTTCTCCCATGTCTCCCTCTTCACTCGCCTCTTCTCTCTTTCCCTTTCATCTATCTCTCCATTTTCGGGAATGGCCTGAAGGCCATAAGTCACCCCAATCGGTTCACTGCGTGAACCGGTCCAATTCTCCCCCTCCAAATTTCTCCTTTAATTAATCCATAACAATTAAATTAATCTCAATAATATAATTTAAATTCATTAAATTACTATTAATTTTTAATTACAGTAAATCCTTTTTAATCTTAATAAATGAAATTCTTACGAATACGTCCTTCGTAATACCCGATAATTAAATAATTACCCACTTAAAATGTTGGGGTATTACAATATGACAGTAGCAGTAACAATTTACAGCAATTATATTCCTATTTTTCATTTGTTGGTCTACAGCAGTCCCCTCATTAACAGCGAGTTATCATGCGTTAAGGATATATCAAACAGCAGTAAAATTAAAGGTAAAGAACTTACCTGCCATCAAGTTTAAGCAAGATAGCTAACACAACAAGTTTTACAAGAGATATATAAAAGAAATGCAGAAATTAAACATATGCAGAGCATTGAATCTATTTCATTTATTCTTATCATTCAACCTAACTTCTTCACAACTTCCTTAATTCATTCGTACATAGAGACTTGCATTTTAATCCTACCTTTTAGAAAATAGCAGTAACAACAATATAACAGTGGGTTAAAAAAATAATGGATTACATGTTTACAAGTTCATTTGTTACTTTACAGCAACGCAATATGGCAAAGAATATCATGTTTTTGAGTAATCATTTGTTCTTATTGCGACATGGTTTTAACAACGATTATTTACAGTAGCAACAACCTAATATGCTAACAAAACTTAACTTCAGCAAGTAAACTACAGCAATTAAACTACAACAAATGATAGTGGAGTAGCAATAAAACGTCACAGCAAAACACAACCAACGTACAGGGTATAGCAGCAAGCAAGGATACTCGCAACACCGAAAATATACTCACTTGTCCAATTTATCTTTACTTAGCATTCATCCATCCATATCTCATGTTTTCCATTGATCATAATTTAATTCCATCACTTAGCAAATATGAAATGTAACTTCAAAAAATTAAAGGCTTAACACTAATAAGAGAAAATAACAAAACTATAATAAGCAATGAGTGTAGAGAGTACAGCAGAACAAAACCAATACAGTCAACAATTCACGCAATATAATTGTGGGTAGGGCCACCTCTGGCCAAGACTACCCATTCCCTTACCTTAGTTGAGAAATACTAATAAGCACAGCTGAACTCCAGTCCTCACAATACTACACTCAACTGAACGGAAAGGGGAGGAAGTTGGACGAAGGAGAAGAGAAATGCAAGGAGCTAAACTCTACTAGACGAAAGAGCTGAAGATAAAGGAGTCTTACTAGGCAATCATTGCATAGGAGAGGAGGGGAGGAATGATGGTTGAGCTACTCGTAGCTGGAGGAAGCGATTTCCTTGTCTGGAGAAAATTTCTTCATCAAAATTTTTGCTGCAGGAGGCGATTTCCCTAAATTTTTGCTGTCCTGCGATCTTTCAGACGAGTGTGGATGCATAGTCTCATCCGCATGTCGTCCGCAAGACTAAATCTCACAGGCCACATTCTCCGATATCGACGTTTGGATGCCATTTGGCGTCCGCATGTGTCGTCTGAATTTGTCCATAAATTGGACATATTCAAATCGGATGATGTTTCTAGCATCTGCCTCATCCGAATGGTCGTCCGAAAGTGTCCAGAATTAGGACATAGTCAATTCGGATGAGGTCCAATCTCGTCCGCAGCATCAAGACTCGTTTGAAAGTCCCTAGACTTGGACAAATTCTATGCGGATGCCGTCATCCTCGTCCGCATCATTCGCAAACACTTCCGACAATCCACGTCATGCAGAAGTTAGGACGCCTCATCACGTCCCCAGAGTCATCCTGGAGTTCTTACGAGTTGCAGATGACACATTACGTCCGACATATCGTCCACCGATGTCTGAAGGTCCCTGGACAGCCCTTCCTTGTAATTCTTTCCACTTCATTTAAATCCCGTAATATTTTTCCCACGCATAAATTTCATAATTTACCATGAATTAATATGCCACGTAATATATATATTATTCTCAAATAATATATTACACCTAGCCCGCCATTCATTGCGTCGCCTGCAGTCGTCGCCAATAGCCAGCATGCCGAACAGCGCACACTCGTGCCTCCCTGTCGTCCGTCGCCTTAGTCATCATCGATCATCACTCTCTCCCTTCTCCATCCCGATCTCACTTTCTCTCTCTCTCTCTCTCTCTCTCTCCCTCAAATTGCAGAAGGCCAATTTGTTTTAATTTCAAACCGAACCGCTGGTTCGGTTCATTCACCCCCCAACCAACGAATTCCCTTCTCTTTTCTTCAAATATATTTATCCTTTCATTTTAATTTCCCTCTTTCCATTTAATCCCATTAGTTATTTTCCTCATTTTTAATTAAAATCGAGTCAACTATTTTCGGACCGAGCTGAACTCAACTGGTTCATTCCATATCTAACAATTACGTCTTTGGTAATACCCCAATAATTAGTCAAATAATTCAAATATCCCAAATTATTTCTTAATTTATCCTTTTTAAATTCTGATATAAAAGTCGGGGTATTACAGTCTAAGCTAGTCAACGCAACAATATATGTGAGGTTGTTTAAGTGTTGATGTGCATGGCCGCTAGTGCGCTACGATTGATGTTCGACTCGATTGTTGTGCGTTGATGTGTACAACCACAAGCAGAGCTTTTGGTCAATGCTGGAGCTGCTACACCAGATCTGTGGGGTCGCTGTGTATTGATGTACACAAAATAGCTATCAGGCGGTTTGGTTGATGACAAGCCTTTATCTCATAGTGGGTCACCGATTGATGTCAAGACAGAGTGCATTGATGTGCACAGTTAGTGGGTCACCGATTGATGTTTGGACCAGGTGCATTGATGTGCACAGTTATTATGTAACGACCCGGATTTTCATACATTTAAAAATCCATTAAATTTTGAGAAAAACATATCAGAGTGCACGTCGGGCCGTTAGGAACACTTAAAACATTACAGAAATAAAACATTTGCAGAAGCGTAAATACTTTAAAGAAAATAAACTAAACATTTAATTACAAATTAGAAAGAGAAAACTGAATTTAATTACCAATTAATTACAATTTGATTGTCTCTCACTTTACATAGCCTGGCCAACCGCAAACTCGGGCTTGCAAATCCATCATCAACTGCTTCTTCAATTGCTTAAGGACTCCGCACATACGTGTACCTACACCGCAAGTAAGATGTGAGCCTAAAGGCCCAGTAAGAACATGGGTTTATGTATATGAAATATCGCTCTTTAATTCTTTGGAATGGGTTCGCCCCAAACCAATATTTTAATTATATATATTAGGCATAGTTACGTATTTTAGGAATAGCTCATACGTGGAGCATGGAGTTTGGGGAATTCAATGATTTCTAATTTATTACGTTAATTAGTCTTGTTATCCCGATAAAGGAAATATTAGTGTTTTTCCTCACTCAAGACGTATGGCCACCCCATGGTGGTGCTCCTAATTGTTTCTAGTGTTATGAGACTACTCAAAAAGCACATACAAGGAACTACCTTATCAGCTCATTCAAGGAGTTAAGCAAAACCATAATGGACATAAATGTGCACAACAATATATTAAAGAACCATAATATGCTTGAAAGGTTATATCCTAATTTATTTACATGCTTCTATTAATTATCTTGTTTAGTTAGCTAGGTTGATTAGGTTAACATATTAACAATTCGATTAGCATGCTCAAAAGACCGATTATTTACACGCGCTACAATTACTTTAATTAATTGGCATGCTCAAGGGAATTATGAACGACAAGGAATCCAAGGAATGGACCCATTAACAAAGTAAAGAAATGGACACATTAACAGAGAAATTACAACAACACTAAAGCACAAAGCATCCAGGCATGGAAACCATACGAGTTAACACTATCACAGAGCAACATAATTATAGGAAGATAATATGGACATTCAGAGCATTCAAGCATAGAAACCTATAGAGCAACGTGATGATCTACTACGTATCACCGATTCTACACTATCAATACCAAAGATAGATTTTCAAGGAATTAATACACAATCATCCAAACAGAGGAACACATGAAGGATATAACACATACAGAGTAGCCTAGAAAACACACAAACTCTACAATTATCACAGAACATTATGGAAATTAGCATTTAACAGAACATTGCAGGAAACAAAGCAGTCAACGATAGAGATCAACAATCACAGTTTAACTCACGCACACACTTGCGGTGTAGGGCCTCCACCTGGCCAAGACATACCCAAGTCTTACCATTTTGAAGAACTAAAAATAGGGACAGCAACTCCGGCTCCAGCAGCTCCAACACCCATTCCAGAGAGCACCCAGTTCACCCTCTCAATTTCCTCGGCCATCACCCAATCATGAACAACCCACTTCCAATAAATAATTCTCTACATAAGACTAAACGACATAAATTAATCATGACAGCAGGATACAAGCATCACTGACTCATAAAATCCAAAAATGAAGGGAACCATTCACCTTCTCGGCCTCCAGAAGAATCGCCCTAGAGTTCCCTCTAGAGAGCTCCATATTCTGCCCTTTCTCTCTGCCTCTCCAGAATATAAACAAAAATTAAAAATTTGAAATGTACAACAACCTATCCCATGTTTCCAGCAACATACCTGATTTTTCAGCCACAAATCCCATTGCTCAATCCTTCCTCTCAGCCCTTTCTAAAGTCATAGCAGTTCTCCAGAGCAAGAACCAACCAGCGAATTAGTTTGAACCGAACCGCTGGCAAACTGAACCAGCAGCTGTAGTGAACCAAGTCCCCTGCCCAGTCATTCCTGCCATCAGCGATCGTTAACCTGTCAACGTCTCCAGGCAACAATCGGACAATAGAACACAATGGAGGAGGAAGATCGGCTGGACTTACCTCGCTCAAAGACAAAAAATGCAACCCGCGGGAGATCGCCAATTCTGAGCCCCAGCACGTCGTTCGCACACCATTCACTCGTCGCCGTCTGTGGAAGTCATCCTCGCGTCGTCATCTGCATCCACGCTCCCGACGCGTCACTCGCTCGAGCCTTGCTGTTCGCCTCCCGCGATTTTCGATCACACTCCCTCTTTCTTCTCCGTCTCTTTCCTTCTCCCTGCGAAGAAATGGCCAAAGGCCATTTCTTCTCTTCAATTAGAACCAACCAAACAACCCGACATGAACCAGACCAAACCACAATGAACCGGTTCACTATCCCTTCAACTCCATTTATTTCCCTTTATTTTATAACTAATCCCCTCTTAAATTTCTTCTTTAATTATTTCTTAAAGTAAAACAATTAATTAATCATTCATGTAAAACAATTATAACTAATCTCAAACATTATAATTTAAAGTCATTAGTTTAATATTTATTTTAATTATAGTAAATTCCATTTAATCTCAATAAATGGAAATTCTTACGAATTCATCCTTCGTAATACCCCGATAATTAAATAATTATCCAACTTTAAAAAGTCGGAGTGTTACATATTGGGTCACTGATTGATGTCATAACCAAGTGCATTGATGTGCACAATTATGGACATTATGGGTCGGAGAGGTTGGTGTAACACCCCAATATCATTTTCCCCGTATATGTGATGTAATTAAATCACGAGAAAACTATATATTACATTGTGTATTGATACGTGTTATATTGTGACGTGTATTTATGGGAAAAATATGTTGGGATGAAAATTAAGTGAGAAAATGTGAAGCAAAGGCTGTTCTTGGTGAATTCGGATGCATGCGGATGACATGGGGACGAGAAATGTCGTCCGCAAATGCATGGAATGTCATCCCAGTACTTTGGGATGACATAGGACGTGATTTTATGTTCTAAGTTTCCTATATCGTGAAGTTTCGAACGATCCCGGACGATTACAGACATGGTGGATGCTGGAGTTTTGAATCTATCCAATTCCTAGATAGATTCGGAAGAATGCGAATGCTGTATCCGGACACCTCCCTTCTTGTTATTGTTTTAATTGCTATAATATTTGCTTAATACTGAACGTGCCTAATTAACTAAAGCAACATTGTAACAATAGCGTTAACTTGAGCATATAATTAACTAGAATAATAATTGTGGTTTCTTATTGAGTATGTTAATTAACTAGGTTAATTAACTAGATAATAAATGTGATGACTTATTGAGCATGTTAATTAACTAGGTTAATTAACTAGACAATAAATGTGATTACTTATTAAGCATGTAAGAACAACCTTAAGCTTTATCCATGTGTGTGCGGTGTTAAGTCCATAGTTATTGTCAATTCCTTGTTGTTAGTTTCTATAATTTCCTTTACTGCCATTTCTATGTTTCAATGCTTTACTTTCACTGAGAAACGAGGAATGTTTACTGCTTGAGTGAGAACCCCTAACGTTAAGCCTTTTAGTATAGAATGCTAAGCATGAATGAGTTATGATTTCCTTTACTTATATTGATTTTTTCCCTGTTAAGGTGTTCTTATTACCTTACTTGCTTATGTGTTGCCCTATCATTTCTATAGTTTAAATCTCTTGGAAGCTGTACGTTTCTGCATGTCTAAGCATGTCTAATAATAATCACTTAATAACAATGGTAATAATAAACACTAACTTGAGCATGTTAATTAACGGATGACTAATAATTGTAATCTTTCTTGAGAATTTTAATTGACTAGGATAACTAGAACTTGAGCATGTTAATTGATTAGGATAACTAACTAGAATAATAATCATAATCTTTCTTAAGCATGTGAATTAACTAGGATAACTAATCATAATTCTTCCTTGAGCATGTTTAATTAGAATAATATTTGTAACTTGGAGGCGATTTAATTAATTGCATGTTTAATTAACTAGACCATTAGTTGTTTACTCACTTAGGCACGTCTAATAGAATAAAAGCATGCTTAATTAATTAGAATAGGAATTGTAAGTTCTCCTTTGAGTATGTTTAAGTATTATGCTTTGTCCATGTTTAATTTTTTATATTTAACTGTCATCCATGTCTATTTAATGTTGTTGTACACTTGTGTTCTGTAGAGTCAAGCATGCCATTCGTTGTTCCTTTTTATGCGTTTTTAATTACTATATTCAATTATATCTGCAGTTTGATTATTATTTACCTTCATTCGTTATTCATCAATGATTATTTACCTTCATTTCTATTTGTTATTCAATTATTGTCAATTACCTTCTTGTATATGTATATCCGCAATTCAATTATTGTTAATGTTACGTTATACTGCATTACACATCATGTTATTTGGAGAATGTATCATCATGCATCATGCTAATAGAAACCAATAGGAAGTATCACCTTGGTGGTGGTACTCACATGCATTATGTGAGGGGAAAAAGTTAAGAAAACAAAGGAAAAGAAAAGAAATAAGAAGTTTGGGGGCGAATGGGTAGCGGATCTAGTATGGCATCTAGGCGAAGCCCTTACCTTGTTGGGAACGGGAACTTAGCTGCCCACAGGGGGTTAGATCCGACCAAGTATACCATTCCATTTGGGTTCTTCAATCTTCCACTCGATGTATGAGTAAAGAATGAAAGAACTAACGAAATGAAAAAATTGGTTTGGGACGGTGCCTATTCCAAAAAGAACTAAACAGAGTCATAGTATATTGCATAAACTCAAATACTTCAATTATGGTTATTATTACATCATACATGCATCATGATAATAGAAATAAATAGGAAGTACCATCTTTAAGGTTGGTACTCATATGCATTATGTGAAGAAAACGTTAAGAAAATGAAGGAAAAGAAAAGAAATAGGAAGTTAGGAGGCGAATAGGTAGTGGATCTAGTCTGGCAGCTAGGCAAAGCCCTTACCTTGTCGAGAACGGGAGCTTAGTTGCCCATAGGAGGTTAGATCTGACGAACTATACCATTCCATATGGGTCCATCAATCTTCCACTCAACATACGAGTAAAGAACAAACGAATGTAATGAAAAGATTGGTTTAAGTGGCCCCCATTGCAAAAGAACTAAAGACAGGCATATCATACTGCATAACCATTTTTCTTACTGGGCCCTTAGGTTCACGTCCTTACTTGTGGTGTAGGTACATGTACGCGAAAATGATGAATAGGTCAAAAGCAGGGATGAAGGATTTGCACGTGTGGGAACTTGTGACTAGTCAGGCTAAGGGAAAGTCACTTGTAATTAATGTGTAATGCTTTGTTTAGTATTTCTTCTTTAAACGAATTATTTACGCTTCCGCTATATTTTGGTAAACCTGCTATGTTTCTTGACTTGACTTCCGCTGTATTTTGATAACAGATTTTATAACGATTTTCATAACGGGTAGAACGGTCCAGCTTTCGAAGGGCACTCTGATTATATTTCTAACAAAAGGTTTTCCGCCATTTTATAAATAAAAAGTTTTAAATTTAAGCGTTTTAAAAAGGGTTATAAAAAGTTGGGTCGTTAAAGTTTGTGTGACCCAGCTCCCTAAATGGACATTATGGGTGGGAGTGGCCTGTGTGGCCCAGCTTCCCAGAGATACAGAAACAGTAAAATGAAAACAGAAAACAAAAACAAAAACTGCACATGGATTTCAAAAGCTGCATGACACGTGCATTGTATAATTTTATTTTATATCACTTCCTGAGCGTTAGGCTCATTAGTTTAAGTCTTATTGATGTAGGTATGTAAGGGAGCAGGTTATGAAGCAGTTGATGAAGGATTTGCATGCACGAATCTTGTGGCTGGCTAGGCTAATAGATTTAAAGAGAAAAGATTTTGTAAAGACAATGTAAAAGAGTTATTTATGTATCTTCAAATGATTTGTTCTATCCTTCCGTTGTGTTTTACATATAGATTTTTTTAAGAAAAGAACTGGATTTATAGCTTTAAAAGGTTTTAACAATTCAAAGTCTTCCACTATTTTCATAAAAGAAAAGAAAAGTTTTAAATTTTATACATTTTTACAATGAAAGAAAAATCGGGTCGTTACAGTATGATGTTCCGCATAGGAAGTATGATGTTCCACTGCGGAATGACAACTTTCTGCAGTGGAAAGTATGACGTTCCGTGAGGGGGGAACAACAAACAAGAGGAAACGTTTATTCATAATGACGTTCCGCGAAGGAACATCAAACAACCAACTTCATATTTAGCATTGACGTTACGTTGAGGAACAAAATTTAATTTTTTAACAGTAAATGTGATAGTGATGTTTGTTGTGTCTATTTTCCACAGTTCAATAGTTAAGTTATTAGCAAAAATATTTTAGTGGTTGACTTGTAATTGATCACAAAGTTCATAGCTGATTTCTTAATTTTCCTATTTAAAAATGATAGATTGAAAAGATATCTTAAAATAATGACATCTCTAAAAAAAACTTAAATTGATCAAAAATAAAAATTATATTTGTCAGGATTATTTACATCAATGAATACTCAATTTTCTCTAATTAATACGTTAATTTTTTTTAAATTAATTATTTATAATTTATAATTACACAACTACATTGGATAAAAATACAAAATACGTAGGGTAGAATATAGTTTTGTCTTTGTAGTATAGGGCAGGTTTTAATATAGGTCTCATAGTTTTAAATATTTCAAAATTTTTTATAGTTTCAATACATTCTATTCATAAAAGGGAGACGAATTTCTATTCTCTTCAAATGTTTTGTATTTATTTTAATGTCTTTTTTATGTCAAATCTATCTAGCGCGGAGATTGGCGACCAATTATTTATCGCACCGGTCGACATGGATTTATTTTAATGTATTTTTATGTCAAATCTATCTAACGTGGAGATTGGCGACCAATATTTTATCGCACCGGTCGATTGTGCATGTTGACCAGGCAATATTTTTCCCAAGGGCACCGGTCGACACTCCGATCAACATGCACAGTCGACCGGTCGCAAAACTGAGCGAGACCGGTCGACTGTGCATGTCGATCGACACGTAAAACTTAGCAGCACCGGTCGACTGTGCATGTCGACCTATCCCAATGCAGCCAATCCACATGCACAAGGGACCAGTCTGCCACTAAAATGTGCACTAGTCCCCGAAGAAAATGCGTAATCCCTATGGGCGGTGTTTTGTGATTTCTACATGTCATTCTCCTTTACAGATGGCGACGGTGGATATGAGTTAAGTGAAATTTTATGGGGATGATGTTCTTCTTTTATAGGGAAGTAAAATCTGCTTCTGATGATTTCTTCTAGAGAAGAGACTAGCTTTTTCTCCCTGTTTTCTTTTTCTCTGGTCGCCTCTCCCTCAGCGCTGGTCTTCGCCATTTCAGATCTTCATCTTTCTCTCTTGTTATTTCTTGTATTTTTGCAAACTCTTGTTTTTTCCTTTTTTTTTTTACAGATTTCAGGTACCTTGTGCTCTCCTCTCTCGTGCTAGCTTTCGCCATTTCAGATCTTTATCATTCTCTCCTGTTTTTTTTTTTTTTTTTTTTGGCAGGCACCTGTTTTTTCATGTGTTTTTTTTTTTTTTTTGCAGATTTCAAGTATTTTGTGCTATCCTCTCCCTCGGCGCTAACGACTATTTCAGATATTCATCCTTCTCAACTGCTTTTTCTTGTTTTTTTTTTTACAGACTCCTGGGTTTTTTTTTTTGCAGATGTTGTCCTTCGTATAATTGAGATCTCCTGTTTATTATTTCGAATAATAGTAATTAATATTAGATATTGTTTTCTTGTATTGTATTGTTTTTTAATCTATACATTTTTGCTTTGTGTTTTTTCTATGTCAGATCACAAATGTGATGCAGCAAGAGCTGAGAATGCTCTAACCCTGTCCTATGGCAGTGAGTTAATTGGTATGCATAGAGATTGGAATCTGGAGCTGTAATCTTGTCGGCAGTTTCCACATACGAGTCCATATGAAAGGTACAATTTGATTTTCATGCTTTTGCTTCGTCATAGGGTTACACTTCACCTACGCTTGTTCCTTGAAACATTACTTTTATCTGTATAATTTCATTAGGATTTTACGCGATCCAGCTCTCCACAGTTGCAGACACGAAGCGTCAAGGATATCTTGGTTTCAAAGAGTTCATCACAGCTATGCAGGTTATATAACCTATATTATGGAAATACTATATTTTTTTTCTTATTTTGAAAGTCTTATTTGAAACTTATTTGATTTTGCAGCTTGTTTCTTTGTTCCAATCTGGAAGAGCTATATCTCCTGACATTTTGAGCTTGAATAGTGAAGTTAGGTTTTGTATACGTGTACGAAACTTCAGAGTTTCAAATTTTTATCTGGTTATTAATGAAGTTAGTACACAAATATAGAAATATTGATTTCAAATTATTTTGTATAAGCAGTTAATTTGGAGAATTTGAAGCCACCTATGATGGAGGGTTTGAGTTCATTACTAGATGTCAGTACGCTAATTGTACTACTCTTGAATGTTTTTATATTGTAATCATTCATTTTTTCAGTTTCTTACTCTTTTTCTTGATTTGTTCAGAAGAAAAAGCGTAAACATGAGAATAAATATAGTCACACTAATGGTAGGATACTTTTAAACCAAATAAATGACATTGATTAGTACTTTTGAACATTGATTTTATTCTCTTGACATTAATGGACGTAGGTAGAACTCAAATACAAACTCTAGCTTCAGCTAAGTGGTTTTCATCAAAATCTTTGAAAAATGTATGGCCACATTTTCCCTAATTATTTTCTGAATTTTTTGCTTCTCATTATCTGAATATTTAATTGTTCATTAAATTGATGATTCTTCTTTACTTAAGAAAACTTCTAACTGGTAATCTTAGATCAACAATCTAATCATCAATCTTGACTTATATTTTAATTTTTATTAGATACCAATTTTCTTTGTTACATCAATCATTGAAGGATTGAAGAGGCTATATATTAAGAAGCTCAAGCCATTAGAAACCGCCTATCATTTCAATGATTTTTCGTCTCCATTTCTGGTATAAGAGCACCATCCATATTTGTATAACCATAGTTTTCATAACATTTATTCATTGAGATCGTAAAATTTTAGTTTGCATTGTTGTGGGTCTTACCTTCTCTGACTTAAAAGTTGAAACTTACTTTAACTGTTTCTTATTCATTATTGCACACGAATAGTGATTTTGATGCCAAACCAATGGTTATGCTTTTGGGTCAATATTCTACTGGAAAAACTACATTTATTAAGCATTTGCTCCAAAGTAGTTATCCAGGCATGCTCTTTCTCTCTATATATACACATAAACGACTTACATGCATGAATGACATCTCATTTTCTTAAAAATTGCAAATATGATCGCACATTGGACCAGGGCCCACAACAGACAGTGTTGTTATGGTAACAATCGATTTTACTATACTCTTAGGTTGCCATTGATTAAATTTTGACTTAGGAAATATAAGCATAATCTCCTTATTGTTCCATCACAGTCTTAAGACTATGCAGTATCTTTCAAGTTCCAATTTCAAAATTATCTAGCGATTGCATATGTTAAAGCTATAGGCAAAGAATCGTCATGATTGTCCATTTTTTTTTATTGTTTTGTTTCTTTTCCCTTCACTAAAGACTTTAATGTTTATGTTTCTTTCACCCAAATTGTTTCTTTGCAGTCTGGACTTGATGAAAGAAGCATTCCAGGCAATACTATTGCAATCTAAGCAGATATGTCATTCAACGGTCTGACTACTTTTGGAACTTCATTTCTGTCAAAATTCAAGTGCTCTCAAATGACACATTCAGTACGTTATTGAGCAAAAATGAACTTTCAAATAGAGTTTTTTTCCCACTCAACCTAACTCCTTTTCTACACGTCTAAAGCTTCTAGAGCACATATCATTTGTTGACACTCCTAGAGTTTTAGCTGGAGAAAAACAACGAACACAAAGGGCTTATGATTTCACAAAAGTAACGTCCTCGTTTGCTTCTAAGTGTGATCTCATCTAACTTTTATTTGACCTATTCAAACTCGATATTAGTGACGAGTTCAAGCGTGTGATATCATCCTTGAGTGGTCACGACGAAAAAATTAGAATGGTCTTAAATAAGGCAGACCAAGTTGATACACAACAAGTAAAATATCTGCTAAGTTAATTTTTTTTCAATGTTTATTTTGATTAATAGAAACTAAATTCACTGTATCTTAGCCACGTTTTTCAGTTAATGAGGTCTATGGAGCTTTAATGTGGTCGCTTGGAAAAGTACTAACACTCCTGAAGTTGTTCACGTTTATGTCGGTTGTGTTCTCTCTTTCTTTTATTTATTTGATGATTTTAGATATTTGATTTTGCTTGCTGGGCATGTAATTAAATAGTCAAGTTGACATTTCCTACCCATGTTTCTGCTCTTTCAATAAAAAACCTATAAATGAAGTTGCTTCCGGTCCGATTGGAAAGGACCTTTTTCAAAGAGAACAGGATGATCTTCTTTCTGATTTGAAAGACATTCCCAAGAAGGCTTGTGATCGACAAGTGAGTCATCTATACTTAATTATCATTAGTTCATTCAGCAAAAAGAAGACGAATAATGCAAATCTTTTGTTCAAACCCTTGTGCTTTATTGTTTTTAAAAGGGTGGTATAACTTTATTGTAATATCTCGATAACGTTTTTCCCGTATACGTGATGTAATTAAGTGTTGGGATAGGCAAAGCATTACGTTGTGTATCTATATATGTCAAATTTGACATGTATTTATGGTAAAATATTATGGGATGAAAGTTAAGTGGGAAAATGTAGGGGAAAAACCTGTTAAGTGGAGTTTCAGACGCATGCGGATGACGTGAGGATGAGACGTGTCATCCGCAGGTGCATTGCATGGCGTCCTCAGCGCTTTGGGATGCACCAGGATGAGAATTTGCATCCTGATGCGTGAACTTTCGGACGAACGCAGACAACATACGGACGAGAAGTGTCGCCCGTAAATGCAGTGCACATCGACCCTGAGTCGTGGGATGACTCAGGACGCCATTTCGCATCCAAACCTTGTCTGGGTATGAAGTTCCGGACGAGCACAGACAAATGCAGACATGAGCGGACTCATATGCTTTGAATCTGTCCAGTTCCTAAACACTTTCGAAAAAATGCAGGCGCTACATATGGACACCATCCTTCACCCAAATGTCAAGTTTTGCTTGAGGAATTTAGACCTTCGGATGCATGCGGACGACACCCTAACGTCCGCACTCGTCCGAAATATTCCAGACCTACGAATAAAATAGGGTTAAAATGATGGAAAGTTATTGTCTAGTCCATAAATAGCGTCCCGAGGACAAGCGCGATGCCAGCTCACGCGGATGCCAATCCTCCCTACCACTTAGCTATCCAATTTGTCTCCTCCAGGCATGGACTTCAAGTTCATCCTTTTCCATTTTTCTGTCGAGCATTCTTCTTTCCCTTCTTGAGAGGCCTGCGAGAGAGAGAGTCCAAGAGAGAAAGTCCCTGCGTGAGTGAAGCCTCTTTGTGAGAGCTCCTGCGTGCGAGTTTCCGTGAGTGAGAAGTGTGTTGTTCCAGAAAAGTCATGAGTGTTCAGTGAGTGTGAGTCCAGCTTTTCAGCGTGGATTTGCAAAAGGAAGGAGTGAGCTACTTGAGCTGTGTCCCGGAGCTGAGGGTGAGCTAGAGTGTTGTCCGTGAGTGTAGTTCCTCACCTTAGGTAAGGAAATGGGTATGTCTTGGCCAGTGGAGGCCCTACCCACAAGTAGAGTGCGTGAGTAGCGTTGGTTTTCTTGGATGGTGTACTGCGGTTGTTTCCTTTGTTGATTTCTTGTTGGTTTTATTTCTTTGTTGTTAGTGTAAATTATCATTAGCTCTGTGATACTTTTTTTAGATATTTTGTTGTTAGTTCTGTGAGGATATTGTTAATTCTATGAGTTAATGTCGTACGTGGATGAAGATGTGAGGAATATTAATGCTTAAAGGATGATGAATGTTAATGCGTGACAGATAAATTCTTATCGTCTAGTTACTTGCTATTTAGTTAAATACTTCTGCTGTTATTTCCTTATGCATATATTACTCTGTTGCCATTTGTTCTGCATATTAATACCTTTTGTGAATACTTGAACTATAAGTTAAGCAGGTTTGATTAACAAATTGAGCATATTAATTAAGTAGAGTAATAACTAAATCTTAATTTAACTAGAATAGTTCTTGTGATTATTCTCTGAGCATGTTAGTTAATTAGGTTAATTAACTAGAATAATACTTGTGATTAGCATGTTCATTAACTAAGTTATGCCATGTATTAGCATGTTTAATTAAATATCTAGGATAAGATTAGCATGTTAATTAACTAGACCTTAAGCATGGTTAATTTATAAGCATATTAATTAACTTAAGCTTGTTAATTATTACTTAAGTATATTGATTTACTAATCGAGTGGTTTAATTAGTAACTAATCCAAGCATATTTAACTAGTTGTTTAAATTACTAGTTGCTAATCTACTTTGAGCATCTTAATTAAATCATAATTATCACTTGAACATCTTAGCATGTCTAGTTATTAATTAACTATGATAATTAACTAGTTGAGCACGTTAATTAACTAGTTGGGCATATTAATTAACTAGTTGAACATGTTTAAGTAACTTAATTATTTCTTGATGCATGTCAATTAATTAGAGCAATTAACTAACTAGAATAATTAACTAGACAAGCATGTTAATTTACTATTAATCTTCATGCATGTTGTTAACTATTAGAATTGTTTGATATTAACTCTTCATTATTAGTTCATGCAATTCTCCTAATTTCCCTTATTACAAATACTTTACGTTGATAGAGGTTTTGATAGAACTTAATGTTGTGATGAATGCTTAATGATTGAATGGAAGGAAGGCTTAGTGCGTGAATGATGATAGCTTCCTTACTAATGGTTTCGTTCTGTACTTTTATTTTCCTAATTGTTGTAGTGGTAATTTCCATATAGGTTAGTGATAATATTATTCTTCTGTTGTTAGTTTAGAAATCTCCGTGTTAATTAGAATTCAACACCTGTCAACAACCTAAATCTAAACATGTTAAAAGAATAGTAGCTGCAATCTATCCTGAGCATGTAAATTATCTAGTATAACTAACTAGAATAACAAGGGCAATCTTTATTGAGTATGCTAAGTAACAAAGACAACTAATTAGAATAGTGAATGTAAATCTTTCAGGAGCATGTAACTTGACTAGGAAGTTAATTAGGATAACCAGCGTGAGTATTGATAGTATGTTCCGTTCTCACTTCGTTTATTGTTACGTTCTATAAGTTCATGTCATTCGTTGTTTAATTCATTGTATGTTGTCCTGATGTTCGTGATTAATTTCTATACTCCCTTCATGATTTGCTATTTAATTTCCTTAATGTTCGTTGTTTGATTTCCGCATGTGCTTAGTTGTCTCTAATTCAATATTTTAATTACTCTCCAACATGCGCTTTCAATTCCTGCTATTCAATTATTTCTTTTATATGCGCTATTCAATTATTAATGTTACGTTATGTCATCATGCATCATGCTTATAGTTACGTTGAACTGCATCATGCATTATGTTAATAGAAATCAATAGGGAGTGCCACCCGGGGTGGTACTCACACATGCATGAGTGTGGAAAAATGTTAAGAAAATGAAGGAAATGGGGAGTTGGGGGTGGCTTTGGGTAGCGGGTCTAGTCTGCAACTAGGCCAAACCCAAACCTAGTCGGGAACGGGGACTTAGTTGTAAGTAAAAGGTTAGATCTTACCAACTATCCAATCCAAAGGAAAATCCTCAATCTGCCCCTTGATGTTCGAGTAACGAACGAATGAAGTAATGAAAAGTAAAGAATGAACGAATGACGTAATGAAAGGATTTGTTTGGGTGGCCCCCATTCCAAAAAGGACTAAAGAGAGGCATATCATGTTGCATTAAACCTTTTTCCTTACAAAGCCTTTAGGCTTACAGTTTACTTGTGGTGTAGGTGTAGGTACTTGTATGTAAAGACAATGCACAGATAAAAAGTAAGGATCAAGGATTTTAACCCGCGAGACTCGTGGCTGGTCAGGCTAAGATAAAATAGCTTGTAAAGATAAAATGATTTGTAATTAAGGTGTAATGCTCGGTTTAGTATTTCTTATTGATTTCGCTTCCGCTACATTTTCGTAAAAGATTTTACAACTGCTTCCGCTATTTGTAATATTCATAGCGGGTTAACGGTCCGGCTTTCGAAGTGCACTATTATATTATGTTAAAAGAGATTCCTGTAGTTTTATAAAAGTATTAAATTTCACGTATTTTAAAGAATTACGAAAAGTCAGGTCGTTACAATTGGTATCAAAGTAAATTTGTTTTGCTTTACTGCATTTTCAAATCGAGCTCCGATACGTTTTTCTAAATAAACCGATTCTATAAAAGTTAACTTGCCTGCCAGCACAAGCCTCGACGTGGAAAATACTTCATCTGCTGTAAGTATACTTCCTAATACTTTACTAGCACATGATTTCCTTATCCTATTATGTTGTGAATGCATTGTTAGGAGATAACATGGAGAGAGGGGCAAGGAGTGAGAATGAGGTAGTTAAGCAGTTGATAAAAGACATGGAGAACCAGTTCTGACTTATCAAGGACCTGGTGAGAGGGTTTAGGACATTCAACAGGCAGCTCGTTGAGGATATACTGCCGCAGGCAGTAGAGTTAGGAGAACCGAGCACTGCGACAAACAAGAGACCCTTTGGGGATGATGGGCAGTGGGAGGATGGGAAACACCTTCATGTAGACAATATCACTGAAGGGACTGCAGTTGCGTCACCGCAGAAAGAGTTATGCTCGCAGTGTGCCAAGATTCACTCTGGTGGGTGCTTATTGGGGTCGGGGCTATGTTTTAGGTGTAAAGGTCCGGACACGTTGCCCGAAATTGCCCCAACCAGTTTGTTAATAGGAGGAAGGAGTTCTTCGACCTGTATTTTGGGACTAATGGGATTGTGGACTAAGTAGATTTTGTATCAAGTATTTTGTTTTGTAATCTGGGAAATGATAGTTTAGAGGGCGTATTTTGGATAACATAGTTCATATATTTAGATGTGCGCCCTGATATATTTTGGATTAGATGTATTTTGGATAATATAAGTGAATTCAGGAATTGTTTGAGATCTTTATGCAGGATGTATAGCTTTGGGGGAGTGTAGAAACAGAGGAAACTCTGCCCAAATTTTTGGAAATAAGAGAGAGCCGATAAGTGGAAAGAAAAATCCCAAGAGAATTAGACCAATGAGATAGATAAACGAGGTCATCTAGGTTATAACGGATTAGACAAGAAGAATATTAAGGACTAAGCCGAAGTATGAGAATAAGGTTTGGACTTGGACGAAGGGTAGCTAAAAGTGGAGCCAGTTAGAAGGTCTAGTCTATTTGTATGACCAACTTGGATTTAACGGCGAATTTCGACATGGGGTACTCCATGTCCGTCAGTGGGACGTGGGTTAAGTAATTACTGGTATTCGAATGGGGATTAGGTCTGGAGATTTAATAGTGGATTAGTATTCAATGGATAATAAGAGTTATGTCAGATTTGGATTAGGTTCTTCATATCAGTCCGAACTCAATCAAGATGACCAAGAACATGACTACACGACTATACGACTGCACAGTAAGGGCGAAGGCAATCGGTTGAACTTCTCCATGAACGAGTAACAAAAATAGAAACGAAAATAAAAACTAAAATAGAAACAGAAACAGTAACAAAGACGAGTATAGAAACGGGAACAGAAACTGAAACAGAAATGAAAACAGAAACAGAGATAGAAACAAAAACGAAAACAGAAACGGAGACCGAAATAGAAACAGATACAGAAACGGAAATGGAAACGAAGTTCCCATAAGTAAATTTCTGGGAATGGAAATAGAAACAGATACTGATAGGATCCAAAGATCACCAAAAGCACAATAGAGAAATCTGTCCAGAAAACTGTACTTAATCGAACGAGCAATACTAAAAAAAATTTAACTCTCAATTCCCACGTGAACTTGATCTGATATTTGGAAGATAGGTGCTCAACAGATTCACATAAATTGTGTCAGAAAACCATAAGAAAATCCACTCTGGATCAATAGTTATGCTCAAAATAGAGGAACTCAAAAACTAGGGTTTAAACTGGGCAGATTTACCATTTGAGATTCAATCATAAATATCTCGAGTTGCATATATCTAATGAAGCCCAAATTTGGAAGACAGCTACTTGACTCAATATTGAATAAATCTCCAGAAGGGCTTGAATTAATATAAATGACGTAAGGGCCTCAAACAAACCCCTCAATCTGGTATAAATAACTGTCCAATGAGAAAATAGATTTTCGCAGCAAAAAGATAATCCAATAAGAAAGCCCTCCAATCAAAAAATCACAAACGATCACTTCCCCAAAAGATAGGCAACCAATCACCAATACATTCTAGTAGCAAAGAACTCAAACGAACAAGGAAAACCTTCAAGAGAATAGAGCAGCGCCGAGGAGTCCGCGAATCCACCTAAGGAGTGGGGCGACTTGTGGTTGGCCGAATGGACAACACTCTCCACGGGTTGAAGCCAACTTTTATCTCCACACCACAATCCTTACCTCAAAGACAAGGGATTGGAAGAGACAATATTCTGTAGTTGCAATGTTAAGTGGCATCGAGAACACCTTGCACAGATGATGAGAGGAATGGCGCTATGGAGGGGGAAAGGCCGCGGGTAGCTCTTCAAAGAGAAGCAATTTTCTATTCACTCCAAATCAAATGGAGCCCAAATACAATGCTCAATAGGTCGTTAGAAACCTCTAGATGTTGGCTACATTTGGTATGAAGAACCAAAGTTGAAAAGACGTCACCCGATTGTCAAAAATCCACTTGATCTGTTGGAGATCAGAATCTAGGCGGAAAAACAGCTCACAATTATTCCCCAAAGATTGTAAAATCTCCATTAGCCCAAATGCCAACTCCAATGATGTTTATTTGATTCAAAAACCTGCAAAATAAATAAGAAAGGTTAGTGAATAAAAAAAACCCCTGACTCGGGCTCAAGTTCCGGAACTTGGGGCACATCAGATACCAAAACAGAAACAGAGATAGAAAAAGAATCGAAAACAGATACGGAAACTAGAAACATAAACAAAAACGGCAACAGATACAGAAACAAATACAGGAACGGGAACAGATACGGAAACGAAAATTGAAACAGAAACGAGAACGATTATAGATACAAAAAGAGAAGCAAGACGGAATGCTTCCAACTCAGCCATGGAACGGTGTAGTTCATAACTCAGGAAAGCTTGTGACATGCCTCGGGGGCCGAGGCCTATTACTCGATCGCAAACAAGGTCCTTACTGTCACTTAGCCAAATTACTGATGATCTTGTTTCTTTTGCAGGTATTAACTTCGAGGATGATTCCATTTGGGATGTTGTCCCAATGGATAGGGAGCAACCTGTGCATGTCTTGACTTGGGACACACGTGAATGTTATGAGCTTCATCAGATGGGAATTTGTCTTCCCGGCATCCCAAACATGTAACCTTTCAATTCTGCATATTTTTATTTATTTCTTATTTTTATTTTCATGGCAAACATTGAGCCTATTTTGTGAGGGTAAGGCATGGTTATAAGCTTTACTCATTCATGCATTTAGATTGTTGGTTAGGTTAGATGGTGATGATTGAGTTATAGGCCAAGTCCAATCCATTTCAAGCCCAAGGAAAGAGCAAGCCCAAAGAAAACATCAAGGAGCTGCCACGTGTATGCCATGCATGTTCTTCCACCAGCTTTAATCTCAGCCATTCATTCCACATTCATCCAAGAGCCTGCATATTGCCACCCACATGCCTCATCTTGGCCGCCCATCATCTGCCTCATCTCAACCGTCCATCACCCCTACTCATCATCACCTAGATTTATAAATTTCCATGGTTAGATGCATTGAAAAACAACTTTGACGAGATTAATATATTACTATTTTCCCTCCCCTGTGAGGAAATTCCGACTCCGTCGAGCGGCCGCCCCGGATCTTCGAATCCGAGACGAAGTAGAGGACTTCCTTGTTAGCAAGCTCGTGGTGCTTGAGCTAACTCGTAAGTTTTCCCTTTTCAAACTTCCATTGGGAGTTTGAGCGAGGGAAAACCGAACCATTGCCCGCGATCGGTAGATTTTCTTCGAAAATCTAGAATCCATGAACCTAACGTTAGATAGTTCCCGGATCCAATCAAAGGTCTACATCTCCTTCCCTGTCATTCTTCGTGGGTTGCTAACACGTACTTCCTTTTGCAGGTCGTCTCGTGTCAGCTTGGGTGGACGGATTGAATGGTGGAGAGCACACTTGAGCATGCTAAGCTGTGGAGTGAGAGGAAAAGTCGCATGATGAGGTCGTAAAGTGTAGTAGACTTAGGAAGGAGAACTGTAGGAGATGTGATGTTCAACGGTAAGTGAAGAGTTAATGGATGGTGTAGAGGTAGAGGAGACTTTTCCTTGGTGTTGAATCATGTGGATTTAGTGATAAATTTTATGTGGAATGTCAAATTAAGGAGAAAGATGCTGCAGATTCAAGAGTTGAATGGCAATGGTGAAGTATTTATTGGATTGAAGTGATAATTGGGTATAAGAATGTTGCCACTCCACTCTTGATGTTCGTGATTGACCTGGTGGAAACAGTAGAATGGTCGTGATTGAGGCATTTTTCTCTAGAATCGATGTAATCAGAGTGGCGCAACGAAAGTGTGGAGAATGAGTACGAAGGTTTTATCTACTTTTTGTACAAGAGAATGCATGTTAGATGAAGTAACAGTAGTGGGACAAGGGAGTAAGATAAAGTGAACTCGTAAGACAACAAGGAAGCTAAGTCATTGAGTAGGATAGCTAAAGGGGGGAGAATTGATGCATAGTTAACGTTAGTGAGACTATTACACTAGGAAAATTTTGAGGATGAAATTTATATAAAGGGGAAGGTATTTAATATCCTGGTAATGTTTTTCCTGTATAAATGATGTAATTAAGTATTAGGATAAGCAGAGCATTACGTTGCGTATCTATACATGTCAAATTTGACGTGTATTTATGGAAAAATATTATGGGATGAAAGTTAAGTGGGAAATGTAGGGGAAAAACATGTTAAGTGGAGTTTCAGATGCATGCGGATGATGTGAGGATGAGACGTGTCATCCACAGCTGCATTGCATGGCGTCCTTAGCGCTTTGGGACGCACCAGGACGAGAATTTGCATCCTGATGCGTGACTTTCGGATGAACGCAGATGACATGTAGATGACATGCGGACGAGAAGTGTCGTCCGCAAATGCATTGCACGTCACCCCTGGGTCTTGGGATGACACAGGATGCCATTTTGCATCCTAACCTTGTCTGGGTCATGAAGTTCCAGACGATCTCGGATGAATGCGGACGCGGGTGGAATCATCTGCTTTGAATCTGTCCACTTCCTGGACACTTTCGGACAAATGAAGATGCTACATGCGGACACCATCCTTCTCCCGAATGTCCAATTTTGCCTGAGGAATTTAGACCTTCAAACGCATGCGGACGACACCCTAACGTCCGCACTCGTCCGAAATAGCCCAGACCTACGAATAAATTAAGGTTAAAATGATGGAAAATTGCCATGCAGTCCATAAATAGCGTCCTGAAGACACGGGTGATGCCAGCCCACGCAGACGCCAGGCCTCCCTACCACTTAGCTGTCCAATTTGTCTCCTCTAGGCATGGACTTCAAGTTCATACTTTTTCATTTTTCTGTCGAGCATTATCCTTTCCTTGCGTGAGAAGCCTGGGAGAGAGAGAGTCTGAGAGGGAAAGTCACTGCGTGAGTGAAGTCTCTGTGTGAGAGCTCCTGCGTGCAAGTCCCCATGAGTGAGAGGTGTGTTGTTCTAGCAAAGTCATGAATGTTCAGTTAGTGTGAGTCCAGCTTTTCAGCATGGATTTGCGAAATGAAGGAGTGAGCTACTGGAGCTGCGTCCTGTAGCTGAGCGTGACCTGGAGTGCTGTCCATGAGTGTAGTTCCTCACCTTAGGTAAGGAAATGGTTATGTCTTGGCCAGTGGAGGCCCTACCCACAAGTAGAGTACGTGAGAAGTGTTGGTTTTCTTGGATGGTGTATTGCAGTTGTTTCCTTTGTTGATTTCTTGCTGGTTGTATTTCTTTGTTGATAGTGTAAATTATCATTAGATCTATGATACTTCTTTTAGCTGTTTTGTTGTTAGTTCAGTGAGGTTATTGTTAGTTCTGTGAGTCAAATGTCGTACGTGGATGAAGATGTGAGGAATGTTAATGCTTAAAGGATGATGAATGTTAATGCGTAAAAGATAAATTCTTGCCATCTAGTTACTTGCTATAGTTAAATACTTCTATTTTATTTCCTTATGCATATATTACTCTACTGCCATTTGTTCCGCATATTAATACCTTGTATGAATACTTGAACTATAAGTTAAACAAGTTTGATTAACTAGTTGAGCATATTAATTAAGTAGAGTAATAACTAAATCTTAATTTAACTAGAATAGTTCTTTTGATTACTCTCTGAGCATGTTAATTAATTAAGTTATTTAACTAGAATAATACTTGTGATTAGCATGTTCATTAATTAAGTTATGCCATGTATTAGCATGTTTAATTAACTATCTAGGATAAGATTAGCATGTTAATTAACTAGGCCTTAAGCATGGTTAATTGATAAGTATATTAATTAACTTAAGCATGTTAATTATTACTTAAGTATATTGATTTACTAATTGAGTGGTTTAATTAATAACTAAACTGAGCATGTTTAACTAGTTGTTTAAATTACTAGTTGTTAATCTTCTTTGAGCATGTTAATTAAATCATAATTATCACTTGAACATGTTAGCATGTGTAGTTATTAATTAACTAGGATAATAAACTAGTTGAGCACGTTAATTAACTAGTTGGACATGTTAATTAACTAGTTGAGCACGTTTAATTAACTTAATTATTTCTTGATGCATGTCAATCAATTAGAGCAATTAACTAACTAGAATAATTAACTAGACAAGCATATTAATTTACTATTAATCTTCATGCATGTAGTTAACTATTAGAATTGTTTGATATTAACTCTTCATTGTTAGTTCTTACAATTCTCCTAATTTCCCTTATTGCAAATACTTTACATTGATAGAGGTTTTGATAAAGATCAATGTTGTGATGAATGCTTAGTGATTGAATGGAAGGAAGGCTTAGTGCGTGAATGATGATAGCTTCCTTACTAATGGTTTCGTTTTGTACTTTTATTTTCCTAATTCTTATAGTGGTAATTTCCTTATATGTTAGTGATAATATTATTCTGCAGTTGTTAGTTTAGAACTCTCCGTTCTAATTAGAATTCAACATATGTCAATAACCTAAATATGAACATGTTAAAAGAACAGTGGTTGCAATCTATCTTGAGCATGTAAATTATCTAGTATAACAAACTAGAATAACAATGGCAATATTTCTTGAGTATGCTAAGTAACGAAGACAACTAATTAGAATAATGAATGTAAATCTTTCGAGAGCATGTAACTTGACTATGAAATTAATTAGGATAACTAGCGTGAGTAGCGATAGTATGTTCCGTTCTCACTTCGTTTATTGTTACGTTCTATAAGCTCAAGCATGTCATTCCTTGTTTAATTCATTATATGTTGTGTTGATGTTCGCGATTAATTTATGTACTCCCTTCATTATTCACTATTTAATTTCTTTAATGTTCATTGTTTGATTTCCTCATGTGCTTAGTTGTCTCTACTTCAATATTTTAATTGCTCTCCAACATGCACTTTCAATGCCTACTATTCAATTATTTCTTTTGTATACGCTATTCAATTATTAATGTTACATTATGTCATCATGCATCATGCATATAGTTACATTGAACTGCATCATGCATCATGTTAATAGAAATTAATAGGGAGTGCCACCCGGGATGGTACTCACACATGCATGAGTGAGGAAAAATGTTAAGAAAATGATGGAAATGGGGAGTTGGGGGTGGCTTTGGGTAGCAGGTCTAGTCTGCAAATAGGTGAAGCCCAAACCTAGTCAGGAACTTAGACTTAGTTGCAAGTAAAACGTTAGAACCGACCAACTATTCAATCCAAAGGAAAATCCTCAATCTCCCACTCGATGTAGGAGTAACGAACGAATGAAGTAATGAAAAGCAATAAACTAATGAATGACGTAATGAAAGGATTGGTTTGGGTGGCACCCCTTCCAAAAAGGACTAAAGAGAGGCATATCTTGTTACATTAAACCCTTTTCCTTACTAAGCCTTTGGGCTTACAATTTACTTGTGGTGTAGGTGTAGGTACTTGTATACGAAGACAATGCACAGATCAAAAGCAAGGATGAAGGATTTTAACGTGCGAGACTCGTAGCTGGCCAGGCTAAGATAAAATGGCTTGTAAAGATAAAATGGTTTGTAATTAATGTATAATGCTTGGTTTAGTATTTCTTATTGATTTAGCTTCTGCTATGTTTTCGTAAAAGATTTCACAACTGCTTTCGCTATTTGTAATATTCATAGCGAGTATAACGAAAAGAGTTTTAATGGTCTGACTTTCGAAGTGCACTATAATATTATTTTAAAAGAGATTTCCTTAGTTTTATAAAAATTTTAAATTTCACATATTTTAAAGGATTACAAAAAGTTGGGTCGTTACATTTATCATCTCTATTAGTTTCATAAAGTTAGGTTCTTAATTTCAGACAGCCCTTCGATGATATTTGAAACTTGAAATTTGTTTTTGGTATAGATAAATGAATTTGTGAAGCACGCTCATGCCGTAAAAATACTCGTGCACATCATCGGCCATCTTATAAAGGAGATGCCATCAATGATAGGCAAAACTAAAGCCCAACAGCGCCTCATTGACAAGTTAGATGATGAATTTACGAAGGGCTTCATATCTCTCCACAAATCTCATATTCTCTCAAATCTCATATTGTTAGAAAAGATGGTGTGAGTAAGACAGATTTGCTTGGCTAGAATGTTGATGATCTTCATCTACAGATTTGCTTTAGCAGAAACTAAGGTACTTGCTCATACTAAAAAATTTCTTGAGAAAACTGGAGTTGATATAGCAACATTAGAACAATTTGCTAAGGGAAAATCTGATTTTTTGCATAGTTAGTCTTGGAAAGTTCGGTTGTTTCAAAAAAAAACATTCTCTCTGCAACAAAAAAATTTATCGTTTGTAAACAATCGCTTCTTATTATCACTTCAAGATTTTTGAATGATGTATTGTTACTTCATAAATCTTTCTTATCTATTTGGTTATGTTCGCTTCATATATCATGAATATTTATGTGATCAGCCATGTCTTTTTTGGACAAATATCAAGTGCAGGTTATAATAGAAACAAATGAAAAAGACTGCTCCCTATCATTTAAATGTGCATAGCGTAAATACATAGATATGATGCGGAACTTTTCTATTTGAAAAAGAAATCATGGAAAGGTTGACAAATGTTTAAAAAAAGAACGAGTAAACAATAAAATAGTGGCTCCTATTATTGTTTTGATATTTTTTTTAGATTGCTTTATCAAGTTTTGTTTCTAGATATCATCCGAAGTTTATGCAGTCTTTAAGAATTTGATATCCAATAGGTTTAGGTAATTTTTTTGCTATTAATTTTTATATTTCGTAGAGAGTAGTCATCTTTGGCAAAACAACTTCAATCTTTAATCAAGTTAGATACTATTATGATTTTGTACTTCATGACATATGTTTAGAAGTTCTATTTGAAAAATAAATTACGAAAAAATTAGTAAATGATAAAAAAAAACAACAAAACAATAAAGTAGTAACTTTGATATTATTTTATTGACATATTACTTTTCAATGTTATATCATATTCGATTTCTAAATATCATCTAAAGCTTATGCTGTTTTTAAAAGGTTGACACATAAAAAATATGAGTAAGTTTGTTGTTGTTCGCCTTTATATTTGATATAGAATAGTTATTCTTTGAAAAATAGCTTGAATATTTAATTGAGTTAAATATTATTGTAATTTTTCACTTCTTAACATATCTTTTGAAGTTGTTGCCATGTATTGTCTTTCTTGTTCATTTTTCCCTTCTATTCCGTCTCCTTTCATCTTGTGTGTTCTGTTCATTTCACTATTTTTCTATTACTTACTCTCTTTGTTTTTCATTACATATAATTTGCTCATCACAAACTTGTTAAATTTGCCACTAATCGTTCCAGTAGTGTATCTTTGTTTATGTCAAATTAAGATTTTCACGAGTGTTGTCTAATATGAATTCGCATGAATATTTAGATGGTACATGCCTATCACCTCGCTTTTCTTTTTCTTTTAATATTGATAACTCTTTTACCTTAATTACTTTGACATTTGACTTAATAATAATCGAAAATTTTATGTTCTTTTACAACAAAACTAATTTTTCTTTGTCTGTGTTATCGCAACACTTCTCCCCATTTAAGATATATAGTTATAAATAAAACATTGAAATATCTTTCATTCTATATATATTTCATTCTCCATAACAACATTATAAGAAAAATAATATAATATATATTATTATAATTTGTTTTTTATTTCAATTATGAAATATTATCTCTTTTAAATTATACAAAAAAAAACTATGTCCCACTTCACTCGTACGTGCGTAGCACGTACCGAAAACTAGTAATTTTTAAATAGTTATTTCATCCATATTTATTATTGAAGTTAACAAGATATGTCATGTAGTTATATTTTTCTTCCGGTTATATTATCATGTAATTGATTTATTTAAGAAAAATGACAAATCAACCGTCGTACTTTGTGATTAATGACAAGTTAACCACTAAACTCTTTTTGCTAACAAATTAACCATTGAACTATAGAAAAATGTTGCCGCAAATATTGTTGTTACGTTTGCCGTAAACGCATTGATTTCGATCCACAGCGGATTGTGTACTATTCTGCCGCAGATCAATATTTTTAAAAATAACGTTATAATATTGATGATCTACCACGGATCATATATGATCCACCGCAGATTGACTATGATCTGCGGTGGATTGATAATGATCCGTAGTGGATTGATAATGATCTGCCGCAGATCATCGTGTCTCGTCTGCCTTGTATAAATTCACACTACACATCGCAATTTTCTCAGAGATTTTATCAGCGATTAGCGAATCCTACAGATTTCTGAGAGCTGAAGTGTACTGGATTTTTTGCGAAGTTCAAGCAGTTGTTGAACACCAAATGACGTCTAGGAGTGTGGAGGAATCTATTATTAATTGCCAAGTTGAAGTGGGGTCCACGTCGACAGTTTTGGCAATTGAGGTACGTGCAATTGGAAACGAAGCTGCTATATTGGTGCATTCCATCTTGTCAACTCTAGAAGAGGAAGAGATCCATTCATTATGCAAATCTAATATAGACCACGAGACAGTTCCCGACATAGTTCCCGAGATATAGGTGAGCACATTATTGCATTTACATTTTCATATGTTACGTTTTAAACTATGCTAATTTTATTTGCAATGTGTTATGCAGGAGTGTGATGCCCAAGCTCCACAAACGCAAACAAACATGAATGTGGACCTTAACTTTCCTTGATTAGAGAAGACAATGCATAATCAAAGTGACTATTAACTAGATGTTGAAACTAATATACATCATCTGCAATAGTTTATTTGAGGTAGTCTATTGTAGATTATGTATATATGGTTTCGACGCATAGTTAATAATTATTTTGATTGTGCGTTGTCTTCTCTAATTAAGGAAGGTTAAGGTTCACATTCATGTTTGTTTCTGTTTGTTGTCCTCAACCACCATTGTAATGTAGAGGCGTCTCGGAAGGCCACTGAAACGAAGAATACAGGGTGGATATTTTGGTT
This sequence comes from Begonia loranthoides, assembly GCA_022433065.1. Taxonomy (NCBI): domain Eukaryota; kingdom Viridiplantae; phylum Streptophyta; class Magnoliopsida; order Cucurbitales; family Begoniaceae; genus Begonia; species Begonia loranthoides. Next base: position 13,789,755 of record CM039472.1, on the reverse strand, counting down.
TGCATTTGTAATGCATATATGCACGATATGATTGTAAGTGAATTGATGATGAAATTTTGAATCTGTAAACAAAATTTTGAATCGGTACTACATTTTGAATATGTGAACGAAATTTTGAATATGTACTTTATTTTGAATCTGTAAACGAAATTTTAAATCTGTACTTCAGCCTTTCGACTGCCCTCACTTTTTGATCGGCCATGCTAACATTCTACCGCGGAAAGTTGTCATTCTGCCAAGGAAAGTTGTCATTCATCCACGGAACATCATACATTCCATAGCGAAATGACGTGTTTCTATAGCAGAATGTCAACCTTCCGCGGTGAAATGTCAACTTTCTACGGCGAAAAGACAGAATTTCCCTGCCTTGTATATTTCTATGTTATACACAAGTAGCTTAAATTGTTTCAATGAACATGTTAGTTGTTTGTTGATGATGAATAAAATGATTTGAGTCAATTTCTCTTTCAAAAAATTGAAAATTGTGCAAGAGTTTATCTTCTTTTTAGTCTATCCCCACTGTGACATTATCAAAAACCATATATTATCTAAGTAAGATATTTTCCAAACAGATATTATCCAAGTAAACAAATCAAAACACAAACACCAACATAATTTTTTATTATGTACAACAAAATGAGTATCTCAATTTGTATCCCTACACATCTCAACTACCCTAAGCCGCCTTCTTGTCAGGTTTCTTCTGCAAATCCATTATCTCAAAATACAATTGTGGGTCCACGTATACGTTGGACGCTTTGGCGAACAATGGAGCTTTCGCTGGTACATCATCATGATGGTGGAAGTCGTCATTCTTCTTGCAATCTCTAATCACCCCCAACCCCTCACTCGAACACTAAAAGCTTCCGGCAAGGACAATGCAGCTCACTTCTTCGAGGCAGGTTTGGATGGAGTCTTGCATACCCATAGCCCTTCAACTTTGCTAAGCCCCATTCGATCCACTTTCAATATGCTATGTACGTTCGTGGCCTTCTCTTCGATTCTCGGCTCCTTCTTCAAGATTGGCACCCCATAATGGTCAACAATCCTCTGAATTAGCCAATCGAATGGCAGACTCTTGGCCGGGTTGTTGAGCACCTCGTACATGTCACTCAAAATAACAAAGTCGGTGTCCACTTTTTTTCTATTGAACATCTTCTCAAGCAAATAGAGATCCATACAGTTAACATGGTCTCGTTGTCCATCCTGAGGCAAAATGGTATGCGTCTTGATGATGTGGATCACTTGGGTTATGGCATTCAAGTCATTGGACTTTGGCTTCTTATACGCTCAAATCTCGGGATCATGGTGCAACAATCTAAGCACTACCAAACCTTCTCTTCGTATAATGAAAGGTGGCTCCCGAGACACGTGGTAATAGTGATCACTTGGTCCTTCCATCTAACATCCAAGTGCACGTTAATATCTTTGGGAGTCAGCCGCAACTCTCATCCAAACATGTAAGTCCAAACCTCTAATGGTTTGGTGGACAGTTCTAAATTTGCATAAAACAGTTTGACAACCCGTTCCTAGTAACTTCCACCTAATCAGCAAAACTCGGCTGAGCCAGCTCCCTCAAACAATTCTTCAATTTCCAACTCAGCCAATGACTCGAAATCTACTCTTTTAAAAACAATAATTGAACTGTGTCTAACCTCAGCTTCATACCGTTCCTTCGCGCCGGCTGTCCTAAAGAGTGGGGAGTGGTAATGGGTTCGAAACAGACCAGTGCACCTGTTGCTAGTCATTTTTTAGGTTGAGGTTGATGTTGAGGTTGTGCTTCAAACTCGGCTTGTGCTTTAATTCCACCAATAGGGGCAGCCGCGGATCCACCAACTTCACCCTCGGTTGCTGCATCTTCTGTCGCGGGTGCTCCACCTTGCACCACAGCGAAAACATTATTGTGCAACTAACTGTGTAACATCCCAAATTTTTTAAATTTCTTAAAATACGTGAAAATTGGAAATTTCTTTCTTTTTAAAGCAAAACAAATCAGAGTGCGTCTAACCGGATCGCTACTGACTCTTTCCTTAAACTCGTTATGAAAATCAATTGATAAAAATGTGTGGAAGCTTCGAAAAATAAATCATTGTAAAACATACGGAAGCATATTTAAATTGTTTAAAAGGAATCTAAACAATGGAGTATAATACAATAAGTCTTAATGTGATTACAACTGTTTCTCATTTTACCCTTAGCCTGGCCAGCCCCGATCTCGTTCGTGCAAATCCTTCACCCCCTGCTTATTATATGTTTGCCGTTCCCTTGTATATGGACCTATTATTATCTGTTCATCGTTGTACCTACACCACAAGTAATACGTGTGCCTAATGGCTCAGTAAGGAAAAGGGTTTAATGCAATTATGCTTATGACTCTTTTTAGTTCATTTGGAATAAGGGCCACCCAAACCAATCTTTTCATTAAGCCATTTACCATTTTATTACTTTACTTAATGCCACTTGTTCGTTGCTCGTACTTTGAGCTGAAGATTGGAGGACCCATATGGAATGGTATAGTCTTGGTCAGCTTCTAACCTCCTGTGTGCAGATCGTCTCTTTCCCGACAAGAGAAAGGAGCATAGTCTAGTGCCAGGCTAGATCCGAACTACCCATCTGCCCCCAACTCCCTTATTCTTTTCTTTGTGTCTGTGTCGGGCTAAGCTACCAGACCACAAAGGCCTTTATTATCTTACCGTTTTACTCATTTTCATCATTTATCCTCACTCATGCATGTGTACGTACCACCCCATGGCACTCCCTATTAGTTTCTATTAACATGATTCATGACCATACATTTTCATCCTAACATGATGCACAATGCGTTATGACATAGCATTAGTAATAATTGAAGTGCGCATTGAAATAAAAAGTAATTGTAGTAGAAAGCAAACTATAATTGAAAGCGGATACAAAAGAAGGTAAAGCATACAATGAAAGTAACAACCAAAGCCGATTAGTGCACACAATGATAAATAATAGCCATGGAACATTCAATAAAGTAAAGCTTATGAAGGAAAGCATGTTTGGATATGGAGATCACAATAATAAAGGAATTATAACAGAATTGGCAAGCATCGTACATCTAAAAGTAAAGCATAATTCAGTTAACGTGCTCAAGAGTTAATTACATGCTTTTATCCTAATTACTTAGCATACTCAAGAAAGATTACCATCGTCGTCCTAGTGAGTTATTCTAGATAAGGTTACGTACTCGAGATTAATAGTTAATTAACATGTTTGTAGATTTCACAAGTAATGGTTAATTAACATGCATGGATTAATTAGTAAGTTAATTGATTAGTCAAACAACCAAATTAATTAACATGCTACTAATTAATTTATACATGTTAATTAATCATGCTAGTTAATCAATCTAATATGCTAATTAAATAAATTAAATGTACTAGTAATTACTGTAGGATCGATATATGCCTACAAAAGGGGGGTGAATATAGCGTTTCTAATAATTTCGTGCGAGATTTAAATTCTCTAAATCCCTAAGTGATTTATCGAATACGATTAAATATGCAATCACATTAAAAGCGTAAATTAAAGAATAAGGGTTAGAGAAATGCACACAATATTTGTTTACGCAGTTCGGCAAACTCGCCTACGTCTGCGCTCCAAGTTTCACTTGGAGATATACTAAATAATTGGCTTACGGGTGCCAATAAAACCGTTTATAAATTGACTATTAAACGGGGTGCCACCCTTGACTAATTCTTAGGTCGTCAACCTTTGACTCTTACGAGTCGTCATTCTTAATTTGACTATTGCGGGGCGTCACCCAATGATTGAACTTACGGGCTTTCAATCTAGCCTATGAGTATTTCAGGTTATCACCCTCGTGTGATGAATTCTTAGGGAATCACCCTTTATAACCAAGCACAATATAATTCGGAAATTTAAACCGCAATCTAGCTAATCCAAATTCTCCCAAATATAACTCGCAAATTCGGAATAGGGAGAATTGGATATACAACAATAGCTCACAGTGATTAGAATCGCGTATTAAATTCGGCAGGGCTTTGCCACGATTCTCGGTTCGTTGTTGAGAGCTTGGAGTGAAGTTGTATTTATAGAATTTTCACTTTCGGACGTCCGCATCGTCCGCATGACCATTGGAAACAAAAATGCCCGTTGAGAAAAATAGCCGTTACACAAATCTGGGCATTTGCGAACACCATTCTCATCGTCCGCATACATCGTCCGCTTCACATCCTTGGCAGAGTCATATTGGACGCCTCTGCTTTGCGTCCGCATCGTCCGCGTCTTCACAGAAATGTTGGGGACGCCAAAGAAGCATCCTCTTCTCCTTTTCCCGTCCGCACATCTGAAGAGCTGTGGACGCCATTTCACGTCTGCATCGTCCGCGACCATCGTCTGCTTTTCTCATTGAATTGGACAGAGGCAAATCGGACGCAAAATCCAGCGTCCGCATCGTCTGCTGCGTCCGCGTCCTCACTGATCAGCAGGGGACGCCAAGACCATCGTCCCCACAACACTCTAAGTTCAACCCTGAACTATATTGTCCCAAAATGACATGATACACTACATGGACTCAAATAAACATGTTAGCACATTTTAATACCCTCAATATGGGTATTATTGATATATTTGAGTATAAATATATTGAATAAAACATTGAAAACATTATCAATAAAAACACAATTAACCAACTTATTATTTTCATTAAATTAAACCATTTGGTCATCATCAAAATAAAACTAAGCCTAACAAAAAGGCTAACAGTTACCTATTAGTCAATTTACATGCTCAGGAATTAACATATTCTAATTAACCATCGCTAATTAGTTAATCAGGCAAGATAGTTAGTTGACATGCTGAGATTGATTAACATGCTCAAAGGAGATTACAATTGCTATTCTAGTTATTTATTAGCCGATTTACATACTCAGTTAATTATCATACTTATATCGACACACTTAAGTTATAATTGAAATTAGAATTAATATGCTCGAATTCTAAACGTACTCAAATCTAACTAGTTAATTAAACATGCTCAGCTCTAAATTGAATTACCCTAGTTAAGTTGTTTAGCATGCTTAAGTTTAATTGGTTAACTCATAATCTAGTTAGTTAAGTAATTTAACATGCTCAATTTAATATGTTTAACTTATTTGGATATCTTAGTTTATCACTACCATATTTATACAAGGCATTAATCCGCAGAACAACTTGCACCAAAGTAATATAAGCATAAAGAAATCACAACAGAGGCCTTTAATTAAACAGCAAGTAAAGAGACAGTAAGCATTCATTATTTCACGCGTTAACCATTCCTCGTCACCTTTGAACATTAGCATTTATCTTTATCTAAGCAAGGCATTTGAATCACACAACAACCAATTAAATAGAGCTGATCCTTAAAGAAATTCACAGAGCTAACAAAATTCACAGGACACTAACAAACCACACTATCAACAAAGGAAATAACAACATCAAGGAAACTATAAACCAGGAAATATCTACAGCAAAGGGAATAACAAAAGTAACTAATCCAAGGACTATTAATCAACAGCAACTAATATTAAGCATTACAGAGAATTAACATAACACTCACGCACACATACTTGTGGTGTAGGGCCTCCAAATGGCAAAGACAGCCCATTTTCCTTACCTCAATTCTTTAATGCAAGTTGGCGCTACATTCTTATCATCTTCCTCTTTCTGACACCTTCACAATCAACACATTTATCATGGATGACTTCTCATCGAAATCTATACTTTAACACTTAACAAAATGCCAATATTCACAACTTAGCAACCAACAAAACATGCTCATTATTCTTTTTATCCAAATATAATGGCAGCAGACAAATCATCCCAACATACATAACTAACAGTTTATAAACTTGTCACAGACTTGTCACGAACAACCACAGAAATCACATTCGCTTCATACTAATTATATGGAAATTATAAACAACTCAATCCCATAACTTATTCCACATCTTAACCAGACCAGTCACCACCATTAATAGAGGAAATCATTAACCATTAAACAGAGACCATATAGCAAGGTTAATTCCTTTTCATGCTAACATCAACATTTAACATCGTCCATGGTCAATAATATTATCCAACAACAACACTTTGTATATTTTCCACAACTAACATAGCATATTCAAACAAACTCAAGGCGCAGAACCCAATATATCTAGCAGTCAATCATAAGTAACAAAGCATGAAACTCCACTTGATTAACAGGGGGCTAGATCCAACATGACAGATATCACTTAAATCTATTTCTTCTAATGTTATCTTCACAGAACCAACGATAGACAGACAAACTCATTCACATAATCAACACAAAGCCCAACAGATTAACTAGTTCAGAAATCCTTTAACCAAAATAGCCGAGAAGAGATCATTACCAGCAGACTAGGAGACTCTCGGCCAAACCTCCAGTATTCTCAGGTCAGCCTCCAACTTTCCCTCAGCTTTCTTCTCCTCCCTCCAGAAGAAGAAGCTCTCGGCCCTCCCCTTTATCAATTCCTCAAAAAAGTGGTCCAGCAAACAAACACTCTATCTACCGACAACCACTGCCCAGCTCGTACAATGTGTTCCCCACGCTGGAAAGAGCATCAATTTGGGCCGAGGTGCAACCGGGGCCCAGCAGCCACACCCAGCCTGTTCAATCTGTCCAATGACCTGAGCCATTGATCTCCTCCTGCTTGTCGTCCCAAGGCTAGAATCGCCTCCAGCCAACGTCCTGATGCCATCCGTTTCGACGCCCACTGTCTTTCGCCATCACCATTGCCAGTCGTCCAACGCTACACCGACGACCCGAGCTCGAAATCGAAACCCAAGCTTCGCACCGCATCCACCCGCGAAGCCCAAACTCCAAACCACCGTCGCGACCCGCAACATCGCCACCTGCTTGCTCGTCGGACCCCTCATCTCGCTCACCTTCTCCTTCGCGTCTCCCTCGCTCTTTCGCTGCTCTCTTCTCTCCCGCTCTCTTTTGTTCTTCTCTGCGACAGAACAAATGGCCGAAGGCCTTTTGTTCTGTTCCACACACTGGACCGGTTCACCCTTGAACCGGTTTAGTTAACCAATACATCCCCCCTTTAAATCTTTTATCCATTTTTAAAATTCTATTTTTAATTCATTACTTCCATTTATTTATTCTAAATATGTATATAAATATTTGTGGATTAAAAATTCAAATCAAATATTAACCGACCCAAATTCTAACTCCCGATTTATTCCAAATATTGTTTAAAAGATTATTAAAGGTCCATTTTAAATTTCCCAATTTCATTTCCTTAATTGATTTTCATCAATTAAACCTCCAATAAATTCTTTTAAATTATAACCAAATAGTTACGTCCTTGGTACTACTCCGATAATATCCGATAAATTAAAATACCCAAAATTAATTTTCAATTATTCTTAATAAATTCTGATATAAAAAATCGGGGTGTTACAAACTGACAATGAATCGGTTGCAATCCGACTTCGTTCATGACCCGAGTCTGTCATTTTTGTCCGTGGCTGCGGTTGAGTCTGCGACAGACCACCCTTTCACTTGAGCGGCATTTTCTTTGCGCGGGAATCCATTGGTATCGATTAAACAGTGTAGAACGAAGGTCTGAGAGTACGAATGTTCACCAAGGATATTGTGGTTTGCAGTGAATTCGTCGGAGCGCACAGTCAAGTCTTATATAGTAGAGCACAAGAACGCAGAACGAGGCACGATGATGCGCAACAGATCATTATCAATCTGTTGTGAATCATAGTCAATCCGCGGCGGATCGTATATGATCTGCGGTAGACCATCAATATTATAGCGTTATTTTTAAAAATATTGATCCACAATAGAATAGTACACGATCTGCCGCGGATCAAAATCAATACATTTAACGACAAATGTGATAGCGATGTTTGCGACGACCTTTTTCATAATTCAGTGGCTAATTTGTTACTAATAAAAATAATTTAATGATTGACTTGTTATTAATTATAAAATACGATTTGTCATTTTTTCATTTATTCAAATAAAATTTTTGGTTTGGTTTTAATTTTTGAACGAAATTGAGGTTTTTTTTTTCAACCACTCTCTTTTGCCCTTAGTTTTTGAAAAAATAAATCAATTTTTCGTAAAAGATTAAATCAAACTAAAACTTTTGTGCCAACAAATCCTTGACATGTCCGTATAAGGTTGATAAAAGTATAATCATGTTATACGTTCTGCGAACTTTAACGAAAACGATGGATGGAAGGACTATTTAAAATTAAATTAAAATTATAAAAATTCTTATAAAACAATTAAAACTATAAAAAAATAAAGTGAAACTAACCTTAAAATTATAAAAACCAAATACATATTTCGCCTTCACAATTCAAAAATAAAAATAAATAATAAATCAAAGAGGGGCGGAGGGGTAGACAAGCCAATAGTTTGCTAGTGCCCATGCCCTCATCTAATCCGAAATCCTATCGTTGTCCTTTTATGGTTGGCTCGGATCACTCACTCTCTGTGTCCGTCTCTCTCTCTCTCTCTCTCTCTCTCTCTCAATGTATATATGCCTATGAATTTCATGGAGCTGAATCGAAAGAGGATGGCTGAGGAGGCTAAGACTGGTGATACAGATAGAAGCTCTTAGTTTCTGTGAATCTTCTTTCAGTGAATTTGGGTGATTTTTTTTTTATTGAAGTTTTAATCTTTTCCATTTTGGGTGAAGACTAAAAAGTGCTGGATTTGGCAGGCTGTTTGGTATACCTGAATACAAGTGGAGTATATGTGGGTAATTTGGTGACGGTTACTGAGAAAATTGAACGAAGACGAAGAGGAAGAAGAAGAAGAAGAAGAAGAAGAAGAAGAAAGAAGAAAAATGAGCTCTGTGAGTTCAAGCACCATGGTTCAATCATGCTCCATTTTTAATGGACCCGGTAGATCCAGATCCAAATCCAAAAAATCCAAATCCCCCAATTCCCATTTCAATCCTTTGTCTAGAAAGATGCCCATTTCCTTCTCTAGTTTTAATGGCGGATTATCGGGCTCTCCGCCGGTTTCGTCCCTCTCCGTCACTGCGATGCTCACTAAGGAAGAAACCCTAAAAGAAGAGGAGGAAGAGAAACCCTTGTTCGATTTCAAGGGCTACATGATTCAGAAAGCTAATTCGGTGAATAAAGCATTGGATGATGCCGTTTCTCTCCGAGAACCCCTCAAAATCCACGATGCTATGCGTTACTCTCTCTTGGGCGGCGGCAAGCGGGTCCGCCCAATGCTCTGCATCGCCGCCTGCGAGCTCGTCGGTGGACTCGAATCCATGGCTATGCCGGCGGCCTGCGCGGTGGAGATGATTCACACCATGTCTCTGATCCACGACGACCTCCCTTGCATGGACAACGACGATCTACGACGAGGGAAGCCCACCAACCACAAAGTCTTCGGGGAGGACGTGGCCGTCCTGGCAGGAGATGCCCTTTTGGCGTTTGCTTTCGAGCACATCGCCGTTTCGACTGTTGGAGTAACTCCGGCCAGGATAGTGCGCGCGATTGGAGAGCTTGCAAAGTCGATTGGGACAGAGGGATTAGTTGCTGGGCAAGTGGTTGATATTAGCTCGGAGGGACTTGCCGGAGTTGGGTTGGAGCAGCTCGAGTTCATCCATGTCCACAAGACGGCCGCCCTGCTGGAAGGTTCTGTGGTGCTGGGAGCAATCATGGGAGGCGGATCCAGCGAGGAGGTAGAGAAATTGAGGGCCTTTGCCAGGTACATCGGGCTGCTCTTTCAGGTGGTGGACGACATTCTGGACGTAACCAAGTCATCCCATGAGCTCGGAAAGACGGCCGGAAAAGACCTCGTTGCCGATAAAGTTACCTACCCGAAGCTTTTAGGCATTGAAAAATCAAGGGAGTTTGCGGAGAAATTGAACAGAGATGCAAAGGAGCAGCTTTCTGGCTTTGATCCTCGTAAGGCTGCTCCATTGATCGCTTTGACTAATTATATTTCTTACAGGCAAAACTAGTATCTTTTGTAATGGAAATATGTGAGAATATTGATTTATGGAAGTCTTAGTTCTCGCTACTTTTCCAACAGAGCTTAGCCATTTTAGCTAGCAGGAGTCAGGATTGGGCATAGAAAGGGTTGAATCTGCAATCCTTAGACTAATGTTGATTGTGGATATGAATATCTAGTCCAACTCTTCTGCAGATCTTGGCCAACTGCACGTAATTCTAATGCTGTCAGGTGGGGTGTGAGTGTTTTTTTATTCAGGCAAGTCGTGTTTTTAATGAACAAATATGAACTACATTTGCAGTTCTGGTTCATTGTTTACTGAAATTTTACGCTGGATTTGTACCAACTGGATCTGATGATCAGCCTTTGGATTATGCTACTTGTTCAAGAAGAAGTCTTGACGGGGAAATATTTCTTCTTCTCATTGGCCATCAATTTGGCTCTCAGAGAGAGATTTCTGCATAAAGCTCAGATGAACAAATGTACAGCTCCATAGCCGTGTTGGGCCTGGCTTTTGTTCATTTCAATTCTGGCTAGGAAGCTGGGTTTCGCTGAGATCTTCTTCATGGGTAACGACCCCATCCAAAAGTGGTGTCAAAGGATTGGCTGGGGCTGTAGGAACCTCAAGATCTACTTTAACAAGCTGGGCTTAATTAGTCAACCGAAAATTAAAAAAAAACTAGGTTGATTAACCGCAAGTTAAATGAGTCAAACAAGTCAAATTAGTTAGGCATAAAGAACTATAATGTCATATATAAGTTTACTATATTTATAATTTGTATGTCGTTAGGGCTCACGAGAAGTGCCCTTAAGGAAAGGGGTGGGAGGCTTTGGGGTGTGGACAGGGCTTGGGAGAGTGAGAGGTCAGGCCAGAGGAGAAAGGCCTTGGAGGCAGGTTAGTAGGCTGGTCCCACTGAGCTCACAAGCCTAATAATTGGATTCGACTTGACTCATCTTGTCTTTTTTTTATCAGCCTAACAAGACTAACAAGAGAGAAGAATTAGACTCCTATTCACAAGCCTAACAAGAGAGAATAATTCTCCAAATAAGAAAATTGTCTTTCAAAAGTTTTTTTTCAACTATTATAATAAAAATTTTTATAGAGGTTTTTTCAATGATAACATATAGGGTAAATGATAAATCAACCATCATGATTTATGGTCAATGACAAGTCAACCACTATAATATTTTTTTTAACAAGTTAACCACTAACGTATTGAAAAATGACAAACCCAACATCGCAGTCACATTCTCCGTTCATCGGCGTCTAAGAAGAAAGACGATGTGGCTTCTGGAAAGAAAGACGTCCAAATCTGAAGACACCGCAATTTCATAGCAAGGTTTTTGGTGATCTGTGTGTAATTCGAACAATTTATAAAACTTTGATATTAATGGCAGTTTGCAATTTTGGAACTTGATGATATTGGTGGTGATAACTGGGTGTGAGAGTTTCAAACGAACTCGGGGCTAGGAATGCTCAAACTGCGAAGCTTGCCGTCTTCGTCGTCTCCTCGACGACAGTGGCGATTGGAGTGGTGTCATGCGATGTGAGACGGTGTCTCATCAATTTGTTAACGGAAAACGTTACCGCGATGTTGGTTTTGTCATTTTCTCATACGTCAGTGGTTAAATTGTTAGAAAAAAATATCATAGTGGTTGGCTTGTCATTGATCACAAACCACGATGGTTGATTTGTCATTTACCCTAACATATAATATAAAAGAAAATAATAATGATAGAAAGTAATAAGAAACAAATAACTAAGAAATCAAGGTAAATAGAAGACAAATAACATAAGAAACTAATAAAATAAAATATTAAGTAAAAAAAGAAAATAATGCAATAGGAATCATGACTTGTACGGTATTAATTTCCTTCTCTTTGATAAAACTCGTCCTCGAACTTTGTAGACGTAAGGGGACTCCATATCAAATATAAATTTGGTGTTTACTGCTTCAAAAATCAAGTTTGGTGAATATCATATCACACTTCTTTGAACTTTGGTAGAGGCCTCAAAATTTGCTTTAAATTGATTGCAATCAAAAACACGATAATAAAGTTTAATTTTTTAAATTACTCAAAAAATTATAATTCTGTTTTGCCACATTTGCTTCCCACGACATTTCGATGTTGAAAAAGCATATGCTTTAAACTCATCATGTTCAGAAAAAATGTTAGTTATCTTGCCAACACCATAACTGTATTGTTCAAAAAATCACCATCAATTTCAAATTTAACATCATTATTGCACAATGGATCTTGTTGGAGGTAGTGGTCTTCGGGTTGGAAGGGGTTTAAAGGAATGAAGTTATATTTTAGGATTTGAATTTCATGAATCAATGCTAGAATCACATAAATCAAAGACGTGCAAGATCCATTCATAGCTGGATGGTTATTATTTAGGTTGAGAAGTGGTTCCTGTTGATGGTTGTCACAAATTGAAGATGATAGCCTGTCATTTAGACTATAGCAGTGACATCCTAGATGAAAAGGTGTGCAATCCCACATCAACTTGGGGAGAGGAAGAGAGCAAGATATGAGTGTCTGGCTCGCCTTCCCCAGTAGACACGTTTTGGGATGGGCCAGAGATTGCCTATCGCTAGGAACAAATCTGTGAGGGTCCAAAGGTTAGCCCAAAGCGGACAATATCTACTGGGCGGGAGCTAGACTCTTATACTAATGGTATGAGAGCCAAGCCCAACTCGGTGGTGGCCACGATCCCACGAGAACGTGGGCCCCTCGCAAGGGGGGGTGATTGTGACATCCAAGATGAAAGGGTGTACAATCTCATATCGACTTAGGGGAGAGGAAGAGAGCAAGATATAAGTGTCTGGCTCACCTTCCCTAGTAGACACATTTTGGGATGGGCTAGAGGTTGCCTATTGCCAGAAACAAATCCGTGAGGGTCCAAAGGTCGGTCCAAAGCAGACAATATCTACTAGGCGGGAGCTGGACTCTTGTACTAAGACTCTGTGTCAGCTCAAGCCTCGACGTGAAAATACTTCATCAACTGTAAGTATTTCAATTTAATTGCTTGTATTTTAATTTGAATGTTGTAATTTCTTTCTTTAGTTGAGATTATTTTGAATGAAAATGAGTTATAGTAGAGAATGAACGGTATGTAATAGAGGATAGACAATACTAGAATTGTTTGGGACTTATATGCAGGATGTTTAGCTTTAGGGGAGTCTAAGAATAAGGGAGACTCTGCCCAAATTTTTGGAAATAGGAACGAGAGAATAAATGGAAGGAATGTAGGGTTAAACGGAGTCAAAGAGTTAAACGAAGTCATGTAGTTAAGCAAGACACTTAGGTTGAGTATGCACAATGTCCGACATATACGACGAACGAATCACGATCAACAAGAGTGAATTGACAAACGAAAAAAAAAAAAAGCGAACTAAAACAGTAAATGGTAAAAAGTGAATTAAGGAAAATGTTAAAAACGAATAGTAGAATAAATAGGGAGTCGGGTCTGGCCTGGCAACTATTATGCACACAGGAGGCTAGTAACCTTGCAACTAGTATGCACACAAGAGGTCAGCCCCTAGCCTAGCAGCTAGTATTCACAAAGAAGGCTAAGTTGTAGCTTGGCAGCTAGTATGCACACAGGAGGTTAGTGGTACTCTGGCATCAAAGATGCACACAGGAGACTAACTCGGCGAATGAACGAATGACTAATGAAAGATAATAAATGAACGAATGACTTAACGAAAAGAAAAGATGAGAGATTGCAACGGGTAAATAAAGGGTAGACGTGATAGTAAGAGTTGGGATTAAGAGTGGGAATTAAGTGTTGAATCAATCGAACTTTTCAACAAACGAGCACATGGACTGAACCAGATACAGGAACAGAAACAAAAACTTTATAAATGAAAACGGATATGGAAACGGTATGAGCACAAAAATCGAAACCAAAATTGAAACAGAAACCGAAAAAAAAATAGAAATGAAAACGAAATTTCCAAAAATGGAAATAGATATAGATACGGAAACTGATACGAATACAGATACGGATACAAAAATGGATACGGATACGGATACGAAAATGCGTACGATCACGGATACCGAGGCATAAACATAAACGGAAACGTAACCTGAAACGGGAACTGAGACGGGAACAGAAAAGGGAACAGAAACAGAAACGAAGTTTTTAGAACTAAACTTCTGGGAATGGATACGGGAACAGATACGGGAACGGATACAGAAACGGGAATGGAAACGGAAACGGAAACAAAAACAGGAACATGAACTGGTATTCACACACAAACTAGGAAGCACCAACGGGTTCGAAACCTAAGGGGGTAAATGGGTCGATAGGTGTTATCAGAGTAGCATAGCGAAAGTGTGGAAGAGTGAGTTCGATAGTTGGATCGACTTTGGTGCGAAGAGATGAGTTGAGTATTGTCCAGCCGATCCATTAGCTATATCTAGATAACCGTCAGACTGAGAGGGGTTAAAGCCAAAGCCTAAGTCGACTAGGATACCAAGACGGGTAGTTAACGAAGTGTCATGATGGGTAGTTAGTGTTTGTTAAGAGTAAGAAGGGTATTACGTAGGGCAAATTTCGGGGATGAAATTTATAAGGAGGGAGATATGTAACACCCTAACTTTTTTTTGTTAGATAATTATTTAATTATTGGGGTATTACGAATAACGTATTCGTAAGAATTTCATTTATTGAAATTAAATAGAATTTAAAATAATTAAAATAAATATTTATTTAACGAATTTAAATTATAATATTTGGAATTTATTATAATTGTTGTATATTAAGGATTAATTTAATTGTTTTACATTAAGGAATTAATTAGAAATTTAAAATGATGAAAGAGTTATTTTAAAGTTAATGAATAAATTGGATTTAATTGGATTTAATTTAATTAATTTAAATTTAAATGTTAGTGTAAAGGTTGAACCAGTTCAACAAGAACCGGTCCAACCATTGATTAAATCAATGGCCCTCAGCCATTTGCAGGAGAGAGAATGCAAGAGATAGAGAGAAGAGACGAGGGAGCGAGGGCCGATCGGGAAATTGGGCGAGAGGCGACGATCGATTCAAGCGAACGACGAACGCGGGGTTGACGGCGTCTGTAATATCCCAATTTTTATATCAGAATTTAAAAATGATAAATTGAAAAATAATTGAGAATATTCGAATTAGTCGAATAAATTATCGGGATATTACTAATGACGTAATCAATATAATATAATTTAGGAAAATTAAGGTTAAAGAAAGTGTGGGATTCATTAGAATTAATATGTGAAGATTAAAGGAATTAATTAATTAAAGGAAATTAAATTAAATGGAAAAGTGAAATTGAGGGGGAGTGAACCGGTTCCTCCTGAACTGGTTTCACTTCAATGAAATGGCCCACTGGCCATTTGAGAGAGAGAGAGAGAGAGAGAGAGAGAGAGAGAGAGAGAGCGGGAGAGCGATCGAGACGAGAGAGGGGGGAGGAGGCGAGTGACGAACGACGGCGACAGAGGCTCGGGCGAGCTCGGTGTTGGACTCCGCCGGCGAGCTGATAGTGGCAAAGTGCAAGAGACGACGTGAGGAACAGAATTAGGGCTCAGGAACGGAACTCCCGACGTCGCAAATTGCCATCTCTGGTACGTCAGTACATTACGCAAATTAATAAGTCATTTGCCTTTTGAATTGGGTGCGAATTGGTCGTGGAATGCTTCGGTTGCAAAATGGCAGCAACTGGCAAATGATACAGGGCTAGATTTGGTACGGGTCCGATCCAAGTGATCCATCGATGAGCTGGATTGATTTATCTGGCATGATACGGGTTTTCCAAGTGGCATCTAGGTAGCATATGCAGAGTGGACCTCCATTGTGTGAGTAGTGTATAGGTGTACATCTCCTCGGTTATAAATGGATGGCAGCAAGCAGGGGATGTTTTTTGGTAACAATTTAGTGGGATGAGGAAATCGGGAGAATTGTGAGTTGGGTTCTCTGGAAAGTGTTACAGAACTGGAGAAATGGGAAGAAGCTGTTGGATTTAGTAAGAAATGAGAAAGCAGAAGAAGAAGGAGAAGAGGACAGATGCTCTCAGGTCTCCAGAATATGATGGGGTGAGTACTGTCTGTGATGAAATAGAATGGTTGAAGTTGAGAATTTTCTCTCCCTGATTGTGGAGTGAACCTCTCTGGAGGAACAAAAAATTGGGATGAAGCTCCCTGCTTCTAGCTCAGGTATGTTGGTTCTTACTGAAATTGTAAAGTGATTTACAGATTTTAATATGAAGGATTAAATAGATGATATTGTACTGTTGGATGTTTGGTTTTGCTGTGGGTTATTGCTGGTTGAGACTTGGCATTCTGTTGATGAAGTCTGGTTCTGAAAAGTTGGATAAATCCTCTATTTATTTACTGCTTTCGTTCATTCTATATTGATGGTTGTGGTTGAGGATTATGAATGTGTTCTATGGTTCAAATGCACTCTTTTTATGGGTATAGCTCTTTGTATATTTGACGAATGACTCCTGCTTCTGATTTATAGTTGATGCTTATGGTTTTATGGGAATGAATCTAAGTTTGTTTGATTTATGTATTGGAAATGGTTTAAAGAAATATGTTCGAGAATAAAATCAAGGATAGACTGTTTGTAAGAAATATTGTTATGGGATGTAATTGGTATTAACGGATAGGTTGCGAAAGTGTGGATTCGTTGGCGTGAATTCTATTATTTGACTTGGATTATCGTTTGGATAAAAGAAATTAAATGTTTCTCTACTCTGCTATGGAAAATATGGGTTTATGATAAATACTATTCGATTTTGTAAAGTTAATTTATCATGACACATTGATGGAATGAGCAACATTGTGGGTTATTGCTATTCCGTTATATTTGTTAAGGTCTTGAAATTGGTATTACGAGGTTGCTAGAAAATGAAGTTGATTAATGAGATTTATTAAGGTTTAGGGGATTGTTATTAATGAATAGTTATTATGGTTTTGAAGGTACGAAGAAGAGAGAAGAAACAGAAACGCGCTACGAACACCATATAAGTTGATATTGATTGTGTTTTTGTCTTCAGACCCTACATTGCAAGAATTAGGATTGTATGCTGTGTGTTTACTAGATTTAGGCTCTTTTAATGATATGTTTATTAGAAATTTATATCATATAGGATTGTATGAATTCACGTGCATATTGCATGACATAATAATCTATGTAAATAGGCGTGTGGGGGTTCGGGAAAAACAATGATGTCCCATGGCAGTAAATATTCACAATGAAAAATGAAAGTTCACGAGAGAATAATTAGAGAGAAAATTTAAAAAAAGATAGGTTAGTTACATGAGATACCAGGGTTCATTGCCCCCGTTCTGAAATCCCCAACGTTCTAGTGACAAAAGAGTGAATACCGGCATGAGGAACACCCATGATGATTTATATGTCTCCTTTGTGAAGTGACCAGTTCTTCCTCATGGCCCTATGGTGTATTCCACTCTTGGCAATAATTGCATTGTATGATCATGCATATAATATGCATTTCATTTTATCACTTAGTGAGCGTTAGGCTCATTAGTTAGGTCTTGTGATGTAGGTACGAACGAGCAACGGATGAACAGGTTAAAGACAGTTGATGAATGATTTGCACGGGTGATCTTGTGGCTGGCTAGGCTAAGAAGTTAAATGAAAAGTATTTTACAAAGAGTTTTGTAAATTAATTACTATTCTTTACTGTTTTGTTTTATTCCGTTGCATTTCATACAAAGAATATTATTATTTATGAAATGAAACTGATAAAGATGAAAGTAAACTGATAAAAGTGAAAGCAAAGAGTTTTAACGATCGAGTTTTACAAGGAAAGAATACTCAGATAGTTTTACGAACGAAAAATTTTAAATGTCACACGATTTTAAAAATCGGGTCGTTACAGCGTCGGCTCGGGTGGTGGCGTCCTGGTGTGTCCGGTGGTCTGCTAGTGGCGAGGCTCGGGTTGACGAACCGTACGGAGGCTAGGGCTTGCGATTCGGAGGTTCCGTGAATTTCTGGCGACCGATTGGAAACTGATAGCAAGGACGGCGAAGGAGAGCTGTGATCGACGCGGAGAATGGCAGGACTGGGAGCTTCGGTTCACGAAGGAATGGCTTGAACATGGGCTGAGCATCGGTTTGCGATGAGTTGCAGTCCAGCTCGCGGTTCGGTCCATCCTCTGGTTCATGGACGATTTAGCTGCAAGGATTGAATGCCGTGATGCGACCGAAAAATCAGGTTATGAGCTAGAATTGTGGGATTAACTGCCTCAGGTTGTTTTATATTTCAATTTTTACCAATTGTGTTTATTTTCTGCGAGTGAGAGAGAGTGCAGAGAAGGGTGATGGCGGAGCTCTCTAGAGCATTGGTGCTGCTGTCCGCAGTTGTGAGTTATTGTCTAGGAGTTGGAGAAGCTGCCGAGAGCTGGATTGCGGTCTTCTGGAGCTGCTGCAGTGAAGCTGCCGGAGATGGAGTGTTGTCCGTGTTTGTGTTTCTTCATCGATGGTAAGGAATGGATAGTATCGTCCGTCTAAGCGCTACCCCACGAGTATGTGTGCGTGCGTTGAATATGGTTGGTTAATTTCTGTTCTCTATTTGTGAATTTTCTGTTGGATGAATCTGTTTGTGAATTCTCTGTTGGATGAATTTGTTTGTGAATTCTCTGTTGGATGAACCTGTTAGTGATTTCTCGGTGGATGGATTGTGTATTAGTTCTTCGGATTGTGATTGATAGTTGTTCAATTTCTAGATCATCACTTTGCTCTGTAGGTTTTATGCTTGAATGCTCTGTTATTTCTGGTTGATACTCTGTAAGATCACTTGTATGCTTTGTTATTAATTTGTTGTTAGCTCTCTGTTAGTTTTAGGATTAGTTGATAGTTGTTTTGTTATTAGCTCTGCTCGTTTCGTTGGTTTGGTTGTCTGTAGATATTAATTGAATATGAATTGACTAAGCGATCAAGTTTAGATTAACTTAATCAATAAGCAAGTTTAAATCATATAGGTTAATAATTGTATTTAAATTCTATTATTTTTATTGTTAACCCTTTCCTTACTAAGTCTTTTTAGACTTACAGTTTACTTGTGGTGTAGGTACCCGCTGGAGAAGATAACGTCAGATTAGAAGCAGTGGGTGAGGGATTTGCACGCTCGAACTTGTGGTTGGCCAGACTACGAAAAGTAAGAAATTACTGGGTTGTAATGTAAAGTAAATAAAGTTTTCTAATTGTAATCAATTGTTTAGTATTTCCTTAATCAAATGAATTTCTTTACGCTTTCACAGTATTTTAAATAAACGATTTGTTTTTAACGCTTCCGCATTTTCAATTAAATAAACGATTTTTATAATGAGTTTTTATGAACAGTTGGTAGCGGTCTGGATTAGGCGCACTCTGACACATTTTTTCAAATTTTAACATATTTTCAAAAAGTGACAAAAATTTGGGTCGTTACAATAGCCAATAACAGGCTAATTCCCAAACAAAAATTTGTATTTGGTCGCCATATTAGCGTTTCATGAAGGCACAATTTGTTTCCATTGATCATTGTTTTTTGACTTTCGTCATCGTCAGAGTCAAGGCCTTTGATTTTGAATTGTCATTTCATACGTTCACACCTTTTAGAAGCAAATGCAATAACAAAGTACGTGAAATTGCGAAGGGTTTTTTTGGACTTCTTGATTTTTTTGATCAATGGTGCATCAGAATATTTGTTTTGTAATAGAAATGAAACAATAAAATAATGATGGCGAATAATGCACAAAACAGAAAAATTGTATTAATTTCAAATATCTTTATCAACTATGGCAATAAACTCTTTTATAGAACTTCCCAATAATAATATATATATATATATATAATTATGATAAAAAAAACTAACAAATTAATACAGTAAGTAATTAGAAAACTAATGCAGTGTATAGTTATGGCTTAAGCTCATAAGGTCATGATTTTTTAATATTTTATTTATTTTATCTTATTCATTTTATTAGATTTATCTTCTTAAAAGTTTTCTTAAAGATTTATTTTATATTCTTAGAAATTTTAAATCATAACCCAAACTTTATTTATAAGGGTGTGGGAAATACTAGAAGAGAGATTTTTTATATTTTTTGTAACTAATACAAATTATCCATACTTTGATAATTATTTCTCTATTCTTCTTTACTTTTTCATTTCAATTTTTAAACAAAATTTTCACTACACTAAATTGGTATAAAAGTAAAGATTTTCACCTTGAGTTGAGGCTGAAGACAGCTCTAGTGAAATATGAATCACCAATGATGATTAGAGACTCGATAAAATTAATCAATGTTTTGTCAAAGTTGAACAATTACTCATTGAGATAAAAAAAAAAAAAAAAAAACTCTTTGTAATCTCACATAGATTATTATTGCATTTTTAGCTAAAAAGATATATGAACGTTTAAAACGATACTTGAAGAACATAGATTTTTGTGATGACGAGAGCGAAGAAAACGACAGCCAATAAAAAAATTTATTTGATTCGTGAAACCTTAATATGGCGGATAACTATGAATTTTTTTACTTGGAATGAGCCTACAATTGTCCAAATGAGAATGACAAGCCACCATCTCTTATTTGTGGCGATAATGGACAACACCATTGTTCATCCCATAAAACAACCAACTAAGCCATAAATGGGCTTTACACATTGTTGATTCATGTGATTCCAAGACTAGTTCATGAAATTCAAACCCCACAATGTGATTTTGTTCCTTTACACTCCTTCCAACACCATGATCATTGCTTCTAGAAAGAGCTTTTAATATATGATGATGTTAAATATGAATATCATGAATTTGAGACTAGTGCTGATTTTTTGAACAAGAAAGGTAGAGTATTGAGTGAAACAACTTATTTTTTTTTACGAACATGGCCTTAAAAGCATGCTTTTTCAACACCAAAGTATAGTAAATGACGAACATGATAAAAGAAAATTAGAACTATTTAAGAAATTTGAAAAGTCAAAACTTTATTATCGTGTTCGTTGTTTGCGTCAATTTGGAGAAACTATTGAGGTCTCCACTGATGTTGGAACAAGAGCATTATAGTATTCATCAAACTTATTTTTTGAAGCAATAAATACTAAATTCATATTTCATCCTAGAAGAGTTCTTTATAACTACAAAACTCAAGGTTGAGTTCTCTTCAAGGAGAAGATATTGATGCAATATATATAGTTGTGGGTGAAGCTCATAAAACTATGATATTATAATATTTTATTTGTTTTATTAGTTTTATCTTCTTAAAAGTATCATTAAAGATTTATTTTATCTTCTTAGAGATTTTTTATGAATTTTAAATCATAACTTGAACTCAATTTAAAAGATTGCTAGAAATATTAGAATAGAGACTTTTAATAATTAATACAACTTATTCCTTGTTTGATAATTATTTATGTGTTCTTATTTACTTTTTCGTTTTGATTTTTTAAAAAATTAGAAACTAAAGTAATAAAATAAAAAAACTAAGTAAAAAAATAATAAAATAGTAAATTTAATGAATATATGACTTATAGTGCATCAGAAATTCAAACTATGAATTCAACTACAGAAATTAGAAAGATATGAAGGAATAATAGTGGAGTGGAGAAAGAATAAGGCTTTGTTAGCTTAAAGTGAATTAAGAGTAATTATTTTGATGATTAATAAATTAAGTTGACAAGTTTTGTATTAAGTAAATATTGATATCATTCGTTTGAGAAATCCTCTCATGAAATTATTGAAAATCACTAATATGCCTACCAAAGAAAATACTAAGTTATTTTTTAAGAAGTCAAGTTCAAAATGGTTGACTAGAGAAGATGGAGGACGAACGGTATTAAAATTAGAATGATTATCTTTTGGAAGAACCATATCATGGTCGACCAAAGTGGATCATGATTGATCGACCCAAGAGATAAAAATCTGCACAGCTTCAAGGACAACATCACAGTGTACTAGGCCAAAAGTAGAATGCAAAATATTTCCTAAGACACATATTGCAGTCGATTAGGAAGAAAACGAGGCCAATTAGACACAGACAGTTTCTTTCACAATTTCAATGTCAAGATTGCGGTTGACCAAACACGAAACTTGGGCGACCAGACCAAAGAACACTTGGAAAACATTAACTTATAGTTGTTCGAAGATGAGAAGAAGATTACATGTGTAAGGCACATAAAATTGCAATGATTCAGCATTCAAACAGCGGTCGACTAGGAATAAGTGCATACGATTGCAAATTTGTACACAAAGTAGAACTATGTGTGACCGAACTTTTCAAAATAAGCTGTAATAGTAATATTACAGGTGAGCAAAACCAGAGGAGTTGTCAACCATCTTCACTAGCAAAAAGGAAAAATGACAAATCAACCATCGTGATTTTAAGTCAATGACAAGTCAACCAATATGATTTAAATGTTAACAAGTTAACCACTAACGTATGGAAAAATGATAAATCCACCATCGCAGTCACGTTTTCCTTTAAAACGTAGTCGGGACGCCGCGGCGGCGTCCTAGGACACCTCGGCGATGTCCTGGTAAACCGCCGCGGCTTCCCAAGCAAACCGCGGCGGCGTCCTACATTTTTAGGGTTAAAACGTTCGATCACAGATTTGAGGGCTTAAACGATTGATTTAGGGGTCGAAAAAGGGGGGGTCATGGGGTAAACGTTTTAATGAGTCATAGATCTCTGAGAAAGCTTCGATTTGATACCTTCTGCGTCCAATTCCGACACTCGTAGCAAAAGTTATGGTCGTTTGAAGTTGAAAATGTTAAAAATCTGATAAAAACATTAATTTCGAAGGAAACCGTAGGGGCATCGTGAGGACACCGCAGGGGCGTCGTCAGGACACTGCAGGGGTTTCGTCAGGACACTGCAGGGGTTTCGTCAAGTTTTTAAATATTTTAAAAAGCTTAATAATCGGAGCTCTCAACTTAGTACATCAATCATATAATTTTCCAACTCAGCGTACCTTACTCTCACTACTATAACATTTGAGATTGCATTTATTGCAAAACATTAGGTTGTTTTGTAACCAAACTTTCATCACTTTTATTGTTAAGAGAGAAAAAGTTAAATCCTAGAATTGTAAAGACAAGATTGATGCTAGAAATTTCAATCAAATATAACCAAAAGAGTTAGTGAAAAAGAATCTTCAAGAGAAAACTTTTAAGTATAGATATAGATAATTTGGCCAAACTGCGTTAACATTTTATGTTTGCATTCTCTCTCTCTCTTGCTACTTATTAATTTTCTTCCTTATTAGAATTATTATATTATTGTAGTTGAGAGAAATTAATTATTCTAGGTTTGCAAATTAGTCATGTTTTTAAATATTCTAAAAAGCTCAATAATATGAGCTTTCAAACATAGGACATCAATCATACAATTTTCTGAGTCGTCGTACCTTACTCTCCCCTGCTCTGACATTTGAGATTGCATTTATTGTGGAAAGTTAGGTCATTGTTGTTACAAAACTTTCATCACTTTTATATTTGAGAGAGAAAAGAGCAAGTCCTAAAATTATAAAGGCAAGAGTGACACTAAAAATTTCAATCGGAGTGTAACTAGAAGAGTTACTGGAAAAAAAAATCTTTAAGGAGAAATCTTGGAACATGAGCGTAAGTAATTCGGTCAAGTCACATCAACATTTTGTATTTACATTCTCTTTCTCTTGTTTCTTACTTATTAATTTGATTGCTTCTCAGAACTAATATATTATTGTAGTTGAGAGAAATTAATCGTTCTAGATTTGCAAACTACTCAAATTTTTTAATATTCAAAAAAGCTTAATAATCTAATTCACTCATGAACATGAGTCATCTCTACTAATTCATCTTCAGACATTTATAATGCCTATTTCTTATCTCGCATAGGCTATGAGACAGATGCTCTATGAAATTGAGTCCTCAAGGGATTTACTACAGGACATTCTTCAGCAAGACTCTCAATACCACACGGTAGCACACTAGAGGGTTAGGATGTCCGTATTGAGGGCATTCCCAGTCATCTTTACCTCCACATTCTGCTTATTCTTCTTCAGAGGAAGGAATACTAGTCTTGGAGAGAAGCTAGATATTGACTGTGGGTTTCTCTAGTTTCAAAACCAATCTAGATATGCATTTCAATCATATTGACACTCAATTTCAGCATTTGGATGAGCAGTAAGATGCCCAGAGTACCTCTCTTTTGATCTTCCAATCAACGGTATGTACATGTTTGATGCCTTAGATTGTTGCCTCGATGAGATATTAGACAATTGTTGGACAACACTTATTCGTCTAAGCCTCGACCACCCATTCACGATCCATTAGCTGATCCTATTATTCCTTCTTTGACTCTTAGTGCTAATCTACCATTGGATGATTAGGAATAGGATCTCCTTTCAATTCTATGTTTCATTGCTTTTGTCTATGTACTTGTTCTGGATGATGTTGTTTTGTATTTTGGTTGTTGGTTTGCTTTTAAACTTATATTTGCTTGGCTTATATGTTTTGGTCACTTGAATTGAAATTATGGATGGAATTTGTAGATTTGGATTGGATATACTCTCATATTGTGTGCATGTTCTTTTTGCTAATGAGAAATGGATAGAAAATATAGGGAAAACTCTATCAAAATGTTTATAGGGAAAAATGTATCAAAAGTTTTCAAAATTACTCCTATTAAAATATATGCACACATTAAGGGACAGATATATACATAAGTTAAAGGGGAGTGATTAGTTAAAAATTTCATGAGATAACATAGTTGTTATTATCAAAAATGGGAAGATTGTTGGCTTAAAATGAATTAAGTTTAATTATTTTGATCATTAATAAATTAAGTTGACAAGTGTTGTATTGAGTAAATATTGATATTATTCATATTAGAAATCCTCTCAGAACGGCGAACGATCTGGCCCAAAAGGGACAGCTCATCCTACCCATTTCACTTAAATTAAATATACAGCAGCGGAAGACAAAAATTTAATTATTTAAAGCCAGAGCCCAAAATATAATGGGCTTAACAAGTCCAAAAGTGATATCAGATAGTAAAGAAATATAATCCATATAAAAGAAAATTTGTGCAGGAAAATAAATGGAGTATTTAAGGTTTACAGTCATCCAAATAAATGAATATAACTCACTAAAAGTCTCTCGAGGAAAATTAATAAAATAATAGAAATTAAACAACTATGCTGGAACTAATCTTGACTTGGCAACTGGAAGTCTGGCTGATAATTTCCTGAAAATTTTATTAAAGGGATGAGTTCTCTAAACTCAGTAGGGATTTAAAATTTTCAAATTTATTAGAAAGATTTTTATTAAGCATGAATAAAATTTAAAATTTTTATTTTATAAAATTTTAATTTTTGAAAGTAAATGGTACAAAAGGGGCACGTGTTTTAAACGATCTACTCATACGTGGTATGTAAGAAAATACACTCTAGTTGTACCAATTAAAGTTTCAGTGAAAATGGAGTCACTCACGGATTCCGAGCAAACCATGTCATAGGCATTTAAGGAAATAAAAAGCGATGCTCGGCGATCGCAAAAGCCAAATAATACCCTGATCAGGTTTAGGGATTCGCAACCCAAGGACACGGCACATATAGCTGTCCTAATGCCTGTTTGCACTTTAGGGATTAAAACCCAATGACATTTCTAAAGAAATCCCCTTTTCATCAAAGTTTAATAACAACAAATACACCTTATGGGATAGAATGTGTAAAAATATAATTTATCGAATTCTAATGTTTAAAAATGAAGGCTTCATTAGAATATAAAATTTCAATTTAAAAGGAATTATTTAAAAATAAAAATATACAAAATGTAGTGCATAAATAATCCCTACCTCGAAGTGGGTTATTCCGATCCCAGCCCAACCGCTCAAGTGTCCAATTTATAGAATCCACCATTTACTTTAATATTTGGGTACCTAAATTGGAGTTAGGAAAAATTTGGCGATTTAATCTTAAATATCAATATTGTTAAATCTTTAAATGAGTTAGAGAGAACTCTAAAACAGGCCCAACAACCAACTTAAATAGTAGCCCAAATTAATTTAACTTTTGCCCAAGTAGGTCTGGATTCAAACTGGGCCATCAAACCAGGGCTTAAGCCCAGCCCAAAAGTTTAGACCGCAGCCCACGGTCCAAACCCGTGGGTCTGCGTAGTGGATTGAAGAGGGGGAAATTTCATCTCCCTCTCTTCGCACATAGCACTGCTCTGAGCAGTATCTACATTCTCGGCCAGTCGCTCACCGGCTAACCAACGCACTACGACGAAAGGTGGCACAATATGACTTGGAAATTTACCCAACTTTATCCAGTTAACAACATCGTATTTAGGATTTAATGATTCAGTTTAAAAGAACCAAATTGATCGAAGCATCTTATTCAATTTTCCAGACCAAGAACAGAAATCAGAGATGAAAATAAAAGGGAAAGTTTGATCTATGTACCTTCAAGATTACGGCTTTGGATAAACTGAAAGATTTATGCACTGCCTTAAGCCTCAATTGTCCGAAACAAACTTAAATCTTCAACCTTTAGAAGACCCAAATCCATTAGAACTAGATTCATGAAGAACAAGATAGAAATTGAAAGAGAGAATACCTGAACTTACACGTCCGAGTATACTGATGAATCAAACCCTATCTCCTATGCTCGCCAGAAAAGAAGACCACTCCGGCTTCGATGATGCGTCACCCGATCTGAGGGAAAATCGGATTAATAGTGTACACCAAAAGGAATCGGATTGAAGTCGGAGATCGGACTTACCTGGAAGAAGCTTGCACCGAGAGAGATTCGCTCGCACGTCGGAGAAGGAGTCGAAAATCAAAGAAGGGTTGAGTGGGTTCAATTGCTTCTCCCTCAGCAGCTAAAATAGGGATCTCCTTCCCTTGATGTTCGCCTAATTCCCCAGAGTCCTTTGAAGGAGGATTAAAAAAAAACTGCTTACCATATATATATATATATATATTTTCCTTTCGTGGGCTGGGCTGAGTTGGCCCAGATCTTACCGGGGGTGGGGGTGAGTTAACTAGGACTATCTAACATTTTCGTACAATTATATATTTTCTTTTTGTTAATGCTATCAACAATTTGTAATTAAAACAAGCATAAAAGTACAGAGTTAAGTAGGGGTGTGCAAAATTGAACCTGGACCGACAAACCTAACTGAAACTGATCAATTCGGTTTGGTTTGGATCGGTTTAAAAAATTTTAGAACCGATTGTCGGTTTTGTTTTGTAAGAACCAAAGTTTTCAGTTTGTCTTTCGCAAAACTAACAATAACCGAAGCAAACCGACAAATTAAAAAAAATCCTGAAATGAAATTCAGTTTGGTTTTGCGGCTCTCTCTGTTCGAATCACAAATTCAAACTCCTTCCCTAGTTAGGAAAGGCTCCCATGGGAAGGATCAAACGGTTGAAAGAGTGTCTGCGTAAAGGCTGAGACACGTGGATGGTTGTAGCGCCACACCCACACACACTCAGCCCTTGATTCTTTTTGTTCCCTTGGCAATTAGCATCTTTCGCTGCCGTTGGGAATCTTCTTCTCAATGAACGCCAAATATTCTCATCCGATGCTCAATCTCCTTTCTGCTAGTTCCATCGAATGGTCGGGCCGACTCATTTAAGTCGTGTGTGCATTCCATGTGATTTCTTCCTACTGCGGATGTTCACCCTACAGCAGACACCAAATGCGTTCATTCCCAACCATCCACGTGTCTCAACCTTTACTCAGACACTCTTTTAGCCATTCGATCCTTTCAACGGGAGTCTTTCATATTCGTAAAAATCTCTTTCTTGCCTTGCCCCAGAGACCCTTTCTCATCTAACGGCCCTCCTTCCTCATTCGCCTTAATCCAACGACTTTTATACTCTCCACAAGCTCTATTCACATCAGATATCTGACTCTCTCTCTCAATCCGGATATCCACCCCTCCCATTGAATCATCTAGTCATTCATCTCCCGTATGTAGCCGCTTTTGATCAAATCCAACGGCCAATATCTTTCGTCCTTTTCCCCTTGTCTATCTGAACCTCCAGTAGCCTTCGTTATCCTCTGGTCTACCTTTCTTCGTCCGATCTTCATTCCAAACAGTCGTTTCCCTTTATTTGTATGCCGAAACTTTCAGGAGAGGTTCCATGGCGCATCAACTACTCACTGCTCAGAAAAGACTTAAAAGAAATTTTAAAAAAATTATTTGGTATATGAAAGTAAAAAAATTATGTAGCTAAAACCGAAACTGAACTGGAACCAAAATTGAAAGTTTGGTTTGGTTCCTACAGAAGGAAATTCCAGTTTTGATTTGGCAATGGCTGAATCGAAGTACTTGCTATTCAGTTCGGTTAGGTTCCACACTAAAATCGAACCAAACTGCAAATTGCCCACTCCTAGAGTTAAGGAAGAGAAGATGCAAACACTCTTGTTAACGCGGTTTGGCCAACCTGCCTACTTCCACTCTTTAAGGTCCCCCTTGAAGATTACTTAACCTATAACTTGCTCGATTATAGCCAATTGATCTTCATGGGAGTCAATCAAGTGTTTACACTTTGACTGTTGCGGGATGTCACCCTTTTATCTCCTCTTCACAAGAGATTGCAAGTTTATGTACAAAATGAGAAATGAAAATAATCTAAGGCTTAAGCTCTCCAAATGTAACTCTCAAGTTTGGAAAAGAGAGAGCTAGGCTAATCACTTAATATAAGAGAAAAATTGAGTAATAAAATTGGTAGCGTTTTGGCACGATTCTCTCATATGTTCTTCTTTAATTTCGAGTGCTTTAATTTATAGAAAACTATCTAGCGGTCAACCATTGCCACATTCTACTTGACCACTTCCTGATCGTTGGATGTTACAGTCAGATGCTAATTGCCGAGGATTAGCGCCAAACCCATACACACTCAACAATTAGGCAATGCTTGGCAACACACAACCTTCTGATCCATGTGACTACACTTTGGCCAGGTTCTGGGGCTCGAAACCCAAGGACGTGTCATCTCCATCCCATCTCTATTTCGACTTTCGGGGCTCGAAACCAAAGGACATGTCACCAATACTTCATCCCCATTTCGTACGTACAAAGAATCAACCTTCACGCAGCAGAAGCTTTCACAAGATAGCCTCGTGATGTTTTAGCACTAGAGTGTCTAAAACATCAAGATGATTCATCCTCTCAACATATCCACAGATAAATGAAAGCAGAATACTATGTACGAAAAATAAACGAGATAAAATGTACATATACGTAAAAAACAGACGTGTTGTCGAAATAGTCCCCATTGAGTTTTAAGTGTGGTATCCCACAAAATAATGGTTTTGAAATCATGATGCGATGCAATGCAAAAGGTATAGAATTCCCTACCTTTACGGCATTCCATCTTGTTGAGTGGAGCAACCGTCTCCTCAGGAATCATATCACAATTGTTGAATTCGTCTAAGCCTAGGAAACATATAAAACACGGGAATTCTCATTAATAAATCCCAAGAAATAGGTGGAAGGGTCCTATTCCGGGACTACGAACCCAACCGATGTGCAATCAACTCATTATAGGTGATTTGACACTAAGTGGTTGACCAAAAACAGTGTTTTGGTCGACCAACGACAATTCCAGTGCATTCTGCCAAGTTTTCGGTCGATTAGCCAACTTTTGGTCTACCAGTGGTCGACTGAAAAAGTTTAAGGCAATCTACCCTCTTTTCTGGCTAACTAAATTCTAGGCGGCCCACCACCTGGTCGACCTGCCCTCTTCTGGTCTACAAAACTAGTCTGGTCAACCAGTTTCGTTTTCGGCGTGATTGGTTTTCCCAAAATGTGTCGTTTCTCATTTTTTTCTGCCTCTAATCGACCAATACTTCTACCCAAACTTCAAATATACAAATATAATCCATCAAGATCACTCAGATTTGAGTTTTTAAGCTCGAATTTGAGGAAAAAAATTCCAAAAATTCAAACCCTAAATTAGAGAAGAAAAATTTATCGATTTTGTGAACCGTCTTCACGAAAGTTGTTTACCTCGATGTGGGAAATCCAAATAGTGCGTCAAAGGTTCTCGATTCGTCTATTGGTCGAGTCAATTTTTCAATGTCTTGACCAATTTTAATGTGAAAAATTTACAGGTGGAATTTATTATTAAAGATTTTACGAGTGAAAACCAAATGAAAGACCTCTATTTAAATTACACATTTCAATATTTGGTTTTAAGTTAAAATGTTTTTCAAAGTTTTTAAAGAGTTGATTAAAGTTAAAATGTTTGTGTTTATTTTATAGTAAGCTTTAATTATATTTGGATTTTTAAATTAGATTTTTTTATAAAAGACTTCCGCTATTTGTTTTGTTTTCAAATGTATGATTTATTCTTCTTATTTTCAAAAGATATGAATTGGTTTTTTGTTTTACACGGCATGAAAAACTATTTACACTACGGGGCGTTACAGTTATGGTTTTAGAGCAAACCAGGTTAAAGTTATTTATGCAGACTACCTAACAACACAAACCTCAACATAAGAATACTTTCTCTAGTGTAAGTATGTCTAAATTAGATAATAAATTTGATTAATGAGATACTTTCTTTTTATTTGCTAGTGTTAGGGTTTTCTAGAAGATAGTATGGTAAAGGAAGCTAGAAAGAATATGGATGTTAGAGATGAGGCAATTGATCGATTGTCTAAATTGGTGGAACATCAATTTCAATACCTAGAGTGCTTTACAAAAAGAGAAGAGAAAGGAAGAATAGGACCAATCATTCATGATGAAGTTTCATGGGAAACTTTCACCACATAGGTTTGATGGGAGTTCCATTGATCTGACCAAAGTTGAAGAATGGATCTGAGTAGTGGAGGATATGTTAGATTATGCAAAGATAGAAGAAGGAGGAAAAGTTTCATTTTCTGCTTATCTGCTGAGTCAGGACACAAGGTTCTGGTGGGACTCAATCAAGACAACCCATGACATGAAAACGGTGACATGGGAGAAATTCAATGAGGTGTTCTATGATAAGTACTTCCGCCACACGACTAGGACACGAAAGTTGGTGAAGTTTACCCAGCTTCGCCAAACGGGATCCGTTATTGAGTACGTGTAAGAAATTAGAGGCACTATCACGTTTTGTTGTACATTTAGCGGCTACAAATAAACTCAAAGTGTATCAGTTTGTGCAAGGTCTGATTGTGGAGATATACAGAGACATGAAGATTTATGGCACTCATAGTGTACCCTATTCGAAGATCATGTCTAAGGCACTCAAAGTTGAAGAAGCTAAATTCTAGGTTGCTAGACAAATGGAAGCAAGAAGGAGGTTCCTAAGGGAGAATCAGCCTCAATGGAAAAAAAAAAAGAAGGCGACCAAATGTAAGAGGAGCAAAGATACCCTTTAATGATGGAGAACAACAAGGGAAAAAGAAGTGTGTCCAAGGAGGGCAAATATTATTATAAACATTGTTAGGGTAACTCAAGTCAGTCAATGCCTTAAGTGCAAGAACAGCCATTTCAGCAAATGTAGAGTTGGCACTGTGCAATGCTTCAAATGTAAGAAGATGGAACACATAGCCAGAGAGTCCCTGACTTTAATGAAAGAATAGAAGAAGGTTGTCTTAAGAGTCTTCTTTCTTACTGAAGATAACAACGATGAGCAACATGTTGTTGTATCAGCTACTATATTTATTAATGGCATTTCTACTTAAATCTTGTTTGACTCTTGAGCTACACATTCATTTGTGGCATCTGCATTCTATTCTAATTGGATTGTTTACCCGGACTATTTGAATATTCCTATAGAGTAATGTTACCATCTATAGAATGTTTAGAAGTAGACGTTATCTTGAAAGAGTTTGTTATTGTGATTGATTTGAAGGGATATGATGCCATTCTTGACATAGATTGGTTATTTAAACATTATGCAACCATAAACTGTAGGAGAATAGTAGTTTATTTTCATCGCCCACACAACGAAGAATATAGTTTTCATGGCACTAAGGACAAGAGTAAATCATCAGTCATTTTCATTATTAAAGCACAATGACTATTGAAGGGTGGATGTATAGGTTTCTTGGCCAGTATAGTTGACACATGTGCGATGCAGGAGGTAAGGCTTGATGACATCCCTACTGTTCAATGTTTTCCTACCATTTTCCTAGATGACTTATTAGGATTACCGTCGAATAAGAAAATTGAATTTGTAATTGATGTGTATCCAAACACCAAACTTGTATATAAAAAAAACCATATAGAATGACATCTACTAAATTGAAGGAGTTAATAACTAAAGTAGAGGAATTATTAGATAAAGACTTTATATTCCCTTGTTTTTTTCCATGGGGTGCCCATGTTTTATTTGTGAAGAAACAGGATGGTTCAATGCGGATGTGTATTGACTACAAGGAATTAAAGGTGGTTGTGAGGAATAAGTATCCTTTACCAAGAATTAATGATCTATTTGACCAACTCCAAAGAGCATGCATGTTATTGAAGATTGATCTACGATTGAGATATTATCAATTGAAGGTCAGATCTGATGATATTTTGAATACTACATTTTTTACCAGATATAGATACTATAAATTTATGGTCATGTCCTTTGGTTTAACTAATGTGCCTACAACATTTACGAATTTGATGAACCATATCTTTAAAAACTTTTTAGACAAGGTTATAATCATCTTCATTGACAACATATTGATTTACTCTCATTCGAAAGAGGAACACATGGAATATTTGAAGATCACATTGACGATTTTAAAGAAGCACCAGTTATACACAAAATTCTCTAAAGGTGAATTTTGGCTGGATAGAGTCAACTTTTTGGGCATGTCATTTCTAAGGATGGTGTTGATGTGGACCCAGCTAAAATTCAATCAGTCTTAGATTAACCACAATCGAATCATGTTCTGGAGTTTTTTATCCTACTTCACATCTTGGTCTTCTATTTTTTGTAAATTAAACATGTACTTTTGCACAATATCGACAAATTAATAAATTTAGTAATATTCTTAATAAAATAGAAACAAAATTTTAAAAAAATATTAGTATGACATTCCTCCTATTTTTTATTATACATACATCATAGATTCTATATATAAATTTAATGGAGTGTGTCTAATGATTAATATAATTTTTACTAGTTTAAGTTTTACTTCTTTAAATACTAGTGATCAAGTAACAAATATAAGTCATGTGACTGTTGCTTTCTTTTTTCAACATAACAAACCAAACCTTGAAGATATTAATAGTGCTAGGATTATGTGGAATGGGTGTTTGAGTGTGGAAGTTGATGTATGATTAATTAAGGGTATGGATTTTTGGATATTCGGTATAGATTAATGAACATATAGATAGATTATAAGGTTAGGAGTGTTCAACATGGAAATATAACTTTATGTGGTTGGCGGAAGCCCGCATGTGAAAACAAGTCTATGGAATATACGTCTAGCCTTAGTCACATGTTTTTAAATTGAATTGTGGTTGTCTACATTCTTTGGGCAATCATCCACATGTGGAGCATTGCTTCTGGAGTAGACGCCCATAAAGCAAAACATATTCTATGGACTGGGCGCCCGGTTCAAAGGAAATTAGTGTCTCATATAGAAATATGGTCAACTAGATGTGAGGTTGTGGCCTACTGGTATAGTGTAAAATAGATTGTCGTAGAAGGCCAGGCTTCTACAATGAATGACTAAGCATCCGCGAAAAGTAATATTCGATGTTGGATTTCCTGGATATAGGGAGCAGTTGATAGGAGATTAATGTGCGGTCAACCAGGAATACGAAAAGTCACTTGAAAAAATAGATGATGTATCATGATTTAAGAAGGGAGAAAATTGATTACTCAGCATTAAAATGCTAAGGGAGTCGACACCTCATACTTGAAGTTGATAGATTATATAAGGATTTACCCTTGAGTGATGGAAAAGCTTTAGATATGTGTATTTGCTTGGGGAAGAAACTCTCAAGAGATTGCTATTCTTTCTCTCAACTTCTTGAAGATAAGTTGAGTTAGCTTTAAGGTTTATGGAATTTTAAGGAGTTTGGTTGAAGTTTATGCGAAGAAATCAATGGATGACAATATAGTTTTGTATTTGACATTGACGCCTATCTTAATTAAATTAGAATACAAAACTGTTTTGATATGTGATATTAGACATCTTAAGGAAAATATTGATTCTAGAATTGATGGATTTGATTAAGTATAGTTTGAGTGATGGATTTTCAAAGATGGATAAAAACTGTGAAGTAAAACTGGAAAAATGTTGCATATTGGAATAAGTTTTGATGTGTTTTATCTTTAATATTCGTGAGGAGTATTCAAGCTGAATGATTATATAATATGCACTATGTTTATTAATTTTAGGTTTTGGAATGAGGGGATTTGGTTGAATATGATAAGAGTTATGCATAAATTAATTTACTAGTGCATGGGTGGATGTTAATGTGAAAAATTGGCATGTTTTAGGTGTTGAAGATCAAGGAGATAAGTTCATAAATTGCAGGACATTGTGTGAAGACTTTCAGGTAAGTAATGTTGTGTGTGCTTGACCTTTTGGTCTACATCACAAGATGCTATGATATTGTGTATGTCATTGTAGATTGAGGAGGTGCTAGAAAGTTTAGGTATTGCGTTAAATATAATATTATTTTAATGATTTGTTATGATAATGCTTAGGAAACATGATAAGTTGTATGTAAGTACATTAAGTTTAAGCATTATATTTTTAAGAAAATAAATGACATGTTTTCTCATACATATGTTTTCATGTGAAATTGACTAGTAATGCAATGTGACAATGATAGAGACGTTAGTGGATAAGATCCTCAAGGAGATAGAGGCATCGGGCGGATGTTTTCCCCAATAATAGAGACTTTGGTGGACAATGTCCCTAATGAGATAGAGGCTTCGGGAGGATATTTCTCCCAATGATAGACGCTTTGGTGGATGAGATCCCCAATGTTAAAACGTAATGTGATTAGAATGAAAATGAAAGAATAAACTGAAAAATGAATGTTTTTATGAAAAGACATATCATGTACATGACATTCATTTATTACTTACTAAAAATTAGGCTTATAGTTTATTTCTTGTGATGTAGGTAATCACGGTAAAGGAAGAAATAAAGAATTAGTTGATCAAGGATTTACACGATGAAAATATTGTGTTGGCCGGGCTACACGGGAAAAGAAAAATAGATGGTTTATTTTATAAAAATGCTTTATACAATGTAATCTTCAAAGGATTTGAAAAAGAAAAGAAAATTTTATGACAAGTATTTTCACTTTCTTTTTATTCAAATGAATTAAAAGAATGTATTTCACTATGTGTTATTTAAAAATTAAACGAATAAGAGAAACAGGGCGTTACAACATGAGTCACCCATGTATCCATCCTTCTCTCCACAGACGCTTCCATCTCCATCCATTTATGCTTTCTCATTAAATCGTGTGTGTAGTGCACGTGATTCCTCCTATCCACGGATGTGTTCCTTTCCACTGTAGATATCTACTCGCTCCCTAATTAATGTGAATTGCCCACATGTCCATCATTCTCTCCATGGACGCTGTCTTGCCCCTTCTCCATTCATTTTTGCTTCCTTATTAAATTGCATATGGTGTGCACATGTAACAATCGCAAATTTGGAATAATAGAAGACGTTTTTCTCTAGTGTATACGATTGGTGATTCATTGGAAGTTCTTAATATGTTTGTAAAATTATGCATGAGATAATGAAATTTTCCTGTGACTTGAGTGTCCACAAATTTAAAAAAGGGGAGGGCACAGTGGTTTTAAGCTAAACGACGATCAAGGGGAAAAGAGACAAATGCAGAGGGAAAAGAGAGACGAATGTAGTGTTGGATTGAAAGGAGGGTCAAAACATGTGCTCTTTTAATAAGGATACGAGAGAAAAGATGGTCATTGGATTGAAAGGGCGAACAAGACAAGAATCGTTAGATATAAGAATATATGCTTTCGTGAAAAAGCAAAGATGCCACACGGAGAGTATTAAGAAAATAAACGTTGCCATTTAGCTAAAGGATATGTGGAAAGGAAAGATGTCGCGAGGCTACGGGAGGAAGAAGGTCGTTGGATTGAATTAAAAAATGAAACGTGAATCGTTGGTTTTAAGGATAGATGCTTTTGCGGAAAGGAAAGATTCCATGCAAAAAGGAAGGATGTCCCACGGTAAGAGTTAAGTAAAATAAAAGTAAACGTCATCATTTTATGCTAAAGGAACATATCTGCAGTAGCGAATGTATAACGACCCGGTTTTTATCACCTTTTAAAATCGCGTAAAATTTAAAATTTTTCTTTTCTCTTATTAAAACAGTAGAAGACTTTAAAGATAGTAATTAGAATATTTTTCTTAAAACCTTTGCAATTTGTAAAACCTTAGTTATAAAGCACAACGGAAAACTTTAAGAAATAAAACATATAGTAAATACAATAATTTTCTTTTACAATTTAAATACAAAACTCTTTACAAAACTTTTTTCTCTTTCTTATATCTTTAGCCTAGCCAACCACAAGATATGTGCGTGCAAATCCTTCATCAACCGCTCCTTGACCTATTCTCGTACATACCTACATCAACAAGACTTAAACTATGAGTCTAACGCTCAGTAAGTGATAGGATGAAATGCAATGCAGATACTATGCATGCTCATGCAATGCATTACAGAAAAGAACCTTATCTTTTCTATTAATCCAAGAGTTGGATACGTTCTGTAATACCCCGACTTTTATATCGGAATTTAATAAAGATAATTGAAAAGTAATTGGAGGATATTTGAATTAATTGGATAATTATCAGGGTATTACTACGGACGTATTCGTAAAATTATAATTAGGGGAATTTATTGGATAATAATTAGTATTAATTAAAAAGAGAATTATGGATTGGGCTGATTTGGTTCGGCTCAGTTCGGATTTAATTAAATAGCTCGGTCCTTGATTTAAATGGGAAGAGATTAATTAAGAATTAAGATGAAAAATATAATAAGGAGGGGATTAATTAATATTAAGTCAAGATTAAAATAAAAGGGGAAATTTTAAATGGTGACTTGGGATGTGAACCGGTTCACTTAGTGAACCGGTTTGGCTGAAGTAAATGAATGGCCTTAGGCTATTCATGCGATGAAAACCCGAGAGAAAGAAGAGACAAAAGAGAGAGGGAGAACCAGGGAGAGTGAGGGGGAGGCGACGGGCTAGGGAGACGCGACGAAGCAGCTTCCCTGCAACGGTGTGGCGCTGTCTGGTAGGCATACTAGCTATGGTTGGCGACGCGGTCTGCAGGCTAGCGCTCGGTATCGCGACCTTGGAGCTCCAGCTGGCCGCAAATTTCAGCTTCGAGTTGAGGTAGGTTCAATCGATTTCTTCCTCCTCCTTTGCTTTCTGTTGATTGGGTGTTGGTAAGGAGCAATTTTTGGCATCGGGATGGCAGCGAGTGATGTCTCAGGATGAAGGGCAAGGGCGTCGGTCTGGGTGGTTCGCACTGGATCGGGCCCTGTTGGTTCTCCAAGGCCGAACCGGTCCTTGCTGTTCCTCCTCCAGGTGAAATCGACATCGTGTTGGCATGGGGAACATTCTGAGAAATTTGCAGATGTTGTAGGGCATGCGGAGTGCAACACTCTGCCTTAAGGAATGGCAGAGTGTTTGTTGCTGGAGACTTTAGCTATGCAGAGAAGAGAGGAGGATAGGTGAGTGTGAGGGAGTTGGAGGCTTCCTCTCGGGTGTTTGGTGGGGCAGCTCGAGTGTTTGGTGAAGTGCAGCTCGGGTTGGCTGCTCCTCCGGTCTGCTCGGATGCGCGAATGGTGTTGTGGCAGCACTTCTTCACGTGGTAAGTCCCCTTGTCTTCTGCTCCTTGGTTTTTGGCCGTGTGTAGCTATCTTCCTTTTGTTATGACAATTGTTCTGTGTCTATTGGTGAGCTGCTGCGTTTCGGTCATTGGATGGGAGATTCTTGTTATTGCAGCTACGGTTTCGAGTGATCTTCAGGGTAAGGGTTCCCTTCCTCTGCTGCTTATGGATTTTTGGGTGATGATTGTTTAAGTGGCGGTATGATGGATTTGGTTTTATTGCTGGTGAGGGGATTGTGGGCTGCTTTGTTGTTATTGGTCAGCTGCACACATTGGTAATGGATATTGATTGTTCAAATATTAATAGTTTGCTTAGTGGATGAGAGCTTTTCTATTAGTTGGAATTTATCTACTGGTTTCCTTCTTTGATGGACACGATAACTGCCATCTTGAATGATGAACATGAAAATGTTGTGTTGGTTTGTTTTGGATTGGTATTATGTGAACCCTATGTGGTGGATATATGTTCTGTACGTTGGATGATTATCTGCTGTTGTTTTAATGGGATAAAAAGGGATAAGTGAATCGTATGTTTTGTTAGCTAATCCCGAAGTATGAATATGTTGGACATAGTTTGTTATAGATATGTGCTCAGTTGATAGTTTGGGGTTTTGTCCTATGTTGGATGTTATGTTCCATTTAGGTATTAAGGGATTCCTAGAATTTCTACGTAATTAAGGGTAGGGAAGTTTACAAGTCGTAATTATTAATTATAAGTGCTACTAATTTGTAAAGGTATCGAAAGAGGGAGAAAAAGATAACGGTTAAGCGCCAAAACGTGTTAAAGCTTCAAGGTAAGGAAATAGGGGTGTCTTGGCCAGTGGAGACCCTACACCACAAGTAGAGTGCGCACATTTTATGTTCGTTTCTTGAAATGCTTACTGATAGTTCTTTGGATGATTTCCTGGTATTTTCTTTTCTTGTTGATTCCTTCGGTACAAATATTTCATGTGTTAACTGATGGTGTAGATGTGTAGTGCTCTGTAGATTTGGTTAATCTCTGTGATATTTTCCTTTGTTGAATGACTTTGTTTTATTCAAATGTATTGTTGGATAAGGAGATGACGAATGTAAAAAGGTGACGAATGATTAATGCATGAAATTATGAATGTTTACTGTCTATTTTACTCACTGCTGTTAATTGTGTCATATTTCCTTCATTGTTCTACCATGTGTTAGGTTTAGTAGTTATATATTTGCCTTCCTTTAAATATGTGTATTGTGCTGCCATAAATTGTTCTGCCATTTTGTTAAGTAAAAGTTACGCATGCTTAATCATTAATTGACTAGCATAATTAGCTTATGTGAAAGTTAAGTATGTTAATCAATTGGTTGTTTAATTAATAGTTGTAAATCATCCCTTGAGCATGGTTAATTGTTAACCAACTAGAATCCTTGTACATTTAATAAACTAAATCCTGAGCATGTTCAATAATCAAACTAGTAATTGTAATCATCCACCTCTTCGCTGGAATAATTACTTTGAAATCATTAT
This sequence comes from Begonia loranthoides, assembly GCA_022433065.1. Taxonomy (NCBI): domain Eukaryota; kingdom Viridiplantae; phylum Streptophyta; class Magnoliopsida; order Cucurbitales; family Begoniaceae; genus Begonia; species Begonia loranthoides. The sequence goes on along the minus strand of CM039472.1, from coordinate 13,750,444 downwards.
TCCTGAGTATGTTAACTAATTAGAGAAATTAAATAAGAGTAAGTAACTAATTAGTGAGCATGTTAATCACCCTTGACCCTTAAGCATGCTAGAGGTTAAACGATTGATATTAGCACGTTAATCCGAGGGTGTATAATTTGCATGATCAATTAATAAGCATGCTTAATTATTAACCAATTAGCTATGTACGTTTAATCCATTAAACCATTAAAAGCTTGTTTAAATTATCTAGGCTAAAAGTATGTAATTCATCTTAAGCATGTATTATTAATTATAGCATGTTGATTAACTAGCGTAATTATTCTCTGAGCATGTTAATTGACTAGATTAATTAAATTAATGAGAAGTATTGTTTAATAGTTAGCATGTTTTATTGGCATGATGAATCAGTTAGTAGCAGGAATAGTTAACTAGAATAATAGCATGAAATTGACTCCTTGAGCATGTAAATTGGTTAGAGTAATTAACTAGACGAGCATGTAATCAATATTGGATGAAAGCATGTAACCTACCTCGGATAACAAACTAGAATGATGAATGTAGGAAGCATGTAAAATGACTAGGGAATAAATTAGGATAATTAGCATGTTAATTAATAGTATGTTTCGAATTCTCCTTCTGTGCTTCGCTGTTTACAATTCAATATTTTAATTGTTCCCTGTGTACGCTTTCAATTATCGTTATTCATTACATGTACTTTCAATTTCAGTTTGCTTTCCATTATAGTTACTTTTATGCGGACTTCAATTTCTGTTAAAGTTACGTTATAGAGCATCATGCATCATGTTAAGTTGAGAATGTATGGTCATACATCATGATGATAGAAATCCATAGGGAGTGCCACTTTGGGGTGGTACTCACACATGCATGAGTGAGGATCAATGATGAAAATGGATAAAACGTTAAGATAATGATGGCCTCTGTGGTCCAGTAGCTTAGCCCGACATAGAAACAAAAGAAAAGAAAACGGGAGTTGGGGGGCGGATGGGTAGCGGATCTAGTTTGCAGCTAGGCAAAGCCCCCTATCTTACGAGAATGGGGAATTAGTTGCAAGTAAAAGGTTAGGTCCGATCAACTATTCCATCCCCTAAGAACCCTCCAATCTCTAGCTCGATGTACGAGTAACGAACGAATAAACGAAAGTAAAGTAAAGAATGAACGAACAACGAAATGAAAGGATTGATTTGGGTGGCCCCCATTCCAACAAGGACTAAAGAGAGGCAGTTCATAATTGCATTGAACCCTTTTTCCTTACTGGGCCATTAGGCTCACATATTACTTGTGCTGTAGGTACAAATGATGAACATATAACAAGCAGATAATAAACAGATAATAAAGCAGAGATGAAGGATTTGCACGAGCGAGATTGGGGCTGGCTAGGCATGAAGAGGGTAAAAGATAAACAGCTGTAATTAAATTAGATTTCATAATAAATTGTATTTAATCGTTTAGTCCTTTCATTTAAATAATTTACGCTTCCACTAAGTTTTGATAAATCCTCTATGTTTTAAACAAATGATTTTATAACACTTCTGCACTTTATTAATTGGATTTTTTATAACAAGTTTAACGAAAGGTTAGTAGCAGTCCGGTTTAGCATTGCACTCTGATAAGTTTTTGTTTTAAAAAGAAAATTTCAAATTTTTATACATTTTAAAGAATTTACGAAAAACCGGGTCGTTACACGTCCTATGGTCATGCAGCTATCCATCACTCCGGCGAGGAGATACATTCTATGGCATCACCATCATGACCGTCACCACACTCTTTTGATGAAGACATTGGGGATTTTAGTACAAGAGAAGATGATACATCCTATGGTCCACGTGGTTAACCGTCACTCCAATGGAGAGATACATCCTATGTGTCCCCACCGATGGACCGTCAACCCTTCTCCCAAACCCCCACACTCCTATTTACATATATTATACATGTCATACAATATGTCAACAAGAAATAAGGTGAAATGCAATGCTCATGCTCATGCGTGCTCATACGATGCATTACAGAAAAGAACCTTATCTTTTATTTTAATCTGAGAGTTGGATACGTCCTATGGCCATGCGGCTATCCGTCACTCTGGCAAGGAGATACATCCTATGGCATCACCATCATGACCATCACCACACTCTTTCGTTGAAGACATTGGGAATTTCAGTACCAGAGAAGAGGATACATCCTATCGTCCACGTGGTTAACCGTCACTCCGATAGGGAGATACATCCTATGGTGTCCCTACCAATGGACCATCACCAAATCTCTCAAACCCCCCACACGCCTATTTATATATATTATGCATGTCATGCAATATGTCAATAATTTCATAAGTCCTAATCATGATGCATGAATGTTCGTGAATGCATGCAGTTCATATCATATCTCTATATAATCTCGAAACATGCTCGTCTATTAAACAAGTTATTAAAAGAACATAATTCTAATAAGCACCCAACAAGCAGTAGTACAATGTATGAAACATGCTCAATATTTGGTAAAGTAGTAAACAACTTAAATATTATATGAAAACAGTAAGCAATCAGCATACAACCCTAACTCTTGTGATGTAGGGCTCAAAGACCAAAACACAGTCAGTATCACTTTCCTGGCATCCTTAGCGCGTTTCAAAAATTAACGTTATCCTTCTTACTTTTATACCTTCACAATTCCATAACATTTATCATTAATATCCATTTTTCCAATAACTGTTTACATAATTTTATAACACTTAGCAGTTTTCATCCACTTACTTCTTAACTTACAGAACCTTAACTCACAATTTTTCTTCACTTCACTAACTATAATGACGAATAAGCATTACGCACAACAACCTTAAATCTCTTACATCTTTCTTATTTGACTTACACTTAATAACATGCCTATATCGCTTTATTCCTAGAATACACGCACCAGAATAAATATTTTCAAGTGAAATCACTTCACCAACCCCACATACTACTACCCATAAAGTCATCCATAACATTTCCTCAATTACATCTACCAAGACAGTAATAACAGGAAACATCAACTAGTATTCAATAATAAGAAATGGCCCTCAGGTCATATTTTAAAAGAATACAGCCCACACCTTAATCATAAAAATATCAATTCTTGTATCACCCATAACACAGCAACCCAAAACTAAACACAGTAAACAAACAGAACCTTACATGGCAGAAAACAATCCCAAGAAACAAAATCACTTTCAGCAGAGCATTATTCCTTCAAAATGGCCAATCAGGAAGAACCAAAATAAGGAACCAAAATGAATCCACAAAGCAACATTTCCTCACCTGAAGACCCGAGGAAACCAGGGAGAAGAACTCTCCTTCTCCATCATCTCCACGGCCTTTTTCGCCACTACCCTTCACACCACTCACAACCAACCCATCTAGTAGAGACAATTTATCGTACATCAACCCAAAACAAAACTCATTATCAAAGCCGAATTCAACATCCAAAATCAAAGCCAAGGAAATCACAGTGCTCAAAATTGGAGGCCGAGAATCCAAAAATGCAGGGGAACCTACCTCACATTGGCGATGGAGAACCATAGCCCTCGCCATCCACTTCACAACCCAACCCCAGTTTTGCCAATATTCGTCCCGGTTAGGCACTGCGAACACCACAGCTCACGATACGCTATTCATTCTGAGCCCCAGCCCGCAATTCATCCTCCTCGCGTAGACACCAGTAGCCCGATGGACAGCCCTTCGTTCGTCAAACTCCTTTGCAAAGCCCAGCCTCACCCGAGCTCCGCCTCCCGCTCTCTTGTCGTTCTCCAAATTCGCTCCCCCTCTCTCTGTCGTTCTCCCTCTCTCTTTCGTAAAAATGGTCGGCCATCCCCTTTCTTTTAGCCAGAAAACCGAACCAAAAGTTCAGTGAAGAAAACCAGTTCAACATCTTCCCTCATATTTCAATTATTCCTTTTACCTCAAATCCCTAATCTCCTTATAATTAATTTCTTCATTTATTTCTCCTTAATTTAATTAACCCCCACTTCGTAAATTAATATTACATATATATTTTATGTGTCGAATATAGGTACTGTATATTAGTTGACCCAAATACTAACTCACGACTTATTCCAAATATCGATTAACAATTATTACGGGTCCCATTTTAAAATTTCCAATTTCATTTCCTTAATTAATTTCCATCAATTAAATCTTCAATAATTATTCAATTAATCCAATTACACCCAATTAATTTCTCAATTATTCTTAATTAATATTGTTACGGGAAATCGGAGTATTGTAGAATGTGTCTGCAGCGGCATATTAAAGAGGAAGAAACATCGTCATTTTATATTAAGGAGAGTTTTCGTGAAAGCGAATGTGTCCGCGACAAATAAGAAAAGAGAATGCAACACTATCATCTTGGATAAAGGTCATGCGTTGAATAGTGGAACCATGAAAGTGTAGGCAAGCGTCTATGAATATTTTGACACGTGTATCCGTGGAAAAGAACGCATCCTCAGAAGTAAGAACTAAGGACAGAACATCATCACTTTAAATAGAGAATCCACAATGAAAAGTGGAAGTCGTGAGAGCGTAGGCATCCATGGAAAGGAAAGTGTCCCCGAACTGAAGTAAATGTCGTTGTTTGCATGGAGAATCTACTACTAAGAAGGAGATTTCTACAGGAGGAAATGTGTTCGTGGTGAATAGTAGAACGCATGAAATGTTGTTGTTTGGATTAAAATACGTGGGTGCGAGGATCCATGAACACTTCTGCGGTGAATGCATAAAGCGTAGCATGTCGTCATTTTGAAGGGAGAGTCCACGATGAAAAATGAGTGTTGCAGAAGCTTAGGCGTCTGCGAAAAGGATTTATTCGTGAAGCAAAGGAAATATCGTCATTTAGATTAAGGATCCATGGAGAATAGTGAGTATTTTAGATGTGTAGGTGTAAGTGGAAAGGAACTCGTCCACTAACTAAAGGAAAATGTTATCATTTGGATCAAAGATTTGCAAGGAACAGTAAGTGTCGTGGGAGTGGAGGCATTTGTGGTAGGGAATGCATCAGTGAGAATGAAGGAAGTCATCGTTCTAGGACCGATCCATGCCCTAGCTACTGCTATAAAAAAGGAGACTTATGAAGAACCCTAGCAACTATTTTATTGGAGTCGGCAAAGGCAGCATCCCAAAAGCACCATTAAGGAAACCAAGGCGCTAGAATGTGAGATAAAGGAAAAGGGGTGACCAGGTTCACTATTAAACTCAAGGTAAGTAATGTTGTGTGCTTGGCTTTCGAGTCTACAACACAAGGTGCTAGGTGAGTAGCTATAAGGCTTTACGTGTATCTATGTTGTATGATGTTTGATGACTGTTATACCATAAAAGATATGAGGTTATTATCAACTTTCTAGACTATTAAATATAGGCTGTGTTAATGAAAATAATGATGATGATATACATTGTTGATGACCTATTATATGTTGTGTTTGTTAGCCTAAGAGAATTTAGGCTTATTAGTTTTGATGATGAGTGATTTAGTTATTAATAAGTTGTTTCTAAATTGTATGAATTCAATATGTTTATTCTTATGATTATATATTATCTTTATTGGAAATACCCTTTAACAAAGGTATTAATCTTTACCAATATGTTTGTCTAAGTCTATGTAGCTTATAGGTTGATTTTTGGGACTTAGAAGATTGAAAATGTGCAAAACACTGAGTATAGATCGACTAAGGTAGTGAGGGCAGTTGACCAGAAAGGCAACAAGAGCCAAACCAGTGGAAGCGGTCGACCAGGGCATGGATGCGATTGACCGAAATCAAGACAGATTGCTCTGCATTCTGAAACAGTGGGAAGCAGTTGACTAAACAAGATATGCAGGCTACAGAAATATGGATAGTGAGCATACTCTGTTTCAAACTACGTAGAAGCGATCGACTGGAGACAAAGAGCTAGCAACTGAATCGTCAGAACTCACAACGATAACATTCCAACAGTCAGAAAATGGTCGACCATTGGAATGTTACCTTTGTCGACCAAACAAAGGGGTGGTCGACCGGCTAGATAGAATTAATAAATAAAAGCACTTGCCATTGGAAGAATTAAAGGAGAGAAATCATACCCAACCACTGCAAAATTTATTACTCAATTTCTCTCAACAAATTAAGTGTTTAGCCTAGCTCTCTCATTCCCAAACTTGAGAGTTTACATTTGAGAGCCTAGGCTTTAGAATTTGTATTCTTTATTCCCAATCTTTGTGCTTAAACAGAGAAGGGTGATGCCCCAAAATAGTCATAGAATGCTAGATTGATGCCCGAGAAGATCAATCAAAGGAATCTCTAAGAAGGAATCTTAGAGTGTGAACGTAGGCGGGTTTGCCAAACCGCGTTAACAAACCGATGTCAATCTCTCTATCCCTTATCTCTTATATTTGTGATTTTTTATTTTTATATTTATGTTAAAACACTTAGGGATAGAATTAATATTATCACATGAAAAAGTTTAGAACGTCTAATTCTCCTCCTCCCCCCATTAGGCCAGCATCGGTCCAACAATTGGTATCAGAGCGGGGTTAATAAACTTTTGTGTGATATTACGCATATTGTATAAATTTTTTGATTTGATTAAAATTCTTGTTATAAATATTATGGCTTTCAATTTGCACATTGAAGGACAATCATTAGCTAGACCTCCATATTTTGATGGTAATGATTATGTATATTGGAAGTCTAGGATAAGAATTTATATTCAATCTTTAGAATATAATTTATGAAACCTTGTTGAAAATGGACCTTATGTACCTACAAAACTAGAAAATGGAATAGATATTCCAAAATTAGCTTTTGAGTTTAATGATGTAGATAAATGTAAATTATGCATGAATGCTAAGGTCATTAATACATTATATTGTGCTTTGAATAGAGATGAATTTAATAGAGTACAAGCATGCGATTGTGACAATGAAATTTGGAAATTGCTTGAAATTACACATGAAGACACTAATCAAGTAAAAGAAAATAAATTGAGCATGTTTATTCATTAGTATGAATTGTTTACTATTAATAAAGATAAAATTTTTAGTTAAATGTTTACTCATTTGACTAACCTTACTAATAGTTTAAAAGTACTTGGTAGAATTTATCATAACGAATAGTTGGTAAGAAAAATTCTTAGGTGTCTACCAAGATCATGGAAATCGAAGGTGAAAGAAATACAAGAAGCCCGCAATCTTAAAGCTTTAAAGTTAGAGGAGTTCATTGGATCACTAATGACACATGAGATTACGATGACGGACAATGAAAAGGAGGAGCAAAAAGAGAAGGAAATCTCCAAGTCAAGGAATATTGCTTTCAAAGCCCCCTCAATCAATCAAAATGAATCTGGGGAATATGAAGATGAGGACATAAAATTCTTAAATAAAAAATTCAACAAGTACCTACAACAAAAGAATTGAAAATTGGAGAAGGTAATAATTTGCTTTGGATGTGAAAAACCCAGACTCACAACATTTGGTTGTCCAAAAGCAAAGAAGACATCAAGAGCCTCAAAGAAGAAAGTTTTCAAGGTCACATGAGATGATAACGAGGAGGATTCATCTTTTGAAATTGAAGAAGTATCCAATTTTTTATTCATGACCAAGGAGAATAAGGTATACAATTCTTCTAGCGATTTGGATGATATTGATAATGATAATGAATTGCTAGAAGCTTTTGAGGAATTATTTGAACAATTCAATGTGCTTAAATGTAAATATAAATTATTGAAAAGGAGAATGACAATTTGATGAAAAACATGATAATATGGTTAAATCTTTTGAAAACCAAATTGGTGAGTTGAAAAGCATGAATAAAAATTTAAATGCTAATATTAAACCTCTTGAGTGAATTGAGGGTTAAAAATGATAAATTGAATTCTATTGTTTTGAAATTCACTAATGGTAGCAAAAGTTTGAGCATTCTTTTAGGAAAGCAAAAGATTACATTTGATAAAGCCGGAATAGGCTATCAACCCTTTGCAAAGAAAAAAAATTATGAAAATTTCTTTATTTGTCCAACGATTTGTAATAGTTGTAAATGTGTGGGACATAAATTATTTTGTTGTCCATTGAAATCAAATGGCAAAATGATTAGTTCTAAATTGGTATGGGTTCCTAAAAGAACCAAGCTTAAAACTCAAGCACCCAAAAAGATTTGGGTTCCTAAGAAAGACAATTGAGCTTTGTTTTAGGTTGGTTGTTCTCTTATTCAAATAAATGTTTTTGATATTGATTGATGCGAGACTTCCTAGACTATGCATATTATTTTTTTTTATATCTTTTATAATCTTGATTTTCACTGATTTTATAGTATGCATATTTGTTTGGTTTCATAAGATTTAAATTATATTTAATACTTCAATTTACATAAATCCTTTAAGTATTATAAATCTTACAATTGGTATATATTTATGAAAATATGAATGTTTGCAATGGTATCAAACCAACAATTGGGTTTATAAAATGTGATAATTGAATTGGTTTGTTGGTTTTTGGTTTTTTGTTTTATCCCCATTGATTGAATTAGTATACAGATATAGGGGGAGAAATATTTTTAAGTTGAATGGTTTTTTTTTTTTTTTGTACCAAAGATTTAGACATTTTTCATCCCCACAATTGGCATTCAAAGAGAGAGTTATTTGAATTATTGGTTTTGATCTTTTACTTTTCCCCAACTACTCATGTATGGATAATGTCAAAAGGGGAGTAATTTTTTTTATGATTTGATCTTATGTTGAATTAACTTAATATTTGATTTTGCCTTCTCTTCATGTATTCTTTTTTATAATGACAACTAAGGAGAAATGAGTGATATTAAGTTAAGCTGATTAAGATAGCATGAATTACTTGAACAAAAGGAAAGATAAATTGCATAAACTAAGAGGGAGAGATTATAATATGCAATACATCATGCTCGTGCTTAGGGAGTATAATAAACAACTTAATATATATTTGTCATTATCAACAAGTGGGAGATTGTTAGCCTAAGAGACTTTAGGGTTATTAATTTTGATGATGAGTGATTTAGTTGTTAATAAGTTGTTTATGAATTGTATAAATTTAATATGTTTATTCTTATGATTATATATGATCTTTATTAGAAATACCTTCTAACAAGAGTATTAATATTTAATAATATATTTGTCCAAGTCCATGTAACTTATAGGTGGATTTTTTAAACTTAGAAGATTGAAAATATGCAAAACACGAAGTATAGGTCAACTAAGATAGTGATGGTGGTAGACCAAGGCAATGAGGGCGGTCGACCAAAAAGGTTACGAAGCACTCAACCAAGGCATAGATGCGATTGACTGGAATCAAGACAAATTGCTCTACATTTAGAAATAGTGGGAAGCGGCCGGCCAAATCGGATGTGGTCGACTGGAAAATGGATAGTGAGCATACTCTATTTTGGATTTTGTAGAAGCAGTTGACTGGAGACAAAGAGCGGGTGGCCGGACTAACATAATTAATAAATAAAAGCACTTGCCATTGGAAGAATTAATGGGGAGATATCATACAGAACCGCTACCAAATTTATTACTCAATTTCTATTAGCAAAATAAATGTTTAACTCTTTCATTCCCAAACTTGAGAGTTTACATTTGAGAGTCTAGCCTTTAGAATTTGTATTCTTTATTTCCAATCTTTGAACTTGAACAAAGAACAAATGGTGACGCCCTGAAATAGTTATAGAAGGCTAGAGTGACGAACGTGAAGATCAATCAAAGGGTGTCGCCCTGTGAATAGAAGTGTAAAAGGTTGACTAGCACCCGTGAAGCTCAATCATCACTAGTCGGGGAGGTTAGGTGATTAAGATATCTCCAAGAATGAACCTTAGAGAGCGAACATAGTCATTTTTGCCGAACACGTTAACAAACTGATGTCAATCTCTCTATCCCTTATCTCTTATATTTGTGATTGTTTGCTTTTATATTTGTGTTAAATCACTTAGGGATAGAATTAATATTATCGCACGAAAAAGTTTAGAAAGCTTAATTCACCCCCCACCCCCCTCCCCTCATTATACCGGCATCAGTCCAACAACGTTAATATATATTATGATGAGGATATATGTTGTTTGAGGATCTGTTAATATGCTATTTGTGATATTGTGTTGTTGCTTTGAAGATTTGTTTATGCTATTGGTGATACTATGTTGATGCTTCGAGGATCTGTTTATGCTATTAGAGATATTGTGCTGATGCTTCAAGGATTTGTTTAAGTTATTTGTAATACTATGTTCATGCTTTGAGGATCTGTTTTATGCTACTATGATATTGGGATGATGAAATATGATGTTTATTATGAAATGAAGGTTGAGGATTTTTATGGGTGTGATTGCATGTTCATGAGCATGTTCAAGCATCACATTTTTCAAGAAAGAATACGAAAATATTTTCTCATATGAGATTTTTCATGTAAGAGAGATAAAGAACAATATGAAGATACGTAAGAAGCTTTGGTGATACTGCCATCAATGTAGCTTTGACAACTTCGATCGTTGATGTAGATTTGGTGAGTTATGAACCCCAATGATTTTTATTGTTTAGCTGTAATGGTGTATCCCAATGTAAGAGTCAAACAAATGAAATGAAAGAAATGATATTAGCTTTGGCGATTCCGTATCTATGTAGCCTTGGGGGTTTAATCCCCCCAATGTAGCTTTGGTGGGTATGTCCTCCAATATAATTTTGGTGGATTTGTTCCCCAATGATTTAGCTTGGTGCCGAATCCCAATGGTAAAGAATGAACGAATGAATGAAACGATGGAAATGAAAGTAGCTTTGGTGATTTTGTATTCATGTAGTTTGGTGGGTGCATCCCCCAATATAACTTTGGTGATTAGTTCCCCAATGATTTAGCTTGGTGCTGAATCCCAATGCTAAAGAATGAACAAACAAATTAAACGATGGAAATGAAAGTAGCTTTGGTGATTCGATATTCATGTAGCTTTGGGGGTTTATCCATTCTACTCTCTGCGTACACCTCCTTCTCCACTCATTTCTGCTTACTAATTAAATTGCGTGTGTCGCACACATGATTCCTTCTTTCTACAAACATGTTCGTGTCTGCTGCAAATATCTACTTACATTGTTCACCAATCACAATCTGCCACGACAACACGTACCTCATTTTGCAGATTCTACCTTACACTCATAGACACCAACACTTCCAATGTGGATATCCACTTACATTGTCTACCAAACACAATCTGCCACGTACCTCATTTCTCAGATTCCACATCACATCTACAGACACCAACTCTTCTCCGAACACCAACTCTTCCCCCACGAATATATGCTTACATTGTTTGCCAATCACAATCTGCCATGTACTTTATGATGCACCCCAAGGTCCTATGACCCGAGCCCGAGTCAAAAGGCTCATCGCTTACATAACGAGTTGCTATTTTGCATGTGGGACTAAGCTAATGGAACTTGAAGATGAACCAATGCATGATGATAAAGAGGCGCTTATACATGTACTCACTTGAAATTAAGAAACTTCCACTCGACTAGGATCTACTTTCCACGACTTTGATGAGCATCCAATGTCCGAGACCAATAATGCCTATTAGAATGAGATATGTTATTTTTCTATTTTGACATGTTGAAATGGACTATACTTGATTGATTACTATTGAATGAATTGTATTTTGATTAGAATTAAGATGTTTTAGACTTGTTTTATTTTAGAGTGCTCGGCTAGCATGTTAGCCGAACTCTCATGCCTTAATATTGTGAACTTTAGGGTAATTTTGTAATTTCCTTTTGATTATCATTAGAGAAGTATTTAACCTTCCCTAATGAAGCCCTTAATTAGTTTTGAAAGCCTAATTTTGCAGCTACAAGTCATGTTTGGAGTTCTCAACCAACCCTCTCTTAGTGCTCGATTCTTGCTTCCTCGGATCCCCTTCACCAAAGCCCTTCCTCTCTCATTGCTTGCTTGATCTTGGAGACGGTGGTTCGAGCTAGCTCTCCCACCATTTGTCCCAGGAAGTGTCAGTGGCATGGAGAGCTAGAAGATCGAGCAAAAGCCAAGAAGGAGTGACCTTTTCTTGAAGTGGTTCGAACTAGCCGCTCATCTCGGTTGTGTGGGATGTTGCGGACCTCGTTTGTATTTTGTTTTTCCTTTTCTTTTTGCTGTGCTATTTGGTGTGTGAAGCTCTGTATTTAATTGATCTTGAATGTTCATTGGAGTATTGGATGCTATTTATTAGTTTTGAGGTCAGAATATAGAAGTGTGCATGATTTGTTGAAAACCACAACTTGTGTTTCTTGAATCTGATAACTCCGAGCAGCTTGTTAATCTGTTCGTAGTTCAGCGTGTACGACAAGTTTGAACATGGATTTTGGAGGAGATATTTTGTGAAGTGTTTGCTAATTGTCCTCTAAATTTGGGGTTGGAGTTAAAAGACCATATGCATCCTGAGTTCTAGCCGATTCAATTTTCCTTGTCCAAATTTTGTGATAGTCGATTGGTATTGTCATTGTTTTAGCCTTCTTGTGATTTGGGGGCCATCACTTCATTTCATGGAATTTCACCTCACATCTGTGGACATCAACGCTTTAGCTAAAACCAACACTTCTGTTGTGGTTATCCACTCCACATTGTCTGCCAATCACATCTGCCATGTCATGTCTTTTTGCGAATGGACAAACTTCAATCACTCCACAAACACTACTCATGTGCAGCCACATGTTCTTTTTAAATCAAGTGTCCACAGATACTAATACTTCTGTAGACACAAACACATCTACAATCACCAATGCTGGGGGACGTCAAGGAGACCTTTTTTAGCAGAAAATGTGATTGTAAGGTATGCCTCCTTCATTTCTCGTAGTTTTGGATTTTAGTTGTTATTGAAATTAGTTTAAGATTTGGTTTGTCACTAATTCCATAGTTCAGGATTTTTTTTGTTAATTAACCTTTTTTTAATTGATAAAGTAGAGAGATTTACTGTTGAGTGAGACTGTGAGAAGAAAGGGGAGGGGACATAAAGTAGAGAGATTGACTATTGAGTGAGACTATGAGAAGAAAGGGGACGGGAGGGGACGGGAGGGGACGGGTGGGGAAGTTGGGTGCTGTATGTGAATGTGAGAATCCCACATAGAAATTTTAAGTGAGTTAAAAACAACATATATAAAGAGAGAAGGTGGGTTGATGACAGAGAGAATAGAGAGGTGGAAGACAAGAAGGTAGGGTCAAGGTAGAAAATTTAAAAAACATAAAATAAAATTTGTGGGCCCCACATAGAAGAAAAGAAAAAAAATTTATATGTATATATATTGGCGGGCTCAACTAGCCTTACCTAACCAAGCCCCTGAGTGGGTCAGCGAGTGTAACATTTTAGGGATTGGATTGTTGAAATTTCAATCTTCATGGATTGTTATCCAAAGTGTGAAAACAAAGTTTTAATTCTTCCTACAAGACAATAAATTTAATATATATCTAACTCTAATCTGCCTTTATCCTCAAAGTTCCACCCACTCAGTGTGAAATCCAAGTTGGAGTGAATTTCAGAGCTCAACAAATCTGGAATTGTTGAGGGAAATCCGAGAAACCAATTACGTGTTGGTGCTTCCATTGATTTCCTACTCTATAAATATAGTTGAGTTGAAGGAGAAAATTCACCTCTCCCGACGAAGAAATCCCTCGTGGCCAAACCTAGCCACCGTCAAGCTCTCTTCTGACAAGGTGAAACCTCTCCTGCTGGTGACCTCCTCCGTCAATGAAGCTCAGAACTTCTTCTCTTTCACGAAGTAGCAACTCTCGCAAAGACGAAGCTGCCCGCCAGGAAGAGTTGGCTCGTGAAGAAGGAGCGGTCTGCGAGAAAAGAAGCAAACCGTGAAGGAAAAGAAAAGAAAACAGGCCCAATTGTTTTTTTAAGTTGACCGAACCAAACCAAACGGGACTAGACTCGACCAGACTGGACCAAATCAAACCGAACCGGATCGAACAAGTCCAAACCAAACCAAACTAGACCTAACCGGACCGAACTTGTTGGACAAAACCAAACCCAACCCAGTCCAATTTTAACCCAAAATTCTTATAAAATTTTCTAGATCAATCTGATTTCAACCTCGTCCCATTTAAGGATTTTATCGGTAAGGAATTTGTATCCAATTTCTTTGAGAGATAAATTTTGAGAAGGATTTTAACCACAATTAATTCTTTAAGCAGGGTAGATTATTTGGAGTCTACGATAAACCCTAGAATTTCTATTTCCTTGAAATCTAGGTAAGTAAAGATATTGATTTTTCAACATTTTGGTCATTGGCCTTACATCACAAAACAAATTCTTATCTAAGTTATTTTGCGACTTTATTATATTATTTTGATCTTGATATTTTAAGTTTGTACAAGCATGATTAGATATTGACATACGACTAAATAAAGATAAAAATTGATAGGTTATCTTTTATGTATGTGAATCTGATGGAATTGACGGAAAGCATGTTGTGATGGCTAATGAGAGCCTAAATGCATGGAAATTTTGAGATAGCTAATAAAAGTCTGAACACATAAAACTTTGCGATGACTAATGAAAGTTTGAAGCTTGGTAAGGTTGAAAAATGAATTTCCAACCAGTATGTAACTTTAAACATCAAAATTTGGTAACGCATGAAATTAATTTAAATATGCATATATTTTTACTTACTGAGTTTATCTCACCTTTAGTTTTGTGATTTAGGTGAGTTTTTAACAGAAGAAGAGTTTCAGCTGATAGAAGATATTCGAGAGACAGATTAGCATATAGATGAGGATATTGTTTGGTCAGAGGAGTGATTTAATTGTTTAAATATAGTTTTAATGTACAAATTATGATTTGAAATTTTATGGATATTGTTGGAATTTTATTTAAGTTAATTTTATTTCCATATATATTTATTTAGTGTTTGATTAAAACTTTAAATTAATCATTTCTTAATAAATTTTAAATTTTCTTATGCTTAATTACGTACTTTGAGGATCCCATAAATCCTAAATTTTTAATTAAGGTTTGAATAAACTAATTTGATCTAAATTTCAATATAATTTTACCTTAATTTCAATCAGGGGGAAAATTTTTTTGGGATTTTGAATTTTTGGAGAAAGTAAATTTGGGGTGTTACAATGAGCCTAGCCTGATTGAGCCCCCGAGCAGGGCGGCGAGCCGCTCACCTAACTCTATCCCAAGTGGGCTCGCAAGCCCAAATACTAAGTTCGGTTCAGCCTGCTACTTGAAACCAGACCAGGCTTGTCTCGGCTCGCTAGGTTGAGCAGGTGGATTTGTTAGGCAGTTTGCCCGTTAAACACCTCTAGTCAAAAATCACATTGATTTTACATGTTTAGGCCCAAAAAATGAATTATATGAAAATATATATATACACACACATATATATCATATTTGAAATTAATTTTAAAATAAAGAAATTAATTGAGGACAAACACAATCCTCCCTCTATAGATTTACATATTTTTATGCTTTAATGTTATATTCTAGTAAGTTTATTTTTATTTGTAAAATAACTATAATAGATTATAATTATTAAATTAACATATATCACAAGGAAACCACATCAAAGTGTACATATGATATTATTTTTTTTAATTATTTTCATTCTTATAAATTAATCACGTTTGATTGTTTGGTGGCACTATGTTTAAATAAAGGAAATAATAATTATAAGGAAAAATGACAAATCAACCATCGTACTTTATTATTAATGACAAATCAATCATTGTACTTTTTTTCCTAACAAATTAGCAACTGAACTATAAAAAAACGTCATTGCAAACATCGTTGTCACGTTTGTCGTTAATGACTACGATCTGTGGCGGCTTGACAACGATCCACAGTGGCTTGACGACGAACTGCGGCAGATTGACGACGATCCATGGCGGTTTGATGAAAATCAGCCACAGATTGACCACGATACGCAATGGATTGATAAGAAGAAAATTTGTTTCTTTCACCTAGTGCGATGATGAATCTTTGCAGATCGATAATACTCTCAATTTTTAATGGTTTTGGATGCTTGAGAACTTATTTTCCATCATTTTTTTTTTTTTGCGATGCACGGGTAGGAGAGATCATTCGGTGCATATCAGAGCAAATTCATGTAGGAAAAAAATGAGATCATTTACTCGAAAACTTTGAAAGGTCATAACTTTGAGCTCAGTCGACCGATTTGGACAAATTTTTTTTGATTTTGCATAAATGTTTTAGATCTACTCGTTGGCAAGCTGCCAAAGGTAGCTTGTCCCACTTTCGAGGCCTAAAAATGCTTCTAAGTTCTCCAATTTCCCTTACACAATTCAAAATTGTGAAGATTTGCATGTTTTCTCGCCTGAATATGCTATGATAAGTACCAAATGACAAAATAGAAGTTTCCTACCTTTGCATCCCAAAAAAGATTATAGAAAACGAGTCCTCAAGCATCCAAAACCATTGAAAATTGAGAGAATTATCGATCTTCAAAGATTAACCGTCACATTAGGTGAAAGAAATAAATCTCTTTCATATCAATCCGCCGCGATCATGGTCAAGCCACTGCGGATCGTCGTCAATCCACCGCGGTTCGTCGTCAAGCCATCGCAGTTCATCGTCAAGCCACCGCGGTTCGTCGTCAATCTGTTGCTAATCAAAATCAAAGTATTTAACGGCAAACGTGACAACGATGTTAGCGGTGATTTTTTTCTATAGTAACAAAAATAGTTTAGTAGTTGAATTATCATTGATCGCAAAGTACGATGGTTGGTTTGTCATTTTCCCTAATTATAATTTTGAAAATTTGTTAAATAATAAGTAATTGTATTATTTTATAGAATAATGTAGGTTATGATGTTGAAAGCTTTCATGAGACACTAATTTTTGTTGGATTTTCCTTTTTGAATAAATGAAAAAACACAAGAGCCTTACATGGAAGGCATATGTTTTTCATGTGGCTGCCTAACTCAAAACTAACTTCAAAGAACATTGTCTAATTTATTTATGGTTAAAAGTTCTCTATCTATTTTGCTAATGCTAATGAAAAATTAGATCGTAAATAGTTTATAGTCTTAAATTTAAGGTGTAATTTAACTCACTTAAAAAATAATTAGTCAAAATATCAATTATTAAATTAATTTATATGTTTTTATGATACAAAACGAACCGAATAAATCATGCTTTCTCTTTGGAATGACTTTTCCTTTCTTGAAAAAATGAGGAACTTTCTTGGAACAATAACGAATCCTCTCTTTTTTCACTCACGTTTTGATTTGAATTTTGCATATACTAGACTACATGAATTAGTAATTACAGAATCATAAGAATTTTGTGATGAAATTTATAAGAAAATTATAAAAAAATAAATACAAAGTCTTCAAAACGTGTAGATCTTTTTCATACTCAAAACATTTGTTAATAAAGTACGTGGTAGATTGTGATTGGCAGACAAAATAAGCGGATATCCACCTTCATGTAAAGAGATATAATCGAACACCCGCAGGTGGGGCGGACTTTTGGGTGTCGTATTTTAACAAAAAACGAGACTGCGAGGTTTGCGTCATTCATTTCTCGTAGTTAATAGTTTTAGTTATTAGCAAACTTAGTTTAATGTTTATCTTATCACTCCCATAATTCACATTTTTTTGTTAATTACACTAAATAAAATAATATTTTTTTAATTAAATGACTAATTATTATATATTTTAACATTATAATAATAAATAATTATATAATTTTAATAACTAAATTTTTTAATAATATTAATTATATGAATATAAATTTGAAATATTTATATATGGAATATTTGGCTTGTTAGGCTCGACTTGTTACGGCTCGTTAGGTTTGTTCAGCCGGCTCCGTTCAGCTTGTTTAACTTGCGACTTGATTTTTTATTTTTTTTTATAACTTATTAGGCACGACTCGTTTAACTCAGGAGGCTCCACAAACTAGATTTTTTCAGGTTCACTTCATGCCCAGCTCGTTTGTCATCTCTATTTCTGCCAGAATTTATGAAACTAAATAATATAAAAGAATAATAGACTTTGTTTTAGAGTTTAAAAATTTTAATTTGTCTCATTAATTAGATTTTTCTTTGGTTCGTGATCTTGATGTTCAAAATTAGAACCAAAATTAGACCTTCAAGGATGAAACAATGGCAAATCCAATTAGATCGATCCGTTTTCTTTTGCCCACTCCATGTCGATCAAAATTTACTCATTGATTCCAAGAGAAGCTTTTGAAGTCTCTAATGTTGAATTGCGTTGACCCAAAGTAAGCTGTGTTTTTTAATTGTTAGCTCCACTTTTCCAACTATTTGCTATGCTTTAGAACCTAGCCAAATAGGCATGCCCATAACTTTTTCTTTCTAAATTCAATATTTTAATTAATAAATTTAATACGAAAAAATACTAAAATTAAACAATATCTTGATAAAGTTTAAAATTGCTAGAGAGAAGATCGAGAGAGTTCAAAATTGTGTCAGAAATCTATCGAAAATGTTAGAAATCAGGTTAGAACATTTGGTTAAAAAGAAACCGTGACATATATATATATATATATATATATATATGTTAGATTTAACTGTAACGAGAAACATTTCTTTTTGGATAAATTTTAAAATGATTAAGAATGTCGATCAAAATATTTAATAATTATCGAATCGACCTATTAGTAGAGTATATTATTTTATAATTATGAAAATTATGGAGTTTTTTTGCGAGATTATTATTGGAGAAAGATAAGAAATATTTTAAAGAAATTAAATAATTTTAAAAAAAATAAAAATTCATGGGAGGAAAATTGAAATTTATTTAGTGAATATTATTTAGAAGGAAATATGAAATATTAGAGGAAAGGTAAGTTAGAAATAGCAGTGGAAATGCAGAGGGTATTCTCGAAATTTTAGTTGGGTTGTCGTGTTGTGGGCAAAGATTTAAAGGGAAAGCAAAAATCAATAAATCATGGGTTATGAGGGTGATTTCTTCAAAGGGCTGGAAAAAAAATAAAAGAGAAGAAGGAGATGAAGAGGAAAGAAGAATGGGAAGAGGGGAGAGCTGCGAAAAATCGGATGAGGGCTGTCGAGAGGGGAAGGCTAAGCATCAGCTGTGCGAACATCGGGACGACTCCGTTGAGCGTGGGTGAATGCGAACGTCGCCGTTCGAACGCTGGACCATGAGGCAATATGGAAATGTCTGGGTCTTCGAGAGCGAGCGCACCGTGAACCCGCGAGCGGAAATCTTTGCAACACCTGGAAAGAGAAGGTTTAAGAGGCAGTGTTTTACAAAGGAGAGGGTTGAAGTGGGCGGTTTTGGTGACCCAGCTTTGAGCATTGGCAGGGAGAGTTTTCTCTGGTGAGAGACAGGAGCGTTTTGACTGAGAAATTTTCTACCGCGCCTTTGAGAGGTAAGTATATGTTGCTTGTGTTTTGGTCTTCTCGGCCCTACAATGCAAGGTATAGGTGGGGGTTTTTCCTCTATTTCTTTGCTGATTGATGGACTCTGTTTAGTGTTCTAGTTTGGTTGATTTGGTTATGTTATATGCGTTTCGATCACTGCTGATAAACTTGGTTGAGACTCTGTCCTGTTGATTGGGTTGTATCCTTCTTTACGGTTAGGGCTTGATGGACAATGTTGAAGTCCTTTACTCTGTTGATTTGGGGATGACTCTCTGTTTGCTTTTTGCTTGATTTGAATTGCTAAGGACGGTGCTCTACTGTCTTGGAATGTCTCTCTGTCAGCTTACTGCTTGTATAAAAAAAAAAAAAAAGAAATTGTTGAGGCTAGTTGATGTACGGACGGAACACACCGCACGTGATAGATGAACGGAACGCTTCTCACCTCCTTGGATAAGGACGCGGCTGCAAGTTTCTTTCATGATATAACTCACACGAAAGGGGCTTTGGATATTACGTACCAAAAGGTCTTTGGATATCACTCACCAAAGGAAGAAAATGATCTCTCCAATTCCCGAAAAACAAAAGCTTTCTTTTATCAAAATTCAACAACTGTTTAAAACATAAAATTAGGTGGCTTTATATAGCCTTTTACAAACATAAATTAAACAAAAAAAACTAAATAAAAGATAACCTAGATAAGTGAATCTAGATTTCCTAGATAAGTGGACCTAGATCTCCTAGATAAGTGGATCTAGATATCCTAGATAAGTAAATCTTTTTTTGTTGCGATTTTCGGCTGATTTAAAAAGTTTCTTGGATATTCGGCTTGATAGCTTTTGATTGACTTTCTTGTCATTGAAGCGTGTCTTCATGGGCTTGCTCTTGGGCTTCTTTTCATGTTCAAATCTTCCACTTGGATGGCTTCTACATCTTGAATTTCTTGATCTCCAAGTTTGAAAAGTCGGGCTTCCCTTAAACTTTTGCTCTCTGGTCTTTGGGCTTTTACCATAGCAAACGGATTCCGAATTAAACGATCTAATATGCGTTAGAAAGCTTAGGATGTTGGTTACAACTTTCATGAAGAACACTTCTTGAAAAATGTAGTCTTGGTTTCCAAAATAGTCGAAATATTGACAAAGGTCAGAATGAAGATAGCTTTGGAAATATCTTCAATTATTCTCTTGACCTTCCACTTATGTTTGATCTTCATGATATCCTTTGTGGCTTGATAAAGAATGAAATAGTCTCATTTCACATCATCCTCCCGGGGTTGAAAAGGATTCGACCTCGAATCATATCTTGTGTCACCATATTTGTACCGGATGTTATGCATTAATATTTCCATACTATTTCCTTTAAATATGATCAAGGAAACCATATTAGTACAAATTTTATCCTTAATATCTAAAGAGCAAACCTCGTTTGTGTTGGGGCATGAAACATGAAAAGATTGCTCTTTTTGTGTTGATATTGTCAATGACCCTTCTTAGCTTTCTATAGGTTCGGATACTTGCTCTTCTTGACATTCTTTCTCTATTTGCTCAACAAAATCTTCTAATTCCTCATCGCGATCTTGTGCTTGTAAAATTGGGGTGCTCCATAATCTTGCTTTAAGTTGTTCTAACGAGACACTAATTTTATCAAGTTTGACTTGTTGATTTCGTCTCTCAATTCTTTGAGCCATTTTGATCACATCCTCAAGGTTATCATAAGGTCTTGTTGCCATGCTTTCTAGAATGTCACCGTGAAGTCCGTCGATGAACCTTGCTATCGTTTTTCCTTCCCGTTCTTTCAAATCACATCTTGTTTTTAAAGTTTTGAACTTGGTAGTATACTCTTCAATGTTGGAGGAACCTTGCTCTAGATTTTGGAATTGTTGATAGAGATCTTGAGTTTGTTGTTGGTTTTGGTCCCTCTTCAGTTGAGCAACTTCTCGTTGTAGTGAGAGAACGATTTCCCACAAGTCTTCGTTGGAGTGAGATGTTGAAGATTCAACCATTGTGGATTTTGTACCGCTTCGAATGCTCCTCAAGTCATCATGTGTAAAAAGATGAAATTTTTTTTTGGTTAAGACGTTTTAGCTCTGATACCAGATGATGTACAGACGGAACACACCACACGTGATGGATGAACGCAACGCTTCTCACCTCCTTGGATAAGGACGCGGCCGCAAGTTTCTTTCGTGATATAACTCACACGAAAGGGGCTTTGTATATTACGCACCAAAGGGTCTTTGGATATCCCTCACCAAAGGAAGAAAAGGATCTCTCCAATTCCCGAAAAGCAAAAGCTTTCTTTTATCAAAATTCAACAACTGTTTAAAACATAAAATTAGGTGGCTTTATATAGCCTTTTACAAACATAAATTAAACAAAAAAAACTAAATAAAAGATAACCTAGATAAGTGAATCTAGATTTCCTAGATAAGTGGACCTAGATCTCCTAGATAAATGGATCTAGATATCCTAGATAAGTAAATCTTTTTTTGTTGCGATTCTCGGCCGATTTAAAAAGTTTCTTGGATCTTCAGCTGGATAGCTTTTGATTGACTTTCTTGTCATTGAAGCATGTTTTCATGGGCTTGCTCTTGGGCTTCTTTTCATGTTCAAATCGTCCACTTGGATGGCTTCCATATCTTGAATTTCTTGATCTCCAAGTTTGAAAAGTCGGGCTTCCCTTAAACTTTTGCTCTCTGGTCTTTGGGCTTTTACCATAGCAAACGGATTCCGAATTAAACGATCTAATATGCGTTAGAAAGCTTAGGATGTTGGTTACAACTTTCATGAAGAACACTTCTTGAAAAAAACGTAGTCTTAATTTCCAAAATAGTCAAACTATTGACAAAGGTCAGAATGAAGATAGTTTTGGAAATATCTTCAATTATTCTCTTGACCTTCCACTTATGTTTGATCTTCATGATATCCTTTGTGGCTTGATAAATAATGAAATAGTCCCATTTCACATCACTAGTTCAATTAGGATTGCTCTGTTTTATTTCGATGTTGGGATACCAAATAGGTTAAGTGGATTTTGTTCTTTTCTTCCACTGCTTGATAAGTGTTGTCGAGAATAATGCCTTGTTGATTAAGGGCCTCTATTTAGTTTCTGCTACGTAATTGATATTGAGGACTTATGTTTTGTCTATTGATTTTACATTATTTATATATATATATACTGTGATTTTATAGTTATTATTTGGGGATGTCCTATCTTTGGAGAATCATATTGCTGCTGCTTTCTTTAATTGTTGAGCATGTGTAGAATTAATTGTTGCTATGTTTGAAAGCTGCATATTATGTGAAATGTTTTGTGCTTCCTTTCTTGACTAGTGTATAGGAAGAGGTATTGTTGTAAATATGTACTATGATTTTGTAGTTATTATTTGGGGATGTCCTGTCTTTGGAGAATCATATTACTTCTTTCTTTAATTGTTGAACATATGTAGGATTGGTTGTTGCTTTGTTTGAAAGCTGCATATTATGTGAAATGTTTGCCGCTGCCTTTCATGACTAGTGTATATGTAACGACCCGACTTTTTAAATCCTTTTAAAAATACGTGAAATTTAAAATTTTANCACTTCAATTGTCTTTATTAAATTCTATATAAAAGTTCGGGGTATTACAGTATAGGAAGAGGTGTTATTGTAAATATATATTGTGATTTTTTAGTTATAATTTGGGAATATCCTGCTTTTGGAGAATCATGTTGCTATTTTCTTTAGTTGTTGAGCATGTGTAGGATTGGTTGTTGCTATGTTTGAAAGCTACATATTATGTGAAATGTTCTCATTGCATTATTATGTATGTTTATGCATGAGTTAGCATATAAGCAAGATAACACGAGGATAAAAATGCATGAGATATGAGCAGGTGTCCACTATACCAAGTGGACGTGTTTTTGGGCTTGGCTAATGTAATGGGACGCTAGCCCAAGAACAAGTATGCGCAAACCAAAGTTCACTTGAAGAAGACAATACATGCTTGGAATGAATGGTTACCCACTAAATATCAAAGCGAAAGAAAAGTACCTAAATGGTGACCGAGGACAGGCTGCCTCAAAAGGGTGGACCAGTGAGACATTAGCCAATTAGTTGGCTTACTGCGCAACCCTGGGCTAGCTGGTATAAAAGGGTACTAGGTCGTTGTGCAACAACTAACGGAGGGCTCCCAAAAGAGTGGAGTTTGTCTCCCAAGAGGGTGGAGACCTCCCAAAAGCGTGAAGAAAAGTAGTGTGTGTCTCACTATCATGCTTACTCATATTCAAAAGATAAAGGAAAAATGAAGAAAAAGAAAGAAAAGAAAATGTACGTAAATCGTGATTGAGAACAGGTTATCCTAAAAGGGTGGGCCAATGAAACATTAGCCCATTAGTTGGCTTCTGACGCAACCCGAGGCTAGCTGGTACAAAAGGGTACTAGGGAGTTGTGCATTAAATTGCACAGCAACTAATGAAGGACTCCCAAAAAGGTGGAGTCTGTCTTCCAAAAGGGTGGAGAAAAGTAGTGTGTGTTTCACTGTGGAGTCTACTCATAAACGAAAAGTGAAAGAAAAATGAAAGAAAAGAAAAGAAAAAGAAGGACAGGAAAAGAGAGAAAAGATTAAACAAGTGTCACACCACGTCATGTTCGTGGTCACATGCATTTCTTGCTAAGTGTTAAACTTATAGATGAACCTTGCATTGGTGCTACAGGTATTACAGAGGAAATGGCAAATGTGAAAGCATGTTGAGGGAGCTTCCTCATGATAAAAACTTGGCGGTTGTTAGGTAATTTCATGGTTTAAATATTTACATGGGGTTTGTAAATGACTGTTAAGGATTTAAGCTTTTACTAAAAATGCATTTTATTTGTTAAAGTCTTCTACTACAAGGATTTTATAAATTCACGGTTTAGTGGTTGTTTTTAAATGTATGCTTTATTACCAAAGACTTTAAGCAACATTGTTTTTAGTATGACGGTTTTAAAGAAAAAAAAAATTATATCACAAGAATTTACTATAAAATATGTTTCTAAAACTGGACGTTATATTAACGGATTAATTGATAACAAGTTTCAAATTGCTGACAGCTGGAAGATGAATGTTTTGCTTATTAAAAATGGTTGAAGTTTTAATTTTTATTCAATTTTTGAAAGGAATCTGTGCTTAGTTGAGTGTGGACCTGCGATGTTTATCGGGGCATCCAAAATCAGAAACTGGTAAGGCAGAGGTATATATATATATAATTGATTTTTTATCTTCGCCGATTTTCTGTTTTCTGGCTTTTTTAGTCTTGATTTCTAAACTGTAAATTTTGATTTTTCGATGTTGGATAATTTCTTGTCAATAAGGAGGAACGGTTTTGTCAGATTATGGAAGATTCGACAAAGCATTCGACGGCATTGATGATAGAAACGCCAAGTCGTGACTATAAGAAGGTTGGGTCGCGGCGTAAGTTGCCTAAACCTTGGAGGCAGGCGAGACCAAGAATCTCGCCGACAACGACCTCACCACTGTTAGCGAAGAAGCTTTGCGACCTGCGAAGCGGACTCGATCTGTGTCACGCCCCCTTTCTCACAAGGCATGAACGGGCCGAGGACCCAAAGGGAGGCTTCCGGGAAGCCTCCCCAGTGTGTGCTGGGTGCGCACCGTTCGAACAGCAGAGGCGTTCGGAAAGCGATGCGGGAAATGTGGGCCACGCAAGTGTGCTCGGACAGCAGTCCAAGAAGCTTGGAGCTTTGTCGAGAAGCTTGGAGCTTTGTCGAGAATCTGGGCCGCGACGCAGGAAGACGGACTGCGTAGCACATGGGCCAGAAGGAGGCTGGGCAGCGAGCCAAGAGAAGGCCGAACTCGGAGTTGGGCTATTGCGCGCAGAGATGGCCGAAGCGCTCACTGCGACGGGCCGCAGCGGGCTTCTGAGAAGATAAGATCCGGCTAGAAGATAAGATCTCTGGGAGATAAGATATTCAGAAGATAAGATCCGGCGAGAAGATAAGACGAGAAGATAAGATCTCTGGAAGATAGGATCTTTGGAAGATAAGATCCGGCGAGAAGATAAGATCTCCGGGAGATAAGATCTTCAGAAGATAAGATTCGGCTGGAAGATAAGATAAGATCTTCAGCCAATCAGAAGACGACACTAGAACTTAGAATCGTGTAGGATTCCTAGTTGCATTAGGGTTTATTTGAGTCTATAAATAAGACCCTTGAGACACTAAGTCAAGGCAATTGAGCTAACGAATGGTTAGACATCCTTGGGCGAGTTGTGGTGATCCGAGAGGAAAGTTGTATCCTAGTTTCTTTGATTTGGGGATCGAAAGAAAAGGTTGGGAGTTGGGGCTCCTGTAAAGATTGTGTCTTGATCACAAGTGGGCGACGATCGAGAGAGTTTAGAGGAGGCTGGCCGTAGTGAGACTGCGGCGCCGCACACCTTTCGCGCTAATTCCGCTAGGCAAAAATTTAGGGGTTTGACAATCTGGAACATAGAGAGTACCAAGTTGTGGCTCGAGACTCTGTGGGCCGCACTATGGTCTAGGTCCTTTGAGGGACGCATACTAGGTTCTTTGGGCTGCGGTCCAAGGCCTATTTTGAGCCAAATTTTTAGTATTTTCTACCTAATTAATTTTAGATTATTTTTTAATGAAAATTGAAAATTTTAGTGTATAAAAATTTAACCCAAAAATTTGATGACTTTATTTTTGGATAGATACCCCAAAATTAAATTAAAAATCATAAACTCCATAAATTAGACTTTTTGAGTAATTAGGTTTTGGCATGTGCTAACCCCACATCTAGGTAGAGATTCAATTTTATGCAAAACATTGCATAAATCATTAAAAAAATATAATATTTTGAGACATGTCTCATATAAAATGATGTATCCATTTTATGGCTTGTCGGACTTTTATATCATATGAAGTTTTTCACTATAGACTTTTGATTAAAGTATGCATATAAAAATTACTGAATCAACTCGATCGTGTGAACCGAGTTCGATCGGGTCTATTTGATTTTACACACATTCGACTATGGGATGATGTGTTTGTTTGTTGTTAACAAGAGTAATAAGATAACTGTATATGCGTGTCCTTGGGTGCAAAACCTGATCAAGATTTTCATGTAGCTTTCTCGATCACCGAGCATCGTATTTATGGAATAATTAACGTGTTATATTGCGGTGCAATATGTTATTGATTAATGTCGTATAGCTATGGGAAAATATCGTGGAGTGATTAAAGTATTAAAGTTTTGGAAGAAAGAGAGTGCAATTCACTTTTTGGTCGACGAGCGGATTTAGTGTTGCATAGAAAAGTGTTGTGACTCATCCCTTGCGTTTTGGGACGAGGTGGGGTCGAGATTTTGCATCCAAAATCATCCCCTGTCTGCAAAATGAGTTTTCGGACGAGTCGAGACACATGTGGACGAAAGCGGTTGGGTAACGTTTGAATCTGTCCAATTTTGTCGACTTTTCGGTCGAATGCAGTCGAGGCGCATATGCCTTCCCTAGACCGAAATCGTAATTCTGAAGGAGAGAAATATGGACTGAACCAGTTTGGTTCGGCTCGGTCAAAAAATTTATGAATACACGGTTTTTAGTTAAAGGAATAAAAGAAATTGGATTAATTGGAATTTAAAATGTGAAAATTATGAGAAGGGAGAGGATTTAAAATGAATGAAGAAATGAGAATTAAAATGTAAGGGGATAGGCTGAACCGGTTCATCGTGAACTGGTCCAGTGTCTAAAAGGAAAACAAATGGCCCACGGCCATTTGTTTTGGCAAGAGAGAATCCGAGAAGAAAGAACAAAGAGAGGGAGAAGGAGACCAAGCGAGGGAGAACGTTCGGGTGAGTGGAAGATGATGGCTTGGGGATGGCGACAGCGAGCTTGGGACGACTCTGGTCATGCGCATTGTCCGCCAAGCAGCGTACAGAATGGTGGGCCAACACAAGATGGTTCGGTACGAAGACTGGGGTCATCAGTGCAGCGTCGATTCATGGAGAGCTCTAATGCTCCGTCAATTCAGGTGACTGGTGATGCTCGGTGGCAATGGAATGGCAACGACGTGGAGGATTGGCGTCGGGGTGCCTGCGATTTCCAGCCTGGGGTTGAAGGGCAGGGGCTGGTGGTTTGCGAGGAACAGCTGAAGGCTGTGGTCCGGTTTGCAGTTTGGTCCGAACTGGTCTATCTTGCTCTGATGAAGACGAAATCATGGAATGCGTGGAGGAATGATGCTGATGACATGGCATGGATTGGGGACACCCGTAGGTGCTTGTGGCAGAGGCATGGCACGGTGTGCCTCTCTTGTGATGTAGAAATGCATAAATGAGTGTTCTGTAATACCACTCTGGTGAAGTGGAGGTAGATGCTATCTGGAAGTTGGGAACTGCGAGGGAGAGGAAATATAGAGGAGTCTAGAGCTGAAGAAAAGTGATGAGAAACATCAGAGAAGGGAGATAGGAGAAGGAAAGAGGTTGGGAGGCTGCTGTCGAGTCTTTTGTGAGGTATAACTTCCCTCTTCTGTGTTATGTATTTAAGTTATGGTTATGGTTAAATATAGAAGATAAAAGATTTTGTGGATGTCGTGATTTATTGTTGGATCTTGCTGCTATGTTTTTAGAAGTATGCCTCTGTTAGGTTTCTTCTTCTTGGTTCTTTGAATGGATTTGTTAATCTGTCATTGGTTCTGTGAAGAATAGTTCAAATATGTGCTATGTTGCTTGGGGTAATATTATGTGGAGTTTGATTTGTGAATATATGCCTTCTGTTGGTTAATCCCAAAAGCATGAAATGTTGGATTTAGTTTTGGACTGCAGGATTGCACTCTGTTGGTTCTTGTTGGATAAATGTTGTATTACATATTTACGTGTACAGTTTGTTAATTGGTTAGAAATTGGATATTGAGTGGGATTATGAAACACTATCAAGTGATGAATAAAGATTAAAGGTATAGATAATGGTGAAGTTGTTAAGTTGCGAATGTTAGAATTGTTAAGTGTTAATGAATGAAGTGGAAATGCAAAGTATTAACATTTTATTAAGTATTAGAATTTATATATATATATATATGTATATAGGAGTTAATGATGTAAAGAATTGAAGAAAATTATACGAAATTCTAAGATGGAGTGAGTGGTCGATCTTGGCGGTCAATTGTGCTGGGTGGGCGGTCAATCGTGTGCTGGGTGATCGAGCAGCACAATTGACCGGAGTTACTGAACACGTAATTGGAGGACGATCTGCATAATGGTGGTCGATTGTCCTTCATTTAAATTGATCATCCGCCATTAATTTTGAACGTATGGAGGCGATATGCAATCTCCAGAAACACTGAATGCTTGGCCTTTGGCGTTCTAGTGTCGTCCAACGCCTCTCTAGACGTTTGGTCCTCAGTGAATAACTAAAGAGTTGTTTAAAGTGTGTAGAAATAGAACGTGAGGTGAGGTTTTTCTTGGAAAAAACGGGGAAGAAAGAGAGAGAGAGAGAGAGAGAGAGAGAGAGAGAGAGAGAGAGAGAGAGAGAGAACTCCAGTGAAGGATTATTACCACGGTGAGGAATCAGAGCTGAGGAATGTGCCGTGAAAGTCAGAATTATGATTATCAATTTTAAGAAAAGCTCATTCCTCAAGTTTTTCTATCTATCCTAGCTGTAATAAGATGTATAAGGATCTCAAGTAACATTACTACTGGCCTGGAATGAAATACGATATTGCACAATATGTCGTGTTGTGTCACGTATGTCAACGAGTGAAAGCAGAACACCAAAGACCTAGCAGAATATTACAACCAATGTCTATACCTAAATAGAAATGGGAGCACGTCACTATGGACTTCGTCTCGGGTCTACCCAAGATTATAAGAGGATATGATGCAATCTAGGTGATTGTCGAAAGGCAAACTAAAGTTTCTCACTTCTTACCGGTAGCTATGACTTATAAAATCAATCAATTTGCCAGGCAGTATGTTAAAGAGATTGTACGCCTGCACGAAGTACCTGTATCAATTGTATCAGACCGAGATCCAAGATTTACCTCCACGTTTTGGAAAAGTTTAAACAAGGCTATGGGTACGGAGTTAAAGTTTAGTACAACTTTCCATCCTCAAACTGACGGACAAAGCAAAAAAATGATTCAAATATTGGAGGACATGTGACGGTCATGTGTGTTGGAATTTCATGTTGGATGGGGAAAAATGCTGCCATTGGTAGAATTCGCCTACAACAATAGCTTTCAAGCTAGAATTGGAATGACACCTTATGAGGCCTTGTACGAATGGAAGTGTAGATCTCCCTTGCATTGGGATGAGGTCGGTGAAGCAGGGTTCTACGGACCAGATACGATACGACAAACTAAGGAATCAGTTGCGATCATTCAACAAATAATGCAGGCTGCTCAAAGTCGCCAGAAGAGTTATGCTAATAATCGTCGTTGATAATTAGAAATTGAAGAAGAAGACTTAGTATTTCTTAAAATATCACCATTTAAGGGAGTTATGCAATTTGGAAAGAAAGGAAAATTGTGTCTACGGTATGTTGGTCTGTTTCCTATTACAAAAAAGATTGGGAAAATGGCATATCAATTACTACTGCCGACGAAAATGGATGGGGTTCATAACATATTTCATGTGTCTATGTTAAGAAAATGTTTGGGAAATCTAATCCAGGTTGAACCTGAGGAGCATGTTATTCTTCAACCAAATTTAAGTTATGAGGAAAAGCTAGTACGGATTTTGGATTCAAGAGTTAAAGAGTGAAGACACAAGAAGATTTCACTTGTCAATGTATTATGGAAGAATCATATCATTGATGGGGCTACTTGAGAGAGAAAAGACGAGATGGAAGCTAAATACACGAAATTGTTTCAGTAGCTGAAATTTCAAGGACAAAATTTTAAATAAAGAGGGGATGATGTAATGTTTGGGGTATTTTGTTGTGAGTAATTATTGAATTGAGTGGAAATGCAAAGTATTAACATTTTATTAAGTATTAGAATCTACATATTATATATATAGGAGTTAATGATGTAAAGAATTAAAGAAAATTAGACGAAATTCTAAGATGGATCTTGGTGGTCGATCGCGTCCTGGGTGATCGACCGACGCAATTGACTGGAGTTACTAAAGACAAAATTGGTAGACGATTTGCATAATAGTGGTCGATCGTCCTTCATTTAAATCGATCATCCGACATTATTTTTGAATGTCTGGAGGCAATATTTAATCGCCAGAAACACTGAACACTCGGCCTTTAGCGTTCCAGTGTCGTCCTACCTCACGTCCCCAGACTCGTCCCAAACTTCGGGGACGTAATGCAATACATTTGCGGACGATATAACGTGTCTGCAGTGTCGTCCGCAGCGTCCGAAAACGCCATGGACAACCTTTCTTACCTTTTTCCCACTTAACTCCTATCCAATAACATTCCTCCCCCCACCCCCAAAAAAAAAAAAAAAACATGTCATGAGATTACACGTATAGATACGTCGTGTAATATTCTCCAAACCCTAATACTTCGATTAAACCACATATACGGGAAAAACATAATGAAAATACCTTCAGACTTTGTAACGACCCGAATTTTCATACATTTAGAAATGCGTTAAAATTTGAGAAAAAAACATGTCAGAGTGCAATCTGGGCCGTTAGAAACACTTAAAACATTTCACAATTTAAAAACATTTGCGGAAGCGTATATAATTTAAAGGAATTGAAATACAATTAAACTATTAAATTACAAATTACAATTTATTAAATAGAAACTTAATTACAAATTAGAAATTAAATTACATTACAATTTAATTATCTCAATTCTCATAGCCTGGCCAACCATAAGTTCGCGCGTGTAAATCCATCATCAACTATTTCACCCTTGCTCGAGAAACTCTGCGCGTACGTGTACTTACACCGCAAGTAAGAAAATGAGCCTAAAGGCTCAGTAAGAAAATGGGTTTATGCAGAATGATATGCCGCTCTTTAATTCTTCGGAATGGGTCCACCTCAATCCAATCTTTTATTTACGTATATTAAGAATAGTTACGTATTTTAGGAATAGCTCCTATATGGAGCATGGAGTTTAGGAAAATCCTATGATTTCTAATTAATTACGTTAATTAGTCTTGTGATCCCGATATGAGAAAGATTAGTTCTCTTCCTCACTCAAGACGTGTGATCACCCCATGGTGATGTTCCTTATTATTTCTATCGCCATGGGACTACCCTAAAAGCATACACAACATACAAAGAGAGGTAGCAACCATAACGGACATGAATATGCACGACAATAGCATACAATTTAATCAACAATTAAATCAAAACAATATGTTAAAGAATGATAACATGGTCGAGAAGTTATAACCTACATTTGTTCCTGTGCTTATATTAACTGCTTGGTTGATTAACATGTTCGGGATTCTAGCCTATTTAACATGCTTGAATTAACATACGTGAAGACTAATAGCTAATTAACATATTAAACATGCATCGATACGAGGTTCTATGATTCAAACATGTTTGATTTGATAATTAACGTGTTCAACACATTAGTTAATTAACCTAGTTACCACTACTCAATTTAGATAGTGTGGTCAAGGGGTTTATTCACAACAAGAATTATGCAAGGCAACATATCAATTGAACACAGAAAATCATATGGGCTAACACCAACGATAAGGCAACACTACATTGATTACATGATTGGAATGCTAGTTATTTACACTAAGCGATTGATTAACTGATTTTGATCACATAATAAATATGTAACAATTTTGATTAACATTCTACATGAGTTAATATATGCTAGTCATGATCACTTTTTCAATAGCATGCTCAAGAGATTTATGTGCAGCGGGAACTCAACAATTTATTAACTGAGAACTAACAATAATATAATAACAAAGCAATAACTAAC
Organism: Begonia loranthoides; assembly: GCA_022433065.1. Taxonomy (NCBI): domain Eukaryota; kingdom Viridiplantae; phylum Streptophyta; class Magnoliopsida; order Cucurbitales; family Begoniaceae; genus Begonia; species Begonia loranthoides. The sequence continues at coordinate 13,718,200 of CM039472.1, read as the reverse complement.
AACAATGGACATATATAAGAGAAACTAATTCTAAAGAGCATTAACAAATTGATTAATATGTTCAATCTATTAACATGCTTAGACTACTAGTTATTCACACTAGTGATATGAACTTTAATTAAGTAACCTGTACATGGGATTCCTATAAGAGGATTCATCAAGTGAAACAATCAACAAGGAGTTTATACAAGTCAAGAAATCACATTATTGCAAACTAAAGAATATGAATATCACAGAGAGCTAACGCAACTAATAATGAGGCAATAACGCTAACAACGATGGACATATCACAGGGTAACCAAGTCTACTAAATCGACTATAATTAGAAGCGTATGTCATCAAATTGAAACGACGAAATCATGCTCTTTAAACACATAAAACCAGCAGCAAAAGGTATCGAAATAAACAGCGAAAATAGGGCTTTTATCGACGAATTTACAGCAGCGAAAATAGTAAAACGGAACAGCCAATATGTGCATTTTAACAACTAAATTACAGCAGCGGAAGATATTGAAACAATAGCGAAAACATGGCTTTTATCGACGAAATTACAGCAGCGAAAGATATCGAAATATATAGCGAAAACAGGGCTTTTATCGACGAATTTACAGCAGCGAAAATAGCAAACCAGAACAGCCAATACGTGCATTTTAACAACATACAGCAGCAAACTATGGAAACATAACAGCGAAAATATGCATCCGAACAACTAGAAATACAACAGCGAACTATGAAAACATAACAGCAAAAATATGCATCCGAACAACTAGAAATATAGCAGCGAACTATGGAAACATAACAGCGAAAATATGCATCCGAACAACTAGAAATATAGCAGCAAACTATGGAAACATAATAGCGAAAATATGCATCTGAACAACTAGAAATACGTCAGCGAACTATGGAACAGCGAAAATATGGCTTTTATCGACAAATTTACAGCAGCGAAAGATATCAAAATAAACAGCAAAAACAGGGCTTTTATCGACAAAATTACAGCAACTAAAGATAGCAAAATAAACAGCGAAAACAGGGCTTTTATAGGACTAAAATACAACACCATTAACAAGGATAATAACATGCTACACAAGATTAAAAGAGTACTCATGAACAGCCAAGTATAGAAATACACAAATATAACAACGAATGAATACATAGAACTAACCTATAAAGCATACAACAAATAAGCATAGGGATTATCAAGAAATAGTGAGCATTCCAGGGAATAAAGCAGTCAACAATAGAGATCAACAACCACAACTTAACACACGCACACACTTGCGGGTAGGGCTTAGATGGCCAGACACACCCAAGTTTTACCGAATGAAGAACACACACAGGGACAGCAACTCCGGTTTAGCTCCATAGCTCCGTCGCACGGCAGAACAACAACTTTCGGCATCCAACAGAATCCTAGATCTAGGACACCCTCTCAATTCCTTCTCAGCAAACTCTCTCCCTCGGCCAACCCCTTCTCTGTATAAATACACAAATGACTGAAATTAAATGTCGTAACAAGTTATCCCACGAAATCAGCTACAATCTGATTTTTTGGCAATCACCGCATTCCACGCCACATCCAGCTTTCTTCAAAACTACCATATACGAATCACTAAAACAGAACGGATGAACCAACCCGCGAGCTGGACTAGACTAGCGAAGCAGCCCAGTTGAACCGAAGCCCAGTCCAGCTGTTCAAGCCATCACCGAACGCTCCCTGCCCAACGCGAAGTCGACCCTCCAGCCCCTGCCAACTCCAACGCCGATCATCGCCCGAATGTTCGACCATCAAAACAGAAGAGGGAAATGAAGAAATCAACCGGATTTACCTCAACCGTTGCCAGAAACCAAAACTCGCGGGAGCTCCAAATTTTCCGACCCGTGCCCTAGCTTCGCACAGTTGCTCACCGTTCGCCGGACCAACAGGTCGCCAGCCACCGCCTCACCGTCGCCATTCGCCCTTCATTGTTGCACATCGGCGCTCGTTTGGTGTGAACATCGTTCGTGAGGAGAAGCTTGGCTTTCGCCTCTCGGTGCTCAGTCCATTTCGTCTCCTCACTTCTAAATCTCCCTTTTATTTAATTTAAACACTTTAATTAAATTACAAATTTATTTAAAATCTCATTATTAATTTAATTGTCTTTATTTATTTATTTTAATTACAATAATTTCCATTTAATCTCAATAAATGAAAATCTTACGAATACGTCATTCGTAATACCGCGATAATTAAATAATTATCCACTTTAAAATATCAGGGTGTTACAGAATTAATGCTCAAGAACGCCCTTGGTAATACTCCGATAGTTCACCAACTTAAAATATCAGGGTGTTACAAATATAACATGTTATATCTATGTGCTTCTGTTGTTTTCCCTGCTTAATGAAACTGTCATTAAGAGAGATGGAGTGTTTAAATAAAATTGTTTAGGTTACGGTCTTTAACTATTAGGTCGTATTGCTATTGGTAGTGTTTTCTGTTAATAGCTTGATTTGTCGTATGTTCTTAATAAGTTGTAAAATATTATAAATATTGATTGATATATGTTACCGTATAGGAGCTGTTTTAGGAACATTGATCTATGGATATAAAGGATTAGATTAGGTTAGTTTCTGTTTGATAGTTTAATAATAAAAGCATGTTTAGTGATAAATTAAAGTTGATGCATGATTCTTGCTTATTGTTAGTTGCTTGCGCTATATGAACTGCTATGTGTGACATTCATGTAACCATGTTAGTAGGATTGTACGTCATACATTTCATGGGCTTAAAATGAAGATAATAAATGGTGTTTTCTACGTGTCGAAAACTGAAGAGGTTGCTCACATGTAGGAAACAACTCGTTTGAGTAAGTTTAGAAATTGAAGAGGTTGCTCTTACTCAATGGGGGGTGACTTCAGAAACTGCGGAGGTTGCTCTCACCCAAGAGTAAATGAATGTAATGTAAGTGGACTTGTTTTTAGTGAGTTCGGAAACTGAAGAGGTTGTTCTCACGTAAAAATGAAACCAAGCGGTGAGTTTGGAAACTGAAGAGGTTGCTCTCACCCAGTTTACAAATGTATCAGACTTAATCATGTAGAGTTGTAATAGAGGTTAAGGTTGCATTTCATTTTATATTCCTCACTGGGCAATAGGCTCATTATTCCTCTTGTGATGTAAGTATGGATGGTGAGCCGGTTGAAGTGAAGGTTGAAGGAGTGTGACGTGATGCCAGCTTGTGTTACCATGCGTGAAACGACCTCGGGGGTTATGGCTCTAATAAATAAAAGTAGCTTTTAAATGTATAAGATATTGTCATGGATTTTAAGTATTTTATTTATGTTATTCCTATAAGACAATTTAATGTTTTATTCAGCATAACGTACTCTGCTGTCTTTCAATAAAGTATATTTTAAATGAGATTTTAAAATGTTCAAAATTTTACAAAAAATTCATAAACGAAAATGGGATGTTACAGTTATGTTCCATTTTGGGTGTCAAAAGGGGATTTCTATAATACTATGTAATTAAGAATAGGAAAAGAATGAAATTAATAAGTTGTGATTATTAATTAGTAAATAATTTGTATTTTGAAGGTGTTTAAAGGAAGAAGGATAATGTTAATTCCAAAAACCCACCACGTAAACCAGGTAGGACCCTACATCGCAAGAATTAGGGCTTTATATGCTAACTGTTTACTGCTTTAATAGAATATTTAGGTTGTTTACTGCTTTACTAGATATTGAGCATGTTCTGTGAATTGTAATGCTGGTTGCTGGGTGTTTATTAGAATTAGGTTTTTTAATGATATGTTTAATAGATAAGTATGTTCTGAGGTTATAGAGAGATATGATGGCGAACTGTATGTGACATTCATGCATCATACTTAGGGCTTGTAAAATTGTTAACATAATGGAGGACATACATAAAATATGTAAATAGGCGTGTCGAAGTACGAGAGAATTGGTGACTATCCATCGGTGGGGACACCATAGGATGTATCTCCTCATCGGAGTGATGGATAACCAAGTGGAGTCTAGGGTTCATCATTTCTCTTGTACTGAAACCCCTAACGTCTCCACACAAAAGAGAATTGTGACAGTCATGGTAGTGAGGCCATAGGATATATCCCCATGTAAGTGTGACAGATAGCTACATGACCATAGAATGTATCCTTTCTCTTGATATACCAAAAAAGATAAGTTCTTTTCTGTAATGCATCGTATGAGCACACATGAACATGAGTATTGCATTTCATCTTATTTCTTGTCAATATATTGCATGACATACTTAAAATATGTAAATAGGCGTGTGGGGGTTCAGGAGAATTGATGACTGTCCATCGGTGGGGACACCATATGACGTATCTCCTCATCAGAGTGACGATTAACTACGTAGACTCTAGGGTTCATAATTTCTCTTGTACTGAAATCCCTAATGTCTCAAAACAAAAGAGAATGGTGATGGTCATGGTAGTGAGGTCATAGGATGTATCCCCATGTAGGGGTGACAGATAGCTACATGACTATAGGATGTATCCTTTTTCTCGGTATACCAAAAAAGATAGGTTCTTTTCTGTAATACATCGCATGATCATGCATGAGCATTAGCATTGCATTTAATCCTATCACTTACTGAGCGTTAGGCTCATTAGTTTAAGTCTTATGGTGTAGGTATGTATGAGGAATAGGAGAACAGGTCAAAGACAGTTGATGAAGGATTTGCACGAGAGGATCTTGTGGTTGGCTAGGCTAAAGGATGTAAGAAAGAGAAAAAGGTCTAGCAAAGAGTTTTGTATTTAAATTGTAAAAGAAAATAATTGTATTTGTTATATATTTTATTTCTTTAATTTTTCCGCTGTGCTTTATAAGGAAGACTTTACAAATTGCAAAGGTTTTAAGAAAATGATTTAAATTATTGTCTTTAAAGTCTTCTGCTGTTTTTAAGAAAAGTTTTAAATTTCTCGTGATTTTTAAATATAAGAAAAATCGGGTATTTACATCTAAGGCATGATGTACTCGGAATCCATGAGTGACTCTATTTTCACTGGGATTTTATTTTGGTATAACAAAAGTCTATTTTAATTACGAACCACATTATAATAGGTTTTTTTTTAAATATGTGCTCTTCTGTACAATTTAAAAAAAAAGAATTTATGAAACACAAATTTTAAGATCATTCTAAATAATTGTTGAATATAAAATTTGATCCCTATTAAATTTAGTCAACTCACCCCAATGACAGCCTTTCAGAATTTTATTAGCAAGACTTTTAGTTGCCGAATCAGGACTAAATTCGGTGAGATTTATATATTCGAACATTTCTTTATAATTTGCCCTGAGAGTACTATGTGAAGTATATTTTATTATAGATAATTGTAACTCTTGATTTTTAAATTCTTATTCCGTACAATTATTTTTGGTTTATATTACTATATTATTTGAATATCACTTATTGGATGTGTTTAGCCCATGTTTTATTAAGCCTTGACTTTAAAATAAATGTGTTAAGACTTCTGTTGTTAAATATTAAAAATTAAAGTAAAAAGGGTCTGGCAATTTTGTTCTTTCAGGTCGGGTAATTCCTCATTTTGTCTCGGGTCCCTTGTGGGCCGTGACAATCTCGCAATAGATTTTTGGCATTTATCGAGAGTGATAAAGTGTAGACTAGTCTTGGCACGACCTGCAAGGGGCCCGAGACAGAATGGAAAATGACCCAACCCGATAGGATCGAATTGCTCGACCTTTTTCACTTTAAAATTATTAATTAGCAGTGGAAGACTAAAATATTTATTATAAGTCCGGGTTCGACAAAACGTGGGCTTAACATGTCCAACAAGTTATATCAGATAATATAATAATATAATCCAAATAAAATAACTATGCGGAAAAGTAAAAATAGGGATTACAACTTATAAAAATTAAAGTTCACCTCACAAAGTCTTTCAAGATAAAATTATAAAAGAAATACGGGAAATAAGGTAAACTCCGCAGAAATTAATCCTTATTCAGCAATTGGAAGTCTGGCTAATAAAATCCTTAAAATGTGTTATTGGGGTGAGTTAACTAAACTCAATAAGGATTATATTTAAATTAACAATGATTTATTTGAAACAGTGTTTAAGCATGCATGAATTTAAAACTCGTATTTTATAAATTTATTTTAGAAATATTTTCACAAAATGACAATTGTTTAAAAGAATCCACTAATATGTGGTATGAAATAAAAATAGGTTATTGTTGTACTATATAAAAATCCAAGTGAAAATTGAGCCGCTCACGAACTCTAGGCACACCATGTCATAGACATATCACAAAATAAAAGCAATGTTCAGCGATCGCGAAAGCCACATAAATACCCTATTCTGGTATAGGGTTTTGCTCCCAATGACATGACACATACAATTGTCACATTACTCTATTTAATAACAAAGAGATACACCCTCTTATGGTCGAATGTGCGTAAAATAAAACAGACTCCAACTCAAGTCTATTAAACTGGATTCACACGACCGAGTTGATATATATATATATATATATATATGCATGCTTAAATAAAATGTGTACAATGAAAAATTAAATATAATATAAAAATTCGATGAACATAAAATAGACACGTCATTTTTATTTGAGACACGTCTCAAAATATTTATTTTATAAAAATTATGCAATGCGGTACATAAAAATAAATTTATATCTCGAAGTGGGTTTATACTGATTAAAACCCAATAATCCAAATCCAACAGTCCACGAATTTTTAATTAAATTTTGGTACCTATTTAAAAATTAAGGTATTAAATTTTGGTCATATTTTTATACTTTAAAATTTTTAATTATTATTTAGAAGTTAAATTAAAATTGATTGAATAGAAAATTACTAAAAATCTAGCCCAAAACAGGCCTAGAACATGCCCAAAACAAGTTCTGGACTGTGGCCCAGAAGGTCTGGAATGCAGCCTAAAATTGGACCTGAGCTGCTTATTATTGAAGCCCACACCACGGTCCAAATAGGGGAGAACCACGGCCTGGACAAGCCTAGACAGACCTGAACATTGTAGCCCACCAGCAAGTCAGTCACTGACTGCGTTAGCCGAATTATGAAGGAGTCAATTTGCACCCAACCGTCGTCTCCTCCGTTGGCCGAGATTCCTCGTCTTGGCCTGTCGACTCATAGGTCCAAACCGAAGGTTTCGTGCACCACAACTCAATTTTGCTAACTCGCGTTTCGGCTTTTCATTGTCAATGAAACCACATGAATAATCGTTGGACTTTGTCCAAACAATCGGCTATCGACATTGATTTTTTCATTAAATCGAAGCTCACTATCAACAAATTCAACAATCATATTATCCAAACCAACACCAATATACTGAGATGAAATTGAAAAGGAAAAATTGGATTTTTATTACTTCGGACCAACAACCTCCAAACTACAATTTTCGTGAAATTCCAACACCTTTTTCCTTTCCAATTACCCACTGTTTCCTTCAACAATTTTAACCAAAATTTCATAACTTCAAACCAGAAATTGAAAACATAGAGTTGGGAGGCTTACCGTGGTCGACAATTTGGCTTTGTTACAAAGTCTCAAATTTCACCCAAAATGGTCGAAAAATAGCTTTGTCTGATGGGAGGATTTTGCCGCAAGAGAGAGAGATGGAGAAATGGATGGGAGGCAAGCAATTTGAATCGAAAGGGAGTGAATCGGGAAAGAAAATCTTGATTACCTGCAAGGAAGGTTATAGCATCATGAAAACATTTCCAAAAAAGTCTCTCCCAAATATATATATATAATATATATGTATATTTTAAATAGGTAGGTTTTAACACTCTTCGTCTTCTTAATATAATAATCTAGACCTACAAACTTTTGATTGATTCTTTGTCTTCTAACATTAATGTGAAAATTATTAAAATATGATGTTTCAACTAAAATTCAAACTATTTTTCATAGGATGATATTCAGTAATTTCATGCTCAAACTAAATGTCTTTAAAAAATTACTTTTAAATTATTATTTTTTTAAATCCAAGTTCTTGAAATTTTGTATTTAAATTTGATATAAAACAAAAATTATGATTAAAAAATAGGCACTATACATATATATAAAATTTCAAATGAAAATATATGAAGAAATATAACTAGTATTTAAAATAATATTATATACTTATTATTTATTTTCCATTGTTTGGTTTTCAAAAACAAGACTATATATGTGGAAACGTGCTGACAATGATTTAACACTGACAATAACAATTTGCAAATAAATTCAAATGTATACTTCCAACAAGACATGCCAAAATCATAACAAACTACTCGTTAAAAACTACAAATAGATGAAAATAAAACGCCATATCCGGACCCCGAGATTAAGATTGGGTATATAAAGACAATAGCTACAATAAAATGACTAGCATTCTCTGAGCGGAAAAGCAGAAACAAGAACATATAGTTGGAGAGCTAAAGATGGCTTTCAGATTTCCAACCCTCCTAACATTTCTCGGCCTACTTGTGGTAGCCATGGCGGTCATGTTGGAAGCTGGCAGCATCGCTATCTACTGGGGCCAAAATGGAAACGAAGGGACACTGGCAGAAACGTGTTCAACAGGAAATTATGAGTATGTAAACATAGCTTTTCTTCCAACGTTCGGAAATGATCAAACTCCGATGATCAACCTTGCCGGGCACTGCGATCCGTACAGCAATGGCTGCACTGGACTAAGCTCCGACGTAAAACTATGTCAGGCGAAGGGAATCAAAGTAATTCTCTCCATTGGAGGAGGAGCAGGAAGCTATTTTCTCACATCTACTGAGGATGCAAGAAACGTCGCGACTTTTCTTTGGAACAACTTTTTGGGAGGAGAATCTTCTCTTCGGCCATTAGGAGATGCAGTTCTAGACGGCATAGATTTCGACATTGAAGGAGGAACAAACCAGCACTGGAATGAGTTAGCTGGATTCTTATCAAACTACAGCAACAATGGTATGAAAGTGTACCTCACTGCAGCGCCTCAATGCCCTTTTCCAGATGCTTGGGTTGGAAACGCCTTACAAACAGGCCTTTTCGACTACGTCTGGGTCCAGTTTTACAACAATCCGCCATGCCAGTACGCTGCAGGAGATATCACTAATCTTGAAAATGCTTGGAAACAGTGGACTACAGACGTTCCAGCCGGGAAATTTTTCTTGGGGTTGCCTGCGGCACCTGAGGCTGCCGGAAGTGGGTATATTCCGCCGTCTGATTTAATTTCTAAGGTTCTTCCGGCCATTAAGAGTTCTTCCAAATATGGAGGTGTTATGCTTTGGTCCAGGTACTATGATTATCTGACCGGATATAGTTCTGCTATCAAGAATTATGTTTGACAGTATGAGTTCAGATGTTTCACCTTCGTCGCTCATTTTATTTCATGTATTGTTGTTACTTGTATTATGTGAGTTTCTGTCATGTTGTAGTTGAGATATGTTTATAACGCTTCTTCTCGTTAACTAAATAAACAAATGGTGATGCCTCAAACGTCAAATGGATCTTAAGCTCAACTATCGGACTTGAAATAAGCCGGTTTAAGTTCGGCCATTAGGGTCAGTTTGGACCCACTTGAAGCTTTGTCAACATCTCACCCACTAGATTTAATAATGAATGAAAATACGAAAAAGAAAAACGGAGAATAAAAATCGAGTTTTTTTTTTATACAATATCTTAACGAATAAAAAACTACAATTAGAAAGAGAGAAATATATTTTGACAAAATTGAAATACAGAATGAGTTTTGTCACTTTGACACAATATAAAAAGTCTAAATCCAGTCTTCTGATTCCTTTATTACCATCGCATACTTTTAGAAAATAACATATTTTATTCTACTATTTTTATTACTTTTCACCCGGACTCAAATACAATTCGAATCACCAAAGCCTATAATAATGGGCGACTCTCTTTGATTTTGTCATGATTTGAAGACGGGTTAATTGAAACGTCGAGTCAAATAACCTGATCTTAGGAGAGTACTCGTCCAGCCTAAAACTTAGTTCATACTGAAAGTCTTGAACACATTTCAAAATCATAATCCACATGAGATGGACCTAGATTTACATAGTCAACACTACAAATAACAACATAAATATCTTAAACGCTGTGCATCAAATCCAAAAGTTTAAATATCGTCAAAATATTTTAATTCAATGTCCAATTAAATACATAGTCCTCACCCAGAAATAAAGATATAACTCTAAAAAAAATAATGAAAAATGGAAGATCTATCATCCAACATCTACTTCTTATTAGCCTTACCTTTACTTGAAGAGAGTGGTTGTTGGGGCGAGTGACTAATTTCTTAGGCATGTTATACTAAATGCAATGCATGTAAAACTTATTTTATCTTTTCACATCAAAACTATGATAAAAAAAAATATAATTATTGTACTCGTGCATTAGTTTATAATCATTTAAAAATATTCTTTTTTTATCAAAACAGACTCCACGAGTCACTTATGAGACAATCGTCAAAGCATCGCAACATACTTAGCCAACTATAGTAAAATAAGTCAACATTATTTTACACAACTTTTAAATAGGGTTCCATGAAAAAATGAAAAGTCGCTCATGGACCCCTCTGATACAATCACACAGAAAGACGGTCATCCAAAGATTGCGACGCCTCATGAGTCTAGAGAAAGAACTATGAGGGCAATTCGAAGATCAAACTGCACCACTGGGGTTGTCGGCAAACCAGTCAACGACAACACAACCCAAAACAAATATAAACATACCCTTATCAAATTTAAAGATTCGAAACCCAAAAAGTGCATTATCACCACCCTATTACTCATTTTCACACAGCGTGCAGTCAAACATCTCAGCATAGTAGAAGATGTACTGGGACTGTCTCGTGATGCTTTGACATTGAGATTGTCCAAAGCATCAAGAGAGTTCATCCTCTAGAGAATATATCAACAAAAAATGAAATACCATGCACAGGAAAGTAAAGGTGTAAAACTCACGTATATAGTATAAAAGCAGATATGTTGTCGAATAGTCTCTGTTGGGTTTTCATATGTGGCAACCTACAAAATAATAATTTGAAAACTATGATGAAATGTAATGCGATAAAATATAAAATCCATACCTTTGTGGAAACTTTTCTTACCAACCGGAGCAACAACCTCCTTGAGAATCGACTCAAAATCCACCAAGTCGTCTGAACCTATGTTGGTGTGCTGGTTCGATTGAGGCTCTGCTAGTGCACTGGTCCTACCACCAAATTATTGACGATATTCGATTGAGAGACACTACTGTTTAATTTTATTCTTTAGATTAAGGATGTTAGTTTCTTTCATTTAACTTTGATTGTTTATTATTATTGATCTTATAAGGAATAAGGTTGAACCAATAGGAAATACATATGCTATGATCACATCACAAGTAATTTCCTTGCTACACATTGATGCTTGATCTATGTCATTTGGTTATATTGGTCTATGTAATCGCTGATGAGTTTTTTTGTCAATAAGTGTGATGATAGTTAGTTAAATTCGATATTAACATGATTGATGAACAAAATTTTTTAGAAATGCTTTGGTAATGATAGTAGCTCATGTGCACATAAGAATTTATGTGATATATGATTATAATCAAAATATAAAGTCGAAGAAAGAAATTGTTAGATTTATTTGACAATTAATTAGTAGGCTTAGATATTTCATTGTAGTTATATGTCAATAGCTATCATAAAATCAAACTCTATTAAGTTATTAAATAAAGTTGAGTTTTAGCATTTAATTAAAGTGTGAGCATCAATGTGTATATATCAATAGTTAAGTTTAAGTTTGATGATGACTCGAATTTAACCTAACCCACAAGTTATAAATTTAAGGTTATGGTCCCTTGGTCAAACAATCAAATATCTTCTGTTCTCTCAACCTGCTGACCACCTTGAGAATGTAGAAACTAAGGTAAAAGATTTCTTTGAAGAAAAGTCATTCTTGTTGGTCTAATAGACATTAAGTTATTTGTTTTGATGATGACGATTTTATTTTATTAGTTAAATTATTTATTATGTATTTATTGAATTGTGTTAATATGTAATTAATTCTTATTGGAAATACATTAATATGGGTATTAATGTTTTTTAACATGTTTACCTAAGTTCATGTAGTTTATATGTTCATCATATGGACTTAGAAGATTTAATAAAGACAAAACGTGAAGGAGAGGTTGACTGAGGCTTGAAGCAGGTCGACCAAAATGCTGAAAATATGAAGAGGCGGTCGACCAAAATGGAATTGGTCGACCGACTTAAAAGACAGATTGCTTTCTTGCTAAAAATGCTGAAATGGCGGTTGACCAATTGGGAGGTGGTTGACCGATTTTAAAGGCAAAAGGCTCTGGAGTTTAGCGGTCGAAGAAGCGGCCGAGTTGATCAACTATAACATGGATAAGCTGCTAAAGAAGTGGTCCACTGGTGAAGAAACGGTTGACAACAAATTAAGAAAGATTCGAGCATGTTCCTGCAATATGAAGAAGCGATTGACCGATGAGGAAGTGGTCAACCGGTTTGACAGATCTGAGCAAAAAATAGACGACCAAAAGCATAATGGTAACATTCCAACGGTTAGAGGTGGCCGACCAAATTGGAAGTGGTCGACCACTCAAGCAAAGTCTATATATAGAAGGCACTCTGAAGCTCAAAACAACAAGTAAGAATCCTATTGAAACACTGCCAAATTTTATACCTATATTCTTACCAATCAAAAGAGTGCATAAGCTTAACTCTCTCAATCATCAAATTAAGATTTCATATTTGAGAATTAAGTTCTAAAGTTGTATTTTCTATTTTCACATTTTGAAAATTGATACATTAAGGGTAACACCTTGTAATAGTCAAAAGAAAAGAGTGACACCCTGAAAAAGAGTCACTTGTAAAGGTTTGATTGACACCTACAAAGTCAATCGTCACTAACCGAGGAGGTTGGGTGATTAAGGATCTCCAAATCAAGAACTTGGAGCGCTGATGTAGGCCGCAGTTGTCGAACCGTGTGAACAAACTTGTTTGTACTTTCTATTCCTTATTTCCTATATATTTTTGATTATTTGTTATTAATTGTTTGCATTGAATGTGTTAAATCACTTGGGGTTTAGAGATCAAAATATCACACGAAAAAGTTAGCAAACTTAATTCACCCTTCCTTTATATGTGTGCATTGATCCTACAATTCTGACTTAGAAGATCAAATCTACAGACCCTGAACTCGACAACGGTTTACAAAAACTCATAATTAAAATGATTTTCGGTACGTTCTGCAACTATTTTGTCTTGGTGGTTCTAACGTGATGAATACAGTTTTTAGTTTTATGAAAATTGCTTTACAGAATTAAGTCTAACAATAATGTGATGGAAAGGAATATGAGTGGACAAAACTGAACTAGACCGAATCATCTGTTTCAGTCTACTTTTGATTGATTTCGTTGAGGAATCAAAACGTAGTTTCAATTTTTCAAAACCAATATATTTAGTTCGGTTTTCGGTTCTCAAGATTATGAACCGAACAAAATTGTAAAATAAAATTAATATCTAAGAAACTTGCTTAAAAAAAACAACGCTGATTTTTTGATTTTACAGAATATTTATTTTTTTAATATTTAAAAACCATAAAAATTTACATTAGTTAATTATTACTTAATTAGTGATTAAATTTATTGATGTGTTACCTAATTGGTATATGAATTATTAATAATTAGAATATTTGATTATTGGTTAATTAGTAATTGAATAATTTTATTGTAGTTAATTATATTATTGAGTAATTATTAACTAATGCAATTGTTAATAGTTGATTTGTCTAAATAATAATTAAATTAATAAATTATTATCTAATAATCAAATTATTAGATTAAATTATCAAATTTATTAAATTAGTAATTGAATTGCTAGTAGTTAATTTGTCTAATTACTTATTATTACTTATTTAGTAGTTTGATTATTACATCATAATTAGTAATAAAATTTTCTATTTCGTAATTGAATTTTATTAATTGATTAAATTATTTAATTGGATTATCAAATTATTGATTCAATTACTTTATTGGTTATGGATTACTTACTATGTTATTTGAATATTCTCCTAGTTTGGTGTCAATTAAAGTATAAATTAAATCGTGAATTTTGAAAATCTATTTAATTTATAATTTGAATTCTTTTGAACAAATTAAAACTTGAATTTTGCACCGTGAACAAATTTGATTTTGCTATTAAAATAAGAATTTGCTTGCTTTTCCTCCCATTGGAACCAAACTAAACTCATATTATAATATTATAATACTTTTTAGGATAAATGACAAATTAACTATCGTGGTTTACTATTAATGACAAGTCAACCACTATCGTTTATTTTCTAACACGTTAATCACTGACGTATGGAAAAATGACAAATCTAACATCGCAGTCACGTTAACTGTTACGAAGTTGACAGGGCGTTCGGCGTTTTGATTTTCAGAACGCGGACGTTCCGAATGCCCCCGAACGTTGGCGTTCTAAGACTCTGTAACCCTTAACACCGATTGAGTCGTTACCTATTTTATCCCCTGTGGGTCTCTGTGAGGCAACGGTCTCACAGAGAGCGCGGTCTCTGTGAGACCACGTCTCAGTCTCTGCGGCGTTTTGTCTAAGAATCGCAGTGCCCTGTCAGCTTGTTAATGGCGAACATGACAGCGATGTTGGCTTTGTCATTTTCCCATATGTCAGTGGTTAATTTGTTAGCAAATAAATGATAGTGGTTGACTTGTCATTGATCACAAACTACGATGGTTAATTTGTCATTTACCCTATTTTTTAATTTTAATTTTAAAAATTACCAAATAAAAAACCAAAACAACCAAAAGAGCCCAAACAAGGCAAAAATCGAGTTCAAACTGAAAAAGAAAAATCTAAAATCGAACGCAAATTGGAACTAAGTTAAGCAAAACCAAAAAAATCAGTTTGAGATTGATTTTGTTCAAGGTGCATAGTTCAATATTTATCTTGTTAAAAAAAACATTCAAGGTTCAAGTTCAATGAATCTTAAAGTTCAATCTTTATTTTGTTCCAAAAAATTTTCAACATTTAAGTTGAATGAATCCTCAAAGTTCAAGGTTGAATTTATACTTTACCATATTTAAAAAGAAAAAAAGAAACCAAACTTGTACCAAAATCAAATTGAGAATAATAAATCGAACTTGTTCAATTTTTGTTTGGTTTCTACATGGTCGCTTGGGTTTCAATTCTACTTTTTTGGAATAATAAAAAGTAGCTGGTAACTAAACCAACCAAATGGAACCGTCAACACCCCTAAAAACAGGGAGGTGGAATGTAAATGTAAGAATCATAGCCTTCCTGAACACTCCCCTTTGAGTAGGACTCGAGCATATCCATAATTCCTTACTTCCCAAGTAAACGAGCCTTCACAATACATTTCAAATAATCTCTGTAATATCTGCCATTAAAAAAAGGAAAATCAATTTTTGGAAATGCCTCCTCGTGCCACGGAAGCGTGGTGGATGGGAATGAATTTCCTGATTTTCCTCCTTCCCCATTTAATAGAATCCTCTCCCTTCCTTTCCTCACTTATCGTCCCTCTCTGCCGAATTTCTTCCATTCCCCTCTCTCCCTCTCAACCTCTACCTTTTCCCTTCCGCAAACAGAGATCACCTTCGACAATTGGAGTGAAGGATTAAACAAACAATTACCAACTTTCAAACTTTCAGTCAATTGAATTTCTTCCTTCCCTGTAGTGTTGTATTGGGTTGAAGTTCTAATTTTGATTCAATTTTTGGAAGGAATTCATGCTTGGTTGACTGCGGACCCACGGTGTTGATCTAGACGTCTGAAATTAAAAATCGATACGGCAGAGGTATATATATATATATAAACTTGATTTTTATCTTCCCCTATTCTCTATTTTCTTGCGTTTTTAGTCTAGATTTCTGAACTATAAATTTGGATTTATCAATGTTGGATAATTTCTTGTCAAAAGGGGAGGAACAATTTTATCGGATTATGAAAGATTCGACAAAGTCTTTGACAACATCGGTCATGGAAACGATAAGTCGCAACTATAAGAAGGTTGGGTCAGTAATCAGAGAGCTACTTCAAACTACCAATTATCTGTGACAATTATCAAGAAATCCCAACAACAGGAGATCAATCCTCCATAACAGATCACCATCTCAAAACAGGACCATCTAGCAACACTTAAGATTTTCAACAATTAAACTAAACATTAACAACATCATGTTATATACAGATATAGCCCATCACATCAGGTTTTACAGCCCTTACAGTAAGAACACAACTACGTTAATCTTAACCATGGTTTTCAACAATTAATGTCAATGCATAACATCCATAAATTGCAGAATAAGAGTGGAGGAAATTAATGACAAGAGAACACCCGAAAGAGGCAGCTTCTCACACAATCCACTGATGATTAGAGCTCACACCTCAACTCCAACATCACAGCAGTGCACCCAAAGCCAAGAGCTTCACCCGATCCAGAACAGCTTCCTCCATTCTCCCATTACGAAAATTCCTTCTCTGCTCATCTCCCAAATCACTCATTGCATTCCCTTCGTCTCACTCCCGTAGAGGCACTCTCTCACTTGCTGAATTTATACACAGACGGCTAGAGTTGAAACGCTTAAAAACCATTTAGGTTATCCCATGATTCCAGGCGACAGATGCATATTTTTTGGGAGATGCTCTCCCTCGTCATCAACCACCAATCTGTCGCCCACGCCTTGCCATTGAGCTACACGCTATGGTCTTCACCATAGCAAGAACTAGAGAACCGGTTCGAACAGAACCGCATGCCAGACCACAAGCCCCCAGCCGATCACATGAACTGATGCCCCCTGCCCTGCCATTCTAGCCACCACCATTTCATCCACCAAATCCCTAGTTACAGACTCGAATTACACAACACAACAATCAAGATGCTTACCTTGGACAATCACGGAGAAACCTTAGCTTCGCTGTTCAATCTTTGTTCCAGCAGCTCCGCACTTCTGAGCACTAGTTGTAACGACCTAGTTTTCTTTTACTTTAAAATCTCGTAAAATTTGAATCTTTTATTTTCATATAAACATCAGAGTATTCTTTCTTTATAAAACTCAATCGTTAAAACTCTTTACTTACTCTTTTTACAAATAATTTCTATTTAACACCTTAGCTCAGCCAGCCACAAGATCCACCCGTGCAAATCCTTCGTCAACTGCTACACTGTTACAATTCTGTTCTTGTGCATACACCTACATGACGGGGGAAAACAATGAGCCTAACGCCTAGCAAGAATCAGAATGAAATGCAATGCTAGTGATATCTGTGAATCATACAATGCATTACAGATCTTCTGAAAGCCAAAAGAGAGATACACCCAGGTTCATATGGCCTAACCACTTCACTCCGACAAGGAGATATATCCATCGGGGGTGTTCCACAAGCCGGTATCACACTCCTTGTTAAAGACGTTGGGGATTTCAGAACGGGAGAAGGATGAACCCAGATTCCACGTAGATAACTCCTACCACACCGCTCCCTATATGGGAGCATTCTAGCGTATGGAATGTCACTGATCATTCTGAACCCCCACACACCTATTTACATATATTCGATATGACATGCGGTATGTGCAGTTTCATAATTCCTAGGATGATGCATGTATGCCACAATTAATTCACAAGATATACATATAAAAGAACACAACAATTATCAATAACCTTGCAAACGGAATTCCACATAGAAGTGTTATCAATTAATCCTTATTAACAACAAAATATTAGAAATTAACATGCTATGTTAGAACTAATCAACCTCTAGCTTTAGTTCACACATTATTAATACATTTTACAGCACAAGGAAGTAACCATTTGGGCGAAACTTCATTTGAACTATTTGAAATCTCCAATCCAAGCAATAATCATTGCCTAACAGAGATGATATGCTACTATAATAAACCTACCACCAGTGATTATGTCTAACGATTAACTGCAGCTCAAGGAGTCATAGTCCAAATCATAACGGAAGACAATAATCGGTCAAGTCAACTTACTATTCTATGATTTTTTTGATTGACATTAAACTACCACAAGTCCCTTCTAACTAGCAACCGGATTTTCACAACAAACGGCTATATTCAACAATAGGGAGAATTCATGCTTCAACAATTTAATGGCATTAACAATTTTTATTTCTCATAACAGCCACACCATCACAATAATAAAACTCAAAGTAGATATCTAACATTTGCAGTGACAATGCACACATAAATCAAAGTAGCAAACAATCCCGTGATGTAGGGCCTCCACTGGCCAACATACATCCCGATTCTTACCTCTTGTTGTGCAGAAGTTTAAACTGAAATTTCTAATTGTTCAATCCTCCAATATTTCCTACGTTCAATCCTCCAATATTTCCTAAACAAAGATAGTATTAATCAACTCTCAGAATTAAACTTGACATAAGTTGAAGGTTCACAATCCCATCAATAAAGTTCCAAAATCAGACTAAATGCTTACCTTTATCAACTTCACGAGTGGATAATCCTCACAGTAAAATTCTTCAAGTTAAACACACCACTCTCCACTGATCCACTAAATACTTCACACCTCACTAAATTCACCAAATACTTCACACTCAAAATTTTGTAACACTCACCTCATCACGGTTGCCAGGGTAAAGAAAATACAAAGGGCTTACCTCTTATAGACGAAAGAGAGAGATGAGCTGTTGTAGGGGAGATGACCATCACCCATACCAAGGAAGGGAGGTTCAATGGAGGAGAGCCATGTGGAAAGGCTTCCACACATCTAGAGAGGGAGAGGACAGGTTGCAAGGAATGGAGAGAGAGAATTCGCTATGTAGAATACGAAATCGGAAGAGAAAGATGATAATTTAAATGGGTTTCATGGATTTTCCCGGACATTCGGACGAGTTAAGTCGTCCGGGACCTCGTTCGTACTGGTCCGAAACCTAGTTTGGGATGAGAAAATGCGTCCCAAGCCTTCGTCCGTACCGTCCGCAGGTGACATTCGGACGAGATGTCTTGTCCGCATCTTCGTTCGCAGATCGTCCGAATGCATCATAAAATTGTCCAGAGTCAAATCGTACATGATCCATCGCCGTCCGCGAGCGTCCGAAAGTGTCCCAGAATTTGTACATATTCAATTCGGATGCGGGCCTTCTTCCTCCGTTGTCGTCCGCTACCGTCAGAAAGTCCTTCACAAAACAAGTTTAGGACGCAAAACATCGTCCCCAATATTGTCCCAAAGTACAACATGTTTGCGGATGAGACACGCCATCTGGAGTATCATCCGCAGGTGTCCGAAAGTCACCAGTGCACATTTTTCCTAAGTTTTCCATACTTAGATTATTTTTTGACGTTAACCATATACTTTCCAAGCACGATACCGTCGCATAATACGATGCACTATTCATATATTAAAATTTTTCAAATTTAATACATTAACAAGACAGGGAAAAATATTTGGGGTATTACACTTGACACCCCACGACCAGAAGCCCGAAATCACACGCTGCACCAGACAGCGCATGATGTCGCGAAGGAGCCCCGGCCGAGCCCGAGCTTCCCCTTCATCGTTCGTTCGGTTGCTCTCCCTCGGTCTCTCGATGTCACTCTCTCACTCGCTCCCTCTCTATCTCAATATCCCTCTCCTTTCATCAGAAAACCACAAACTAACATAAAACTTTCCCCTCTTTTGATTTCTAGAACCGAACCATTAACCTATAGTGAACTGGTTCACTAGCTAAACTGGTTCAGCTCCTCCTACCTCCATTTAATTTCTCCTTTCTATTTTATCCCTTTAAATTCTAGTTCCATTTACCTTAATTATATTTTATTTAGTTTAATTTCCATTATATTAATTCTTCACTTAATCCTCATTTAATTATCCTCTTAATTTCTAATTCCAACCAATCCCCCCAATAACTTCCTTCTAAATTAATCCTAATTATCATCCAATAAATTCTCTTAAATCATAGTCTACCAAATACATATTTGGTAATAGCCCGATAAATGTCCAAATAATCCAAATACCCCCCAATTATGTTCCAATTATCCATATTAAATTCCGTTATGAAAAGTCAGGATATTACATTACTCCCTCCTTATATAAATTTTGTCCTTGAAATTTGATCAACGTAAACGCTCTCCTAACTCGACAACCAAAAGACAACCATGTCCAAATGAAACTTGCATAAATAACACTTACAATATATTCTAAATGGTTTCAGACACCAATCCTTGATCCAAAATTTGATACAGCAAAATAAAATACAAATACTGCGTACCATGCCATACACTCAATCGAACCCACAAACACACTTTTCATTCGCATCCATAGAGACCGAAGCCACTTTGCTACAACTTTTACTGGTTTCCTACCTAACATTTGACAGTTCTTGACCAAATGTCCAACCACGCTGCACTTAAAACACTGTCTGGTACCGACTTTGCACTTCTCAAAATGCTTTTTTCGACAATTAGAACACGATCCAACACGAAGAACCTTAACCAATGTAGTATCAAACTCATTCCATGGCTGCTTGTCCTTCACATATTGATCTTTATTGTCAAGCATCCTCTTAATTCTACTGGATGTGCCCACTTCTTCCTATGCATGTAGTTGAAGTCTTGCAACAGAGTCATCATGCTTTGAAATCCGATCCTTAATTTCTTCAATGTCCAAAGCTTTTGATACCACATCCTAGTTATCCATATCTTGAGTTCTTGATATCACAACATCTTCGAGAATTTTCGTCTTAAGTCCTTGCACAAAGTGGTGTACCTTATGCTCATTATTGCTCACCAGATGCAAGGCAAACCATGATAACGCCTCAAACGTGCACACATATTCTGAAACTGGTCCTTCTTGTCGTAGCTGAGTAAACTCCACCAATTTTCTCATCCTCGTTGAGCAGTTGAAATACTTGTCATAGAAAATCTTCTTCAACTCTGTCCACGTCATTGCAGCCACGCCTTGGTTATCTTAATTAAGTCCCACCAAAATCTCGCATCCTTAACCAACATGAACATGGCACATGCTACCATTTCCTCTCCTTTTATCTTAACATATGCAAACAAGTCCTCCAAAGTTCTGATCCACTCTTTTGCACCATCAGGGTATGTAGTATCTCCATTAAACTGAGGTGGTATTAGTCGTTGCAATTTCTCCTAGCTTATATCATGTTGCTCAGCCATTCGCTGCTCCGCGACCCGTTCATTTCTACCCGCACTTATTTACATGAGCTTCTCCAAGTTTTCAGCATGTAGTTCCAACGGATGAGATTGTCGTTCAACTAACGTCATCAATCGATTGATCGTCTCATCCGCAACATTTGTATCCCTATCTTGCCCAATCGTTCATCGTCCTTTAGCCATGATACCTTGCGTCGCACGATAAAATGAATTTTAACTTAGAAAAATAAATAGAGTAACTTACTTACAGTTGATGGAGTATTTTCACGTCAAAGCTTGTGCTAGTAGGCAGTCTACATAACCAATTTTAAAACTCCAGACACTCTAATACCAACTGTAATGACTCGATTTTTCTTTGCTTTTTAAAAATATGTTAAATTTACAACTTTTTTTCCTTTTATAAAACAATAGCGGAAGTCTTTCGTAAAACCTTTTAAAATTAAATCACAGCTCTTTTCTTAAAACCTAATTATTAAAAACATTTTTCTTAAACTCGATACTTAAATCGTTATTTACAGCGGAAGACTTTATTTATAAATCTTTTTTTTTTAATTTACAACTGAAGACTTTAAATCGTTTCATAGCGGAAGCATAAATCATTCATTAAAAGAATCACAACTATTTACATTATGTTTACAAAATTCTTTTCTCTTTGATACCATTAGCCTAGCCAACGACAAGACTCGTTATGCAAATCCTTCATCAATTGATCCTTAATCTATTCGTCATTTTCTCACTCGTGCTTATACCTACATCGCAAGTCATAAATTATCAGTCTAACGCTTAGTAAGTGATATAACTTAAATGCTAGATGCGCATGTTGTGCCACTTTAAAACTGTATGAAGTTTCTCTTTTCTTTTTCTTTCCTTTATCTTTTATCTTTTCACTTGTTTGTTCTTATCTTTCTAGTTTTGTTTCTGTTCTTGTTTCTGTATTCGTTTTGGTATCTGTGATTGTACACGTTTCCGTATTCATTCTTGTGTCTCTTTCCATATCCATATTTGTATCTATATCTGTATCTATTTCCATTTTCAGAAAACTCATTTCTACTTCTATTTCTGTTCCCGTTTCTGTATCAGTATGTAATACCCCAAAAAATGTATTTTCCTTTTTATGATGTAACAATTTTGGGTAATCTTAATATATGGATATTGCGTCAAATTATGCAACTGTCAGCATAAGTTGTGCATGAAAAGTAGAGGGTTAATGTTGAAAAATAACCTAAATGTGGAAAACTTATGAAAAAATGCATAATTTTTGGGATTCGAATGACTTGCGGATGAAGTGGAGGAAGAGATTCGCGTCCGTGATAAATCTATGCATTTTTGGAGATTTCGGACACCGATGGCCTCGTTCAAAAACTGGCATGGACGCTGCGGACGGGCGCCGATGGTCTCGTTTGAAAACGGGCGCGGACGCTGCAAACATTGTCAATTTGAATCTGTAGTTGATATTTAGCGATTTCGGACGCCACGGTATCATCCGAAAAAGATTTCGGACGCCTGACAACGTCCGAAAAGTCAAAATCTGCGAATTCTATTTAAGTTTTCCGTTTCTCTTTCTTCCGATTTCGTGATTTACACGAAGGAATCTTCTCCTCAGGCCTCCCTCTGTGACACCAGAACTCCCATATAGCTGGGGAGTCTTCCACTTGGCGTTTCCTCATTGAACCTCCTCTCCATTGGTTTGTGTGATGGCCAGCCTTCCTGCAGCTTATCTAGTTGCTGCTGCCAGTGTCTCCTTCTCTCCCCTCAGTCTATAAGAGGTAGATTTCCTCTGGGTGTTCTCATATTTGGAAATTTTGTGTGTGTGTGAGGGAGTTACCTTATGAGTGTGAAGTGATCAAGTGAGAGTGTGGAAAGATCATCTTATTGCTCTAAAGTATTGCAGTGAAGAGTTTCCACCGTAAGGGTAAGTATTAAATTGTTGATGAGAATTTGGTTAGGTTGGTTATGAGGTGAGGATGCTAATGTTGTTTTTGCTTAGGAATTTTGGAAGGTTGAAGAAGTTATACCATTGGTTTGCATTTCGTTGCTTTGTTTAGCTGTTGGAGATTTAAGGTAAGGATTGGAATTTGAATTGGCCAGAAATGGCCCTCCATTACGGGTCTTGGATGATCTTGTGTTATTTGAAATGCATTGGTTGACTCCTGAATATTGCTAAGTGGTTGTTGAATTTATTGTCTAAATATACAGCATGAACTGTGGATTAAATAAGAGGAAAGGGAATAATTGCTTGACATTGGTTTAGCATCCATGCTCATTATTGATAGATGTGAGTATTGACTATGTTGCCTTCAACTGTCAGATAATTTCCTTAGAATTGTAATCTGTGACTCTTGTTGGAAGTATGCTTAAATTGTTCATCAAAGATATATGTACGTAGGGGAGATAGGAAAAGAATGAGAGTTAATCCTTGCTCCTCATTGCCGATAAAATAACGTTGAATTAAATTATCCTTGTCCTAAGTAAGCATGAAAATATCTTGTGTCAATTGTTTTGTTAATAGTAGCGGCAATGACATCTATGCTAAGTTGTGATCTCTTGTATGAGTATGTTGTGTTTTACTTTGTGACATTCATGCATCATCCTAGGAATTATGAATTTGTTACATCATGTATGTCATCCTAAAATACGTACATAGGCGTGTGGGGGTTCGGGTGAATGGTGACTTTCCATACGGTAGATTCCTCCCACGTAGGGAGTGGTAGGTTTAGAAGTTTGTACGTGGATTCTAGGGTTCACAATTAATCCGTTCTGAAACCCCCAACGTCTTTAACAAAAGTGAGGATACCTGCTTGTGGTAACACCCCCAATGAATATATCTCCTTATCGGAGTGACTGGTTAGGCCACATGACTCTAGAGAGTATTCCACATTAATCTTCAGAAGAGAAACAGTTCTCTTCTGTAATGCATTGTTTGTACATGCATCATTCGCATTGCATTAATTCTGATTCTTGCTGGGCATTAGGCTCATTGTTTTCCCCGTAATGTAGGTGATTGTTATAAGGAAGAATTTGTACCAGTGGATGAGGAGGCGTTCCAGGATGACCCCTCGTGTTGTCAACCGAATTGACCTGCTGGGTGTGGCTTTTATGGGATGAGAGGTGTTTGTATTTTGAGGAGGGTATTTTGGTAATTGCTACTCTTAGTATTTTGAATGTTTTAAACAATGTAGTAGGGACATTGAGACTTTTTGGTAAAACGTTGAACTATATTTTGAACCCTTATTATTCCGTGATATTTCCGCAGATGGATACTCTTAATTCATGTTTCTTTTAAAAATGGATTTCAAATGTTAAATAAATAAAGCGAAAAATTTTATGACGTATTTTAAAACAAGAAAAAGTGTTTTTAAAACTTACAGGGCATTGCAGTTGGTATCTGAGCGCAACCAGGTCAAAATTGGTTCTGTAGACTGTTGATAACACAAGGATTGTCATGGAACACTCCTCCTACTGTAAGTGAAGTTTTAAATTTTGCCCTTAACTTACCAGCTCTTAAAAAAATTGAAATGTAGAAAAAAATTAAAATGGCACGATGGGCAAGGAATAATATGCCAGTACTAGATGGGAGAGATGAGGCTCTGAATCGTATAGCCGAAGTAGTCGAGCGTTAGGCTCAATTCATCGCACAGCAGGCTCAAGTTATCGAAAGACTAGTCGAGCGTGGTAATGACAAGGAAATAGGAATGGCAATGGTAACGGGAATCTCCGTGCCGCTATAGCACCCGTGGAGGCCGGTTGGGAGCGATTTCTACGGCTTAAACCTCCAAAATTTGAAGGCAACATCTCAGATATCACTGCAACTGAGACATGGATGCGCTCGATCGAAAAGATGTTTGCCTATGCTGATATTCGAGAAGGAGAAAAAGTGAAGTGTGTTATTTATCTGTTGACCGATGATGCCCAATTTTGGTGGGATGCTATACAGTCGACACTGGAAATGCAAACTCTCACATGGGAGGGTTTCAAGGAGTTGTTCAACGAAAAATATTTCAGCTTTACAGTGTAGAGTCAGAAATTTATAGAATTTATGCGGCTGTGTCAGACCAGGACTGTGTCTGACTATATCCGAAGGTTTGAAGCCTTATCAAGGTTTGCCCCACACCTGGTCAGCGATAACGGTTCTAAAATGCAGCACTTCATACAAGGGTTGAAGGT
The DNA here is from genome assembly GCA_022433065.1 of Begonia loranthoides. Classification (NCBI taxonomy): domain Eukaryota; kingdom Viridiplantae; phylum Streptophyta; class Magnoliopsida; order Cucurbitales; family Begoniaceae; genus Begonia; species Begonia loranthoides. The sequence continues at coordinate 13,692,814 of CM039472.1, read as the reverse complement.
GGAAATTTTGAGGTTTGTCCGAATGTCTGGCATCCAGGGTGTCCCTTATTCACAAATCGTGGCTAGAGCGTTGGATGCTGAGGATGTTAAGGGGATCGCTACCAGACAGAAGGAATTTGCTCAGAGGATTGGGAGAAATAACCAGGGTTTTCAACAGCGTGGGATTCCACCCTTGAACCGTGGCATGAGAAGGCCACCAGTACCCGATACACAACAAGCGCGTGACAAGCACCCTATGATCGAAGCAACTGCGGCAGCACCTGCGGTACCTAAACCGTGCCTCGTATGTAAGAAGATTCACCCTAGACAGTGCAGACTGAACACTAATGCATGTTACAAATGTGGCAAGCCTAGGCACATAGCAAGAAGCTGCCCAAATCAGACATGCAACATTGCTCCACGAGTATTTTCGCTGCAAGGAGAAGGAAATGAAGAAGAAGAACTACCAGCTGTTATATCAGGTACACAACTGTTAACTAATTCTTATAAGTGTATGCTTTAGTCTTATAATATGGACGCAACCCTATATGAATTTTAGAATCATAGAATCGTATATTTAAATAAGTGATTTTGAACACCTTAGGTACAATTTACATTGATAATGTGGTCGCGTATACTTTATTCGATACGGGCGCCACTCATTCTTTTATCTCTACACGATTCTGTAAGGAGGCAAACTGCATACCTGGTATTCCTAAAAATGGATATCAAGTACTCACCCCTTCCGGTGAATATATGACTGCCAATGGTATTCTTAAAGATTATGCAGTCTAGATTAATGGCCTCAAATTTGGCGCAACTTTAATCGTTATGGATATTCAAGGATTCAAAATTATTCTTGGCATGGATTGGTTGACTTCAAACCGTGCCATTATAAATTGTACAAGGAGAGGTTCGTTTTTATCCTCTCAACGGCAAACCACACGTCTTTCGAGGAATCGAAGAGAAGGGCAAACTGGCCATTATTTCTGCGTTAAAGGCAGATCAATTGATGAAGCATGGGTGTGAAGGGTTTCTCGTTAATGTTTTAAACAACATAATCAAAATAGAAGCAAATGTTGAAAATGTAATGGTAGTCCGTGATTTTTGGGAGGTTTTCCTGGATGATCTTCCGGGATTGCCTCCTGCCAGAGAGATTGAATTCGTTATCGATCTCCATCAGGGTGCGGAATCAATTTCGAAGAATCCATACAGGATGGCACCCACTGAGTTACGAGAGTTGAAGGTACAACTCAAAGAATTAATTACAAAATGGTTTATTCGACCAAGTTTCTCACCCTGAGAAGCTCCCGTCTTATTTGTGAAGAAGAAGGATGGGACCTTACGAATGTGCGTTGATTATCGTGAGCTGAACAAAGTAACTATTAAGAACAGATACCCTCTACCATGAATTGACGATCTATTCGATCAATTGCATGGTGCCTGCGTATTTTCGAAGGTTGATCTGCATTCAGGGTATTATCAGTTAAGAGTTAAGCAAGAAGATGTACCAAAGACAACATTTAGAACCAGATATGGACACTACGAATTTCTCGTGATGTCCTTTGGGCTAACCAATGCCTCTGCAGCTTTCATGGATCTGATGAACAGTATATTCAGAGATTATCTGGATAAATTCATCATCGTCTTCATTGATGATATTCTGGTTTATTCCAAGTCAGAGGAAGAACATGTTGAACATCTGAAAATTGCTCTTTCTATTCTAAAACAACACCAGCTTTATGCAAAGTTCTCCAAGTGTGAATTCTGGTTGAAGGAGGTCAGTTTCCTTGGCTATGTGGTTTCTAAAGAAGGAATTGTTGTGGATCCTGTGAAGATTCAAGCAGTTGTTGAATGGGTATAGCCAAAGAATGTCAGGGATTTTCAGAGTTTCCTAGGATTGGCTGGGTATTACCGACGATTTATCAGTGGGTTTTCTAAGATTGCTATGCCTCTCACCAGTTTGACCAAGAAGAATGTGAGATTTTGGTGGTCTGATAAGTGCGAAGAAAGCTTTCAGGAGTTGAAGCATCGTTTGACTACTGCACCGATATTGGCTTGACCTGAGGAAGAAGGAAATTTCTGTATATATTGTGATCCTTCTAAATATGGACTTGGTGGTGTTCTTATGTAGAATGGGAAGGTGATTGCTTATGCCTCGATACAACTTAAGCCGCACAAAGCCAATTATCCCACACATGACCTCGAGTTAGCTCCCGTGGTCTTTACATTGAAAATTTGGAGGCATTATCTATATGGACAACGATGTGAGATTTTTACTGATCACAAAACCCTAAAGTATATTTTTACACAAAAAGATTTGAATATGCGACAACGACGTTGGCTGGAATTTGTAAAAGACAATGATTGCAAAATTAAGTATCATCCGGGAAAAGCAAATTCGTTGTTGATGCTCTGAGTCGAAAAGTTGCGCTGATGACCATAACGTGCAAAGAGATTGACAGGTTCCAAGAAACACTTAGAAGCCTTAGTGAAATCTGTCCCGAAAAATAACAATAATCGACCCAACAGTAATAACTTGAATAAAACTCCAAATCTGTATATGAGCTAAAGCGGAACCTTGGAGGACTTAAACTCAATATAATCAAGAAGATTGTATCAAAAATTCAACTCAAAAAACGTTCTAGAATAGGAGATCTATCAATTTCAATAACCACTTGAAAACTGTTTCCAGCAGAACAGATTTAGCAGTGCAGATCAAAAACGCAATAACTTGAGCTACAACTACCGAACGATGCCCAAATTTGGAGAATAACTTCCTGACTTAACCCTGAACAAATCATTAGAAGACCTCAAACAGAGACGGTTGTCATAAGAGCCTCAAACAGATGCTCTAATCAGCGACAGTAACATTCAATAAAAATCAAAGATTCAGCAGCTCAACATTAATCCGAAAATTATCACCTTTAATTCAATAATTCCCACAAGAGTTTCTCCAGCAACCAACATATATCAGACCTCCATAACATAAGTTAATCAATCAGAAGAATATTTCTTAATAGCCTCATGAAAAATAAGAAAGAAACAATGGAGTTTTGCAGACCTCCTAAGTGAGAGGGCGATTTTTAGGGTTGGCCGAAAACCAACACTCTCCAAGGTTGGATAGTTCTATTGCCTCCCCACCACAATCCTACCTTGAAGATGAAGATTGGAAGAGGCAATATCCCAATGATGCAAGGTTGAGAAGCTTCAAGAGGCACCTTGCTTGGGTGGTGGATGAATTGGCGCAAATGGGAGGGGGGGCCGCTGCTAGGCTTCAAGGAGCACTCCAAATTTCTTCAATTCAAAATTGATTTTTCATTCAGCAATGGAGGGCTTTTTAAAACCCTAAGAGTTCGTACACTAAAGGAAAAAAAAGACTAAAATAACCCTAATTAGAAAATGACCTAAACAGCCCTTTAACAATAACAAAACAATAAATCTGATTTTGAAAATCAGTCTCTGAAAAAGGGATATTAGATATAGTAAACCAAACGCAAATAAAACGCCAAATATGTCCTTGGAAAGCTCTGTATGTTGGCTACATTTGATATGAAGGACTAAAGTTGAAATGACGCCGTCTTGGTTGTCAAAATAGCCCTTGATCATCTACTGCTAAGATTCTAGGCGGATTTGGACAGCTCCTTTTAATGTTCTTCTATGATTCCATGATATGCACTAGTCCAAATACACCAAATCCTCTCTGTGACATTGAATAAAGCTTTCCTCCAAATTGGATAGAAAATTAAACACCTACAAAACAAATAAAAAGTTAGAAATAAAGGTGCCCCGGGCACGGCTCAGGCGATAGGAACTTGGGGCACATCAGAGATGCCAGCGGGATTGAAGAAAGAGATGCAGGAATTAGATATGCAGTTAGTTCCTGAACAGTTGGCAGATGTTTTATCGGCTTTGACTCTTAAGCCTTCTATGCTGGAAAGGATTAAAGAAACACAAGCGACAGATGCCTTGTGTGAAGACTTCAAACTCGATCCAACTCTTCCTGAGTTTGTGGACTATTCTTTATCGGCTGATGGGATTGTGAAGTATAAAGGGCGATGGTTTGTACCCTAGACATTATTACAGAGTGCGATAATGAAGGAGGCGCATTCTTCTAGTTTTTTCATTCACCGGGGATGTAATAAGATGTATAAAGACTTGAAGAAACATTATTATTGGCCGAGGGTGAAGCGCGATATTGCCTTCTATGTTACTCATTGTGATGTATGTCAACAGGTGAAAGCTGAGCATCGACGACCTGGGGGTATGCTCCAACCGTTACCTATACCAGTATAGAAATGGGAGCATATTACTATAGATTTTGTTACCGCATTAACCAGGACATGGAAGGATCATGACGCGATATGGGTGATTGTTGACAGATTGACGAAGGTTGCCCACTTTTTGCCAGTAAAGATGACGTATGAAATGAATCAGTTTTCAGAATTGTATGTCAAGGAGATCGTTCGGCTACATGTAGTTTCTATATCTATTGTATCCGATCGGGATCCCCGATTCACTTCGAGGTTCTAGAAGAGTCTGAACAAGGCAATGCGTACAGAATTAAAGTTTAGCACTACTTTCCACCCACAGTCAGATGGTCGAAGTGAAAGGACTATTCAGACCTTGGAGGATATGCTACGTGCCTGCATTCTTGAGTATAAGGTTGGGTGGGAAAAGATTCTTCCACTAGTAGCGTTTGCCTACAATAATAGTTTCTAGACAACTATTGGTATGACACCATATGAAGCACTCTACGGTAGAAAATGCAGATGTCCACTATATTGGAGTGAAGTTGGTGAGGAAAAATATTATGGTCCTGAGATGGTACAAAAGACTATGAAGATTATAGAGATTGTTCGACAAAGGATGCAAGCTGCACAGAGTAGTCAGAAAGGTTATGCAGATAATCGTCGTTGGGATTTGGAATTTGCCATTGGAGATCATGTCTATTTGAAGTTATCACCGTTTAAGGGTGTTGTACTTTTTGGGCGCAAAGGAAAGCTTAATCCGCGCTATATTGGCCCTTTTGAGATCACAGAAAGGATTGGTTCTATGGCATATCGATTACTCCTACCTGAAGCCATGTCAGGAGTACATAATGTCTTTCATGTATCGATGCTGCGAAAATGACTTAGCGAAGTCACTCGCGTGAGACCTGAGGAGCAGATATGGGTACGTACTAACCTGAGCCACGAGGAAAAGCCACTCAAAATCCTGGACATCAGTATAAAGAGATTGCATAACAAAGATGTCACTCTCGTAAAAGTATTATGGCAGAACCAGTTCAACAATGAAGAGGCCACATGGGAACGAAGAGATGATATGTTAGCCAAATATCAAGAGTTATTCGTTTAGTCAAATTTTGGGGACAAAATTTTGTAAGGTGGGTAGGATGTAATACCCCGAAAAATGTATTTTCCTTTTTATGATGTAATAATTTTGGGTAACCTTAATATATGGATATTGCGTCAAATTATGCAACTGTCAGCGTAAGTTGTGCATGAAAAGTAGAGGGTTAATGTTGGAAAATAACCTAAATGTGGAAAACTTATGAAAAAATGCACAATTTTTGGGATTCGGACGACTTGTGGACGAACCGGACGAAGAGATTCGCGTCTGCGATGAATCTGTGCAATTTTGGAGATTTCGGAGGCCGATGGCCTCGTCCAAAAACTAGCGCGGATGCTGCGGATGTCATCGATTTGAATCTGTACAAATTACATGCGTTTTCGGACGCCGATGGTCTCGTCTGAAAACGGACGCGGACGCTGCGGCCATTGTCGATTTGAATTTGTAGTTAATATTTTGCGTTTTCGGATGCCACGGTATCGTCCGAAAAAGATTTCAGACGCCTGACAACGTTCGAAAAGTCAAAAATCTGCGAATTCTATTTAAGTTTTCCGTTTCTCTTTCTTCCGATTTCGTGATTTACATGAAGGAATCTTCTCCTCAGGCCTCCCTCTGCGACGCCAGACCTCCCATACAGCTGGGGACCCTTCCACTTGGTGTTTCCTCATTGGACCTCCTCTCCATTGGTCTGTGTGATGGCCAGCCTTCCTGCAGCTTATCCAGTTGCTGCTGTCAGTGTCTCCTTCTCTCCCCTCAGTTTATAAGAGGTAGATTTCCTCTGGGTGTTCTCGTATTTGGAAATTTTGTGTGTGTGTGAGGGAGTTACCTTATGAGTGTGAAGTGATCAAGTGAGAGTGTGGAAAGATCATCTTCTTGCTCTAAAGTATTGCAGTGAAGAGTTTCCACCGTAAGGGTAAGTATTAAATTGTTGATGAGAATTTGGTTAGGTTGGTTATGAGGTGAGGATGCTAATGTTGTTTTTGCTTAGGAATTTTGGAAGGTTGAAGAAGTTATACTATTGGTTTGCATTTCGCTGCTTTGTTAAGCTGTTGGAGATTTAAGGTAAGGATTGGAATTTGAATTGGCCAGAAATGGCCCTACATTACGGGTCTTGGATGATCTTGTGTTATTTGGAATGCATTGGTTAACTCCTGAATATTGCTAAGTGGTTGTTGAACTTATTGTCTAAATATACAGCATGAATTGTGGATTGAATAAGAGGAAAGGGAATAATTGCTTGACATTGGTTTAGCATCCATGCTCATTATTGATAGATGTGAGTATTGACTATGTTGCCTTGAACTGTCAGATAATTTACTTAGAATTGTAATCTGTGACTCTTGTTGGAAGTATGCTTAAATTGTTCATCAAAGATATATGTACGTAGGGGAGATAGGAAAAGAATGAGAGTTAATCCTTGCTCCTCATTACCGATAAAATAACGTTGAATTAAATTATCCTTGTCCTAAGTAAGCATGAAAATCTCTTGTGTCAATTGTTTTGTTAATAGTAGCGGCAATGACATCTATGCTAAGTTGTGATCTCTTGTATGAGTATGTTGTGTTTTACTTTGTGGCATTCATGCATCATCCTAGGAATTATGAATTTGTTACATTATGTATGTCATCCTAAAATACGTACATAGGCGTGTGGGGGTTCGGGTGAATGGTGACTTTCCATACGGTAGATTCCTCCCACGTAGGGAGTGGTAGGTTTAGAAGTTAGTTACGTGGATTCTAGGGTTCACAATTAACCCGTTCTGAAACCCCCAACGTCTTCCACAAAAGTGAGGATACCTGCTTGTGGTAACACCCCCGATGGATATATCTCCTCGTCGGAGTGACTGGTTAGGCCACATGACTCTAAGGAGTATTCCACATTAATATTCAGAAGAGAAACGGTTCTCTTCTGTAATGCACTGTTTGTACATGCATCATTCACATTGCATTAATTCTAATTCTTGCTGGGCATTAGGCTCATTGGTTTTCCCGTAATGTAGGTGATTGTTATAAGGAAGAATTTGTACCAGTGGATGAGGAGGCGTTCCAGGATGACCCCTCGTGTTATCAGCCGAATTGACCTGCTGGGTTTGGCTTTTATGGGATGAGAGGTGTTTGTATTTTGAGGAGGGTATTTTGGTAATTGCTACTCTTAGTATTTTGAATGTTTTAAACAATGTAATAGGGACATTGAGACTTTTTGGTAAAACGTTGAACTATATTTTGAACCCTTATTATTCCGTGATATTTCCGCAGATGGATACTCTTAATTCATGTTTCTTTCAAAAATGGATTTCAAATGTTAAATAAATAAAGCAAAAAATTTTATGACGTATTTTAAAACAAAAAAAGGTGTTTTTAAAATTTATGGGGCGTTGCACACTATATGTGCTTGTACCGTTTCTATATCCATTTCTGATTCCGTTCCTTTATTTATATCCGTTTCTCTTTTCATATTCTTTTCGTTACTTGTCTTTTCTTTTCTTTTATTCTCATTTCTTTTGTTCCTGTGTCGGGCTTGACCTGCCCGAAGTTAGGAGCTTCACTCGATCCAGAACAGCTTCCTCCATTATCCCATCACGAAAATTCCTTCTTTGCTCATCACTCAAATCACTCACTGCCTTCCCTTCATCTCACTCCCGTAGTGCCGCTCTCTCACTTGCTAAATTTATACACAGACGTCTAGGGTTGAAAAGTTTAACAACTATTTAGGTTATCCCATGATTCCAGGTGACAGATGCAGATTTTTTGGGTGATGCTCTGCCTCGTCGACAACCACCAATCTGTCACCCACGCCTTGCCATTGAGATGCATGCTGTTGTCTTCACTAGTGCAAGAACCAGCGAATTTGTTCGGACCAAACAGTGGGCTGGACCACAAGCCCCCACCCGATCCTTCGAACCAACGCTCCCTAAGCTGCCATTCTAGCCACCGCTGATTCTTCCACCAAATCCCCAGCTACAGACTCTAATTACACAACACAACCAATCAAGATGCTTACCTTGGACAATCACGGAGAAACCACAACTTCGTGGTTTGATCTTTGTTCCAGCAGCTCCGCACTGCCAAGCCCTAGACACCCCACGACCAGACGCTCGAAACTGCATGTTGCTCCGGACAGCACACGATGCCATGAAGGAGCCCCAACCAAGCCCGAGATCCCCCTTTCTTGTTTGCTCGCTCGCTCTCCCTCGATCTCTTGGTCTCACTCTCTCGGTCGCTCCCTCTCTCTCGATCTCCCTCTCCTTTCATCAGAAAACTGCAAACCAATATAAAACTCTCCCCTCTTTTGATTTCCAAAACCGGACCATTAACCCAGCATGAATCGGTTCAACTTCTCCTATCTCTATTTAATTTCTCCTTTCTATTTTATCCCTTTAAATTCTAATTCCATTTACCTTAATTCTATTTTATTTATTTTAATTTCCATTCTATTAATTCTTCACTTAATCCTAATTTAATTATCCTGTTAATTTCTAATTACAACCAATCCCCCCAATAACTTTCTTCCAAATTAATCCTAATTACCATCCAATAAATTCCCTTAAATCATAGTCTACCAAATACGTCCTTGGTAATATCCTGATAAATGTCCAAATAATCTAAATAGCACCCAATTACTTTTTAATTATCCATAATAAATTTTCTTATGAAAAGTTGGAGTATTACACTATTTATATAGAAGGAAATTAGATGTGTGCTGATTGAAAATGAAGGATGAAGAATTTGACTAAGAGTTCAGGTAGCGTATTACGTGTTCATATATAGATACCATTACTAGTTGACTCTGATTGGAAGTTTAAAGTATATGAATTAGAATGATTCAACTTTTGTTTTAAGTTGGAGTTTTTTTAAGCTTTTGAAAAGTCATGGTAAGTAGTTGGTATTTGAGAATTTGGATTGAAACTTTTGTATACATGTTAATGAAGTGCATTTGTATTATGGGTATTGATGAATGTTTCTCGATTTTGAAGTTATTGAGAAGAATAATATTAAGTGTTGAAATTGCATTGAAGACTACTAGGTAAGTGATATCGCATGTTTGCTGTCGTTTGGCCTACATCATAAGAGAATAGGATTTGTTTGTTGACTGTATTTACTAGATGATTAGGTTCTTGATATTTCTATTGATCGAGGATGTATTGTTTGATGATTACTGTAAGTTTTGATGTTGTGTTTATTAGAATTTAAGTTATTTAAGTTAAGGATCGTAATCATGCGCTGAACTTTTATTAAGGATATGTTAGCATATGTTATATTGTGTACATTCATATGCATTTATCCATCATAATTTTTAAAATGTTACGAAAATAGTTTTAAACATAGTTTTGAAAATGAAATGGATATTCAACGTAAATAGGTGTGGAGATGTGGGTTCTTGAGTTGACTGCCCCAAGTGGGTCATAACGGTGTCATTCTACTTTGTCAAGTTGACATCTCTAACACCTGAATAGGTAACTAAAACTAAATGAAAATGAAAATAAATGGAAATAAACGTAAATAGACATTGTGAGGTGTGTGTTCTTAAGTGGCTGCCCCACGTGGGTCATATAGTGCCGCTCTACCATGTCAAGTTGACATCTCTAATGCCTGAATGGGTAAACGGAACTAAAGTTAAGATAACGTAAAGTTAAAGTCAAGGTAAGGGTAAAGGAAAATGAAAAAGAAACTACATATGTTTTTATAAAAGTTACATAACATGAGCATTGCATATTTTATATCACTTACTGAGGCTTAGGCTCACAGTTTAAGTCTTGTCATGCAGGTATGTGCGTCACCGAGTGAAGGATCAGTTGATGGAGGATTTGAACACACAGACCTTGTGGCTAGCTAGGCTAATGGGTAAAATAAAAGAGATCGTAATTGGTTTTCAATTCGTAAAATGTTTACTGTTTTTAAAGAAAAGAATTTTATTTATCGTCTCTTTTAAATTATTTTAAGAATGAAAAGTCTTCCACTACGTAACTTTAATAATGTGATTAAAAGCAAAGTTTTAAATTTTACGCATTTTATAAAGAAAGAACGTTTTTAAAATGAAATGTTTTAAGGGAGGGAAATCAGGCCGTTACACAAAGATAGTAATGGCCATTCTTGAGATAATATAACAATTTCTACATTTTTCTAAAGAGTAGATTCTAATACCTCATCATGGCCTTGTGCTTGTAAACTTTGAGTGCTTGATTCAAGTTGTTGTAGTATCCTCTCAAATGAATCTTGCATGTCAAGGAGTTAAGCTTGTTGATTATTGGGAAGTTTCTCATACCTCGTGATTGGTGGTGGTGAGACGGTCTTGATAAACTCCAGAGCATACCTTTTCCTCAAGAATCTTTTCATTAATTCTCATGTTTGGATGTCTCCCTTTTCGTCTTCTTTTCGGTTGGTAGTCAATTTGTTCCACCATCTAGAAGCTCTTCATTTCAGCTTTGAAGAAATAATCTTTACCATGGTCTTCTCTAGAAGAATAGCTCTTTGAAAAAAAAATTTTACCCTCATCTTCCCAATCCAAATAATCTTCAGAAAAATCTGAACCACTAAAAATAGGGATAGATGCTTCCAACTTCTCCTTGCTTGTAGTGTAGTTGCAACCCCTAGTCATTGTGTTGAAAAAAAGATATCATAAATTAGTAAGAATTTTAGCTCTGATACTAAATGATGTACCAATGGAAGGGAATAGGAATATAACCAGTTAAATGATGAGCAATTGGTGATTGGTTAAATGTTGAAGAAGCGGAACCAATCGGTTGAAGAACATGGAGCAGTGGTCAATCGTGGGAAGGAGAAGTGGAGTTGCGGTTGATCAAACTATGAAGGAGATTGACAACAAATCACGTATTTTGATTTTCTAGAAATTCACAGTTGGTTGAGGTCGTCGATTGTCAACGGCATAGAATATTACAGAGGTGAAGGTTCTGGCGTACGGTCGGTCGGCAACTGTGAAGGTGATCGACCGGTCTTTTAGAATTTTCCTAAACTTTGACACAAAACATAATATGGAAAGTTCAACTTTAGAATTCAATTGCTCCCTCATTTTTAAAGATTTTCCTCTAAAACTTTGGCAGCAGCCACATTGATAAGTGAAAAATAACTCCTCCAAAAAAATGGTAAGATTCTCTACGGATTGGAAATATGCGTTGAAGAAGCTGATTAGCCGGAAATAGCAAGTGGTGACACTTGTAACTCCCATATGGGTGTCTGCACCAATGGAACTTCTTTGAAAAGTTGGACACCACTTCAGACACTCTTTCTCCAAGGAGTAAGAATGGAGATACCAATAAGAGAACTCACTCAACTTAAAAGTGAGCCCAATCTTATGATGTAACACACACAAGGGAGACTTTGGTTGTAACACACTAAAGGGTTGAAAGAGGAATCACTCAAATTTCAGAAATAAGCATAGGCTTTTCTATTCAATTTCAACTATCTAAAACAATTACATAGGGTGGTTATAAATAAACAATTACAAACCATGAATAGTAAATAACTAAATAAGCAACAAAAACACTAAATCGCCTATAGTATAAGATAGACCGATACTTTACTTATTAGTTACTATGTACATTAACTAAATGAATATTTAATTATATTCTTCCTTTCTACTTCTCCAAGCCTTAATGTCTTTGGCAGCTATTCCTTCTTGAATTTGTCCACTTGTATGGTTTCTATGTATTGACTTTCCTTGATCTCCAAGCTTGGCCACTTAGGTTTTACACAATATTTACTCTCTGTTCTGTAGGCTTTGGACATAGCAAACAGACTCAAAATTTAATGATATAGCCCATTCTAGAAAGCTTAGGAAGTGAGCTATAATTTTAATGAAGCACATGTTTCGATATGATATCATTTCAAATGCCAAAACTATCAAAAACTTGCCAAAGGTCAGAAAGTAGACAGATTTGTGAAGCCCTTCAAATATTCTACAATAGTTCTTGAACTTCCAGCTATGCTTGATCTTGAATGACTCCATGATATTATTTGTAGCTTGATCATTGATAGAGTGGAATCGTTGTCCATCAAGACATTAATACTCGTATTAAGGGTATTTCCATTTAAGATCAATATAATTATAAAGATAAAACAATTAAGCATATTCAAATAATAAACAACTTATAATTACAATTAACATCTTTATCATCAAAACAAATAAGCCTAATAACACTTAGGCTAACACACCATGTATTTTTCAAGCTTGAATCAGCTAGTTACATTCCCGGCACACGACTGTCAACTGATGAAATTCACTTTGACGAACTTTATCTCATACTTATTCTTCAATGCATAATCCACGACTTCTTCACTAACCGCGTTCAACGAACTATACTTCATCCCTAGCTAAAGTTTCAAGGAAGAATATTCTAGTTGAAGCCTACTCTCCCCACCCACCAGCTACTTGTCATGGTTTCATTTCTAGCTATGGGGCTCACAACATTCCTCACTCTTTGTTCTTGAGTTTTCCGAGGTCGTCTCTTCATTGGCAGAAGCAAAATTGGATCATGGTCCATTTCAAGCCACATATGTTGACCACTTATAGACAGAACAAAGTGAGAGTCTATCCTCATGTATGTTTCCTATTGATGTCATACATGAACATAATCTTCAACTAATCTCATTAAATGCAAACACGGTATTGCATGTCCGTATGGGATTCCAGTCAACTTCAATCTATAACATATACAGGTACTATAACATCTCAGTTTTTTAGACATTTAAAACTTATAATTTTGAAAGACTTTTTCTTTTTAAAATACAGTGGAAGACTTTGCATTTGAACACTAGTTGAAATAAGAAGTGCATAAATAAATTTCTTTTCAATAAACCATTTATGACTTAAAATTATGTCATAACTTAAAGCTTTACAACTTTAAAACATTTATAAAACCGTTATATTTTCCTTTCAAACCTTCAATCTAGCCAGCCACCAAGTTTGCAATGCGCAAATCCTCCATTCACTACTCCTTTCCTTGTTTTCATGCATACCTACGTCATAAGACTTAAACTATGAGTCTAATGCTCAGTAAAAAGTGAAATGAAATATTAAACATGCAGTGCATTTTTCTTAAATACTTTTTATAAAACCTTATATCATTTTAGTTTCCTTTCACTCTTTTCTATGCATATCAATCCACTCTGTTCCTACATCAATCGAAGACTCATTAACCGCTATACACATTTACGTAATCAATCAAAGACTCATTAACTACTATACACATCAATGCATAACATCTCTTGATAAAGTCTTGACATCAATCGCACCACCTGTCAACTACTGTTCACTTCAATGCACAACGACCCATCACCTCTAGTAAGCAGCTCTGACATCAACCAAAAGCTTTTCTACTAGTTGTACACATCAATGAGCAACAATCGGTTTCATCATCAATCAAAACGCACTAGCAACCATGCGCATCAATTCTTAAATGGCCTCACCAACCGTTAGCCGGTATGTCTCGACATCAATTGTGAACAAACTAACAAACTCAAGCTTAACATTCTGTATTCTTTAACATGTAGCATGTAAAATCATGAAAACATGTATGCATGAGAAATCCATTTACATTTTCAAAAGAGTGAAGCATGAATGCACACAACTTAGCATTACATCCTCGATCAATAATAAAATCACAACTTAGATCTAACAAACCAATCATCAAACAAGCAATAACCAATAATAGTAAAACAGTACATCTCCAATGAATATCATGATAATAACCTAACTTCTATTAAACATACTACAACATGATTAACTCACTTTAAATCAAACACAATAGCATAGCATGTTCCTACCCAGCAGTAGTATCAAAGTACATCTCCCAAAACTAACAACATCAACAACACCTCATGAACTTACATCACAATATGCTCCATGCGATACCCTTATTCTTTATAATGGAATAAAGTAAGAATAATTTAGAAATTTAATAGATGTTAATATGGTTGGTTCGACGAAGAATGAGAAATTATAGTATTGGATGGGCAAAGGGTAGTGTGTTACGTGGAGTGAAATGTAATGTGTGGAGGATTTTAGAAGTATTGGTTGATCAATTTAAGGGAATTGATCAATCCGTTAAGGTGGCAAAGAAGTGCAACATTTGAAGAAGGATTCAGTAGACTATGAAGGAATCGATCGACAAAATGGTCGACCGCTAAATATTACAGAGTGCTCCCAGGTTTTGCGATCAACGAAGAGGTTGAGTATGCAGTCGAAAAGATCGACCAAAATATATCATAGATGGCATTTTAGTTATGCGGTCGACAGAGTGGCCAATGGAGTGGTTGAGGATACTCGACCAAAAAATAGGACAGAGGCAAAATGATGTTGGACCGGTTGATAGTTGATCGATCAGTAATGTCGACCGCCACCACTTGAGTTGTACCGGTTGGTACTTGATCGACCGATAATATCAACCGAGAAACTTGATTGCTTTGGTGCGGTCAATGCTTTTATTTTTCAAAAAAAGAGTTTGAAACATTGGAGTGGCTGATGGCTGTAGTTGATCATCACTCGACCGCTTCCAAGTAATTTTATTGGAGATTGAAGATCCCCAAGCAGTTGTTTCTGTGATTCTCCCATGTGACCACCCTCCTTTACAGGTAGCAAATTATACAGGGTGTTAGGTGAGATTTATGGCATTATGTGAACCATATTTTGGGACGCTTTTTGTGATGGAATTGAAGTGAAGAGAATTGACAGAGAGGAGTTAAACTCTCTGAAGAGTAGAGAGTCTTGTACATGTGAGAGAGAACAGCTCGCTCTAGAGGAACAGAGAGAAAAGGGAAGGGTCGTGAGCTTCTGGTTGTTTGGCTTTTATAGAGAGTATAAAAAGAGTATGAGAAAGTGAGGGAGAAAGAAAGACAACGGGAAGAAGAGGAAGAAGAAAGAAGAAGAAGGAGAAGAAGCTCTCGGGTTCTTCAGGTGAGAAAAGCTCTCTGTGTTGTTGATAATATTGAGAAATGTTGATATGTTGATGGAGTTTTGGTTCTGCAGTTTAGTTAGAGCTTCTGTGAGAATCAAAGAAAAGAAGACAAAAGAAGGAGGAGTGGAGGAGCTATTTTCCTCTTGGGTGAGCTGCTTCTTCCTCGGGTGTTCTTCTAGTAAGGTATTCCTCTGCCTATGTTATGGATTTTGGTGAAATAATAAGTAGAAGATAAATGAGTGAAGGATATAAATTGGTTGTTTGGGTATGCTTGTTGTGTTTGTTTCCTGTTGGTTACGACCCTCTGTTGTTTGGTTAGCCATTATTCTATCAACTATGTAAATGCTAAGTAAAGGAAAATGTTGATTTATTGAATATGTTGCATTCCTTGGTTAATGGAAAATGATTCCCTGTTGTTAGATAATGTCCTGCCTTGTTTACTGCTTCTAGAGAATGCTTTATTAGTTTGAGTATATTGATGAGATTGGGGAGAGTATGTTGGATTTTGGTTATTGTGTTGTTTGTTGGTACTACCTCTGAATGTTGTGTACATTATTGCTGCTAGGATTAGTAATCGGTGGTTGAATAGTTTATGGAAGCCCTGTGTAACGACCCGGTTTTTATTTACTTTAAAAATCGTATAAATTTAAAACTTTCTTTTTACAAAAACATCAGAGTATTTATCTTTTATAAAACCCGGTCATTAAAACCATTTACTTAAAACATTTATCAATTGCAGCGAAAATAATAAAATCATTTTCTAAAACACAGCAAAATTAAAACAAGCATTAAAGATTATTAAATAATTTACAAACCCTTTTACAAATAATTTTTATTTAACTCTTTAGCCCAGCCAGTGACAAGATCCACCCGTGCAAATCCTTCATCCACTGTCTCTTAATCTGTTCACCTGTCTGTGTACCTACATCACAAGACTTAACTAATGAGCCTAATGCTCAGTTAGTGATATAAAATAAAAAGGTACGATGCACATGTCATGCAACTTTTAAATCTCTTTTCGTTTTTTGTTTCTGGTTCTCTTCTTTTTTTCTCTTATTTCCTTTTATCATTTTCTTGATATTAACTTTACTTTATCTTGACTTTACTTTACTGTTCCTTGCTTTACTTGATTGTTACTTTACTTTATCTTGAAAGGCGTTGGAGATGTCAAAACTTGACAAGGAGGAGCAGCCAACTCAACCTCACATCCCCAGATAACCCCATTTATGTTTATGGTTGTCTTAATCTTAAAAGGTGTTGGAGATGTCTAAACTTGACAAGGAGGAGCAGTCAACTCAACCTCACATCTCCAGACAATCCCGTTTATGCTTGTTGTTGTCTTATCTTGAAAGGCATTGGAGATGTCTAAACTTGATGAGGAGGAGCGACTAACTCAACCTCACATCCCCAGACGACCTCGTTTATGTTCATCTTTATCTTGAAATTGATGTCTAAACTTGACGAGGAGGGGCGGCTAACCCAACCTCACATCTCGTCACACCCATTTACATTCATTTCTTTACGTTTCATAACCATCTCATTTCTTCTTTGTTTCCTTCTTATCATTTTGTAATCGTCTTGTTTCTTCTTTGTTTCCTTTTCAAAAGTATGCATGGAGACTATTTTTGTATCTTTTGAAAACTATAATGCATGATGCTCGTGAATGCATACATTCTCTACTAGAAGAATTTAATAAAACAACCAACATACAATTCACAGATCATGCTTATAAATTGTAGACATGCTTATAAAAATAGTAAACAACGAAACATGCTATTTAAAATTGTGAACACCGAAACATGCTATTTAAAACTGTAACACCGAAATATGCATCTCCTATTCTTGCGATGTAGGGCCCTAAGGACCAAAGCACATGCGTATCACTTACTTGGCATCCTTAGCGCGGTTCAGAAATGAATGTTGTCCTTCCTTCCTTTTATACCTTCAAAATAATTATAATTTATTTATTAATATATTTACCCATTTCAGTAACTCAACAAGTGCAACGAAAATAACAATAACCAACAATAGTTGTTCATTCCATCAATGTGACCTGATAATAGAGAGAATTTACTTAACAATACAATTCATTATCTTTTAATGAAAATTCATTGGAAGCAACAAAGCATTTATTTAACTTTATTATCCAAAATCACGCCTAATATTAATATCCAATAAGGCATTAAACATCAACATCCATCAACCAAACCAATTGCAACATATCAAGGTTTTCCATTACTAAAAACATGGTCCTTTTCTTCATTCACTCACCTAGCAGAATTTATAGTCCAAACATCATCAAGGTCACTTATCGAAATAATAGAGCGAAATCCAAACAGTGAACGTTATTCAACGATAGTAACTACGGAGTATAACTATTCATAACCGTCCAAACAACAATCAACTTAGCACACCTATTCATCCATGGTATCAAACTAGAGAGGCAGTAGACAATTAATCCAAAACAAACAATCAACCACTAATCTAAAATCAATCACAGTGGTATATATTCAACAACCACTTGACTCTGTAGCAAGACAAATCTCACATATTCATGCCTGTGGAACTAACCGACACGAACAAGAAACAGAATGTGTATTAACCAAACAACAAGGCTAACAGTCAACAACAATTCACAATCGAATCCCGACAACGGAACAATACACATACCCAGGAGCAGTTCATCAACAGATTATTCCCTTTACTGATTACCCATTATGATGTGCCCCAAGGTCCCGTCACCTGAGTCCGAGCCAAGGGCCCCTTTATTTTCTAACATTTTTATTTATTTTTTAGGTCTATCATGGAGTTATTATGTTGAGCATTGATGGAAGTCATAATACAAGTTTTGGGAGATAGATGACACATTCCGAAAATCTGCTCGTACACTGACCCCCAAGGTGTCCATAGCATTTTTGGAGACCTATCAAACTTCATATTGGAAAGTTTTCTTCATAAAAATTGTAGCTGATTCATAAAGCTTTCCAGAGAGTACTTTGGCGTTAATGTTATAGCTCGTTTGCTTTGTCAAATGGAGCTTTAACAAAAGGATAAAAAAAACACGCCAAGAAACTGTTTTTATTTTTGTGTGTGTTTTATATTTTGGGGGTTTCTTTTGTAAATTTCTTTTAGGGCATTTTAGTACTTTTCTTTTGCAAGGCCATTAGGGGTACTTAGTACCTCCTAAGGTAAGAGGAATCAAAACTTTTGAAGAATTTAAAACCCTATCTCCCTCCTTGGTGTGAAGACCCGTGGAAGCCTCCCTTTCCACTCGGCTACTCATCCTTTTACATCAACTCAACCATTCTTGGTGTTTCTTGGTCGAGTTGATTATTGCTGCCTCTTCCAGGCCATTCCTCTCTTGTAGTGGTTCATTGTGGAGTGGAGGTAAAAGAAGCAAGACCCCCTTGGAGAGTGCCTTCCGATTTGGTAAGGCCAAGCAAAGTCGCCCCCTCTCCCATTGGAGGTGTGCGGACTCCTTGGAGTTCCTTTTTATTTTATTTGCTAGAAATACTAAAGGTGGATCTTGTTTTCTTGAAGTTCTTGCTGTTTCTTGATACTCTGGATTTTTGAGGCTGTTTTGTTAGAAGTTACTTGTTGAAAAGATGTGTTTTGGAAGGGATAGAGTTTGCCCTAGAATCAATTCTGCGATTTTTTCAGATTCTGATTTGTGATTGTGGCTTTGATTTGAACGACTTGCCTTTGTTGGATTGCGCTCAAAGTTGGCAGTATTATTTCTAATACTGTTAAGGCTTTCTCCTCCAAAATTGGTCTAATAGGATGTATGCTCACAGAGATCTCGTAGTTTGATCCAGGTCGCTAGAGCTGTTCAGGAAACCCTAATTCTGAGATGGATTGTAAAGATATCTCTTTGGCAGCCACCGTTGAGATGAAAGAAGTATTGGACACTAAGATTGAGTTCCATCATGCTGATCAACTATTTGAGATAAGTTCAGAGTTACAGGCAACGGCAGAAAAAGAAGAAGAACATAGAGAGAAGATTGTTTTGCCTAATCCGAGAGTAAACTTGGACTTCATCCACCCACCTTCACTCATTGATACTGAACTAAAGTGTACAACATGCAAAACTCCTCTAGTGATGGCAAGAAGGGAACCGCTAGTTTTGACTAGACTTCGAAGGGAGATTGAAGAAAGAAAAATATCGAATCAAATCTGTAGATTGTATATGCGGTGGGAGGAGAACGTGGATTTTTGCCCTTACATTCGACACCATAAGAAAAACACGGTAGAAAATGGTACTTTACTTATATTTGGAAGCGAGCTACTAGACTAACATCCATATGCGATCAAGTGCAAGAACAAGAAGACGACAATATTGACCGGTGCACTAAAATCAAGGTACTCTCTCTTGTCCGAGTTAAATGCTAAAATTTTTGGATTTTATTGGATTAAAAGGCTGCATATTGATGATAAAGGCTTCGGTCCTTGAAATGTTTTATATGCTAAAGAGCTTAAGAATGGGTATAACCCCATGGAAGACGTTTTCTTGAAAGATGGTAATCCTAGGATACTAACAAGCGGGCTTCTAAAATCCACTGTATTTGTAGTTCAAGGTTGGGATCTAACTCGCTACTTTGGAGAAAAGAAGATTTGTGACACTTGGTGGAAATTTTTCTTTTGGTATTACAAGCATGAAGAAAGTGCGTGGAAACAAAGCCTTAATGGCCGAAAAGGAAGGATAGACTATCTAGATATGATCATTGAAGGCTTTATTATTGTTCTTTTATATGGGCACTCTGATAAGAATGAGTTGACTCATGATGTCAACAAATGTTTCCCATTTGATCTAGGCGGAAGGCATGAAAGAAGATAATGTTGAATACTCCATGGATTTGAGGACAAATCCTTTTCAACCCCAGGAGTATGATGTGCCCCAAAGTCCCGTCACCTGAGTCCAAGCCAAGGGCTCCTTTATTTTCTAACCTTTTTATTTACTTTGTAGGTCCATCATGGAGTTATTTACGTTGAGCATTGATGGAAGGCCTAATACAAGTTTTGGGAGATAGATGACACATTCTGAAAATCTGCTCGTAAACTTACCCCTGAGGTGTCCATAGCGTTTTTGGAGATCTATCAAACTTCATATTGGAAAATGCTCTTCATAACAATTGTGGCTGATTTGTAAAGCTTTCCAGAGACTACTTTGGTGTTAATTTTAAAGCTTGTTTGCTATGTCAAACGGAGCTTTAACAAAAGGATAAAAAAAACACGCCAAGAAACTATTTTTATTTTTGTGTGTGTTTTATATTTTGGGGGTTTCTTTTGTAAATCTCTTTTAGGGCATTTTAGTACTTTCCTTTTGCAAGGCCATTAGGGGTACTTAGTACCTCCTAAGGCATGAGGAATCAGAACTTTTGACGAATTGAAAACCCTAGCTCCCTCCTTGGTGTGAAGACCCGTGGAAGCCTCCCCCTCCACTCGGCTACTCATCCTTTTACATCAACTCAGCCATTCTTGTTGTTTCTTGGTCGAGTTGATTATTGCTGCCTCTTTGACGCTATCCCTCTCTTGTAGTGGTTCATTGTGGAGTGGAGGTAGAAGAAGCGACACTCCCTTGGAGAGTGCCTTCCGATTTGGTAAGGCCAAGCAAAGTCGCCCCCTCTCCCATTGGAGGTGTACGGACTCCTTGGAGTTCCTTTTTATTTTATTTGCTGCAAATACTAAATGTGGATCTTGTTTTCTTGAAGTTCTTGCTGTTTCTTGATACTCTGGATTTTTGGGGTAGTTTTGTTAGAAGTTACTTGTTGAAAAGTTGTGTTTTTGAAGGGATAGAGTTTGCCCTAGAATCTGTTCTACGATTTTTTCAGATTCCGATTTGTGATAGCGCCTTTGATTTGAATGACTTGCCTTTGTTGGGTTGTGCTCAAAGTTGGTAGTATTATTTCTAATATTGTTAAGGCTTTCTCCTCCAAAATTGGTGCCAATAGGATGTATGCTCATGGAGATCTCGTAGTTTGATTCTGGGTCGCCAGAGCTGTTCAGGAAACCCTAATTCCGAGAGTTGTTTTCGATTTGTCATAACTGGTTATTCTAGTTGAATTGGGGGCTGAATTTTTTATATGTATATTCTGTAATTGTTGTTGGAAGGTCCTCCAAATTGCAGCTCCTAGTTCATTATGGTTGGGAAGTTATACCCGTTTGAAAATTGGAGGACAGATTGTTGGTGTTTATTCGAGTCGATTGCTTCATTGGCAATCTTTGAAATTTGAATCACATCACATTAACATAACAGAATTTAGACCATGAATAGCCAATTTACAAGACATACAAATGTCCAACACCAAGAACCATTTCAGGCACCAATAGTGCACATCAACAAGCTAATGCAATAACCCACAGTAGAGCAGCTTTAATAACATATTCATCAACTAGAAACTAATTCAAGGAACAGGGGAAGTCCATAACAGTAGACCTGAGAGTGTTGCTGCCAACCCCTCTTTCTCCATTTTCTCCTTTCATCCTCCCAGACACTCGGCCATTTCCTCCATCTCCAGCACTTCTTCACTGTCACTCACAGATTAATGCACTCGCAGAGAACAGAATCACCTTCCGTATCCACCCACTGCTGCCATCCATTTATAGCCGAAGAAAAGCCTATGGGGAGCAGAAAACGGATAAACAATCACACATTTTAATGGAGAAGGTCCAATGCTTCATCACCACGTGGAAAGTTGAAAATGTTTCGAAAGAAGAAATAAATCGGTTCTACAATGGCCAACAGAACCAGACCGATACCCTGCTCCAGCCGTCCTCGCCCCTGTCAACACCAAAATGCCTCTCCACCGACGCCAAATCAAAGAAAACACCACTCTAAATCGACCCGTGCCCTACGCCTGCGATCGCCGCACCGCCCGCACACCGGACAGAACCTTGCCATGGCGAAGAAGCCTGCCGAACACGAGCCTTCCTACGAACGTCCGTCGCTCACCGTCACCCTTCCCGATCGCTCTCCTCTCTCTTGGGTCTCGCCTTCACTCTCTCTCTCTCTCCCCCCCCCCCCCCCTCTCTGTTTTTTCTTCTCCGTGAAAAACCAAGGCAAACAAAATCCCCCTTTTGATTTCTCTTCATTAAAGAATCAAGCCACACTTGTCACAAACCAAACCAGCAATTTCCTTTAGAAAAAAAAACCAGTTTTTCATCCACAATTCTCCCTTATTATTTTAAATTCAAGTCTTCCATTTATCCATTAAACCATAATTTCATCTTATTTATTTTAATTTTCTTAATAAATTAATAATTATTGAATATATGTATCGTATATTAATTGACCCTTAAATTTTTCCCAACTTATTCTAAATATTGATTATTAACGATTATTACGGGTCCAATTTAAATATCTCAATTCCATTTCCTAAATAAATTTTTTTATCGCATAAATCTCAATTATCCCTAATTAATTTTGTTTACGAAAATCGGTGTATTACAATCCTCCAACCTTATATAAATTTCGTTCTCAAAATTTGCTCAATGTAATTACTTTTATGATCTAACAACCCAATTAACCATTAACTGTCCTATCATATAAGTGTCCAAACTTTTTTTTTACCTCGTACTTATCCACAACGTTTCACTACTTCCATTTTCACAACATTCAATGCCTTAGCAAAATGCTAAATCACACATCTCATTCATAATTTAGTTTTTCCTGTTTTTCTAAAATCATTCGAACCTTATTGCGAGGAAGCCCCTGCATCCTTTCTTTTTTTGTTTCTTTCACAAAAGTACGGTATAGTTGATACTTCTCTCCAAACACCCTACTTATTGACATAGTCTTCTTATTGTACTTGCACTTCATTTTATCCAGATTTTCATTAGCTACATCAATTTTATTTGAAAGCTTCTTCACAACAGTATTTCTACAATTCAGTTTCTTCCTAGACAATGTCAGTGGCGTTCATGAAACCATTCCAATCACCATTAAATTTAAAAGTCGCCGCCATAATGTGTCTTTTCTCACCAAAATGTATGAACTTCTGAAGGCCTATATTTAACATAACTTTTCAACCAATATCCAAAATCACATAATAATACCAAATCCTTTGACTGTCATCTACATCTGCTGTAACAAAAAAGCCTGTATCCAAATTATCCTCCCTTTTTATCTAACAGCATAACTGATTCCTGCTATATGACCAATTTGACGGCATCCAAAGCATCCTTTCTTACCAGAAATACCGATCCTACACGTCAAACTCCATTTTATTTGTATCATCCATAATAGAGAACACCTTTAGTGCAACCATTTTCAGTTCCTTAAGTAAAAATTGGACTGTCTTTAACCAAATGACCACCTTTATTACCTTTAAAACATTGATTTGAATTAACATGTCATCTTCCTAGACGACTTCTTTGCACTAATTTCCAAGCACGACTTATCATTTATTACTTCCATAATTCCACTTTATCCAACCAATTCTTCAATCTCCAATTCAGCCAATGACTCAAAGTCTACTCTTCTAGATACAATAATTGAACGATATTTAATATCAGCTTCATATTGATCGTTCGCTGCCGCAGTCCTAAAAAGTCGGGAGTGGAACCTGTCTATAACAAGTTTGAAATAGAAAAATTGAGCTGCTAGTCATTGTCCAGACTGAGGTTGAGGTTGGGGTTGTACTTCAACCTCAACTGGTGCATTGTGCTAAAATTGTGCATGCATGAACTCAATTGCGCTTCGTCTTCGATGACAGGCCGAGTCTATTTTCGGTTGAGGTTGAGATGAAACACCTTTATGTTTGAGAGTTAATATGGTCGTCCTAAAATCCATTGGAATAGATGAAATAGTGAGGAAATCGCTCTGAGACTACGAAGGGCTTAGGGTTCGTTGGGGAAATCACTAATCTCACCGGAGCGT
Organism: Begonia loranthoides; assembly: GCA_022433065.1. Lineage (NCBI taxonomy): Eukaryota > Viridiplantae > Streptophyta > Magnoliopsida > Cucurbitales > Begoniaceae > Begonia > Begonia loranthoides. The sequence continues at coordinate 13,668,698 of CM039472.1, read as the reverse complement.
AGAATATCAATTATATATACTAGGACAACGGAAGGCAGAGGATGTATGACTTTCCGCAGCAGAAAGTATGATGTTCCGCCACAAAAGTCATAATTCCACAGCGGATAGTATGACATTCCGCCGCAGGGGAATAACATACAAGATGAAATGTTTGTTTGTAATGACGCGGAGCATCATACTTTCCATGGAGGAACGTATGACATTCTACGAATGAACAACTAACAAGCAGTTTCATATTTAGCACTGACGTTTTGCAGAGGAACATATATGGTTACGCCGCGGATGCAATTTAATTGTTTAATGGCAAACATGACAATGATATTTGCGGCGTCTCTTTCCATAGTTTAGTGGTTAAGTTGTTAATAAAAAAACGTTAGTGGTTGACTTGTCATTGATCACAAAGTATAGTAGTTGATTTGTTAATTCCCCTAATGTTTTTCACTTTTGGTTTGTAGTCTCATGATTTGTTTTTCTATAAGAATCAATTTTCTATTTCTCTTTATTTATTTATACATGGAAAGAGAAGAATATCTTATTGTACACTAAATTTGATCTGGATTCATTAGTTTTTCCATTTGAGAAGAGGCATGAAGATGGAAAAGAGGGTTATCAATGTGCAAAGAAAGAACTCAATAAAATTAAACTTTCTTATTCTTTAGATTTCATCTAAAAAAAAGAGAGATTAGTTTCCATAGTGAAAAGACAATGTTTTGTTACAGAAAGAAAAAAAATTTTTGACAGAAAATGTGACAATGATATTTATTCTGTTAATTTTCCATAGTTGAGTGTTTCATTTATTAGCAAAAATTATTTTATATTTGATTTGTCATTGATTTCATAATTCAATGACTGTTTTGTTAATTTCCCTTTCTTTTAATACCAAGTTATATTTTTTTTTATACGTCATATTTTAAAAAAAACATATTTACTGAAATATATCATGTAATTCATACTAATTTCAAAGTTTCTCGTTATATAGATTACATATAAACTTTGCAATAATTTGAGGGTTTTATTATTGTTATTCTAAAATTTGGAAAAAAAACATAGAAAAATTTAGGGAAAATGACAAATTAACCATTGTGGTTTGTGATCAATAACAAGTCAACCACTATCCTTTATTTTCTAACAAATTAACCACTGACGTATGGAAAAATGACAAAGCCAATATCGCTGTCACGTTCGCCGTTAGGAAGTTGACAGAGCGCCACAGCGTCCAGGCCAAAGGATCCTGGGACGCCGCGGCGTCCAGGGCAAAGGGTCTGGATGCCGCAATGTCCAAGCCAAAGGGTCCTGGGACACCGCAGCGTCTCAAAACACCGTTTGTCCTTGGAACTCTCTGTTTTTCATGCATGGCTACTTTAGCGATTCTCGGTTTTTAGTGTTTCATGGTTACTTTGAAGTCTTTATGTATATGTTTTACGAATCCAATGTTTTTATTAGATTTTTGACTTCTTCAATTTCAAAGGACCATAACTTTGGCTACATACGTCGAAATCGGCTGCAAAAGGTATCAAATCGAAGCTCTCTCAGAGATCTATGACCAATTATATATTTTACCCTATGAGCCCCCTTTCTCGGGCCCAAAATCACGCGTTTAAGCCCTCAAATTTACAATCAAAAATTTTTCCAAACACCGCCACAGTGTTCAGGCCAAAAATTTTTGCAGAAGACATTCTGATGCACGCCGCCGCAGCGTCCCATGCCAAATTTGGCCGTCTCCTTCTTTCCACAGACCGCCACGGCGTCTAGGCCAAATTTGGCCTTCTTTCCACAAACGCCGCGACTCCAAATCAATTTGGTAATGGCAAACGTGACAACGATATTGGCTTTGTCATTTTCTTATACGTCAGCGGCTAATTTGTTAGAAGATAAAAGATAATAGTTAACTTATCATTAATCGCAAATCACGATAGTTAATTTGTTATTTTTCCAAAAATTTACTTGTCATTAATTACTGAATTAAACAAACAATTATTGAATGAGACACTCTAAAGTATTAAATTAAAAAAAAAAAAAAACAGAAGAAGAAACAGAGAGGGAATCCTGTGCATGAATTATTTATAAAAATAAACAAACAAAAAAGAGAGTAACCGTTGGATTGGAGGAATGCTGTGACGTGAGCTGGAAAATGGGGGAAAGAGGCGAGACGGATGCAACTTGAAAGAGCCTGCCATATTTAATGGAAGGCTGAAGCTGTCTTTACTCTCTGCAACGGTCAAGAAGCTTGGCAATGGGCTTGCAAGGATTGGCAACTGGTTCGTCTTCCATTCACGTTTACTACAGGTCCCTCTCTCTCTCTCATGGATTATCATCTGACTGGTTTTTTAACATCTTTCTTTTCTGGGTCTGCTTATTTCTTTCTATGGCGTTCTCGTTCCAATATGTTTTTTTCCCTTCCCAAACCTGGGAAATGAGCAAGTTGATTATCTCCGCTGGGTTGGATGGAAAACTCATATTTTTTCTCTGCATCGGATTAAACAACTAATCGAAATCAACTGTGGGTTTAATCAATTAGCATCAAATTCTTTCAGTTTGCAGCTGTGGAACTTTAAACTTGAATTCTGATAATCGGACCACCTCCTTCATTGGCACCAACTACGAGAAAATGATAAAACGAGGGATCATTACATTCTTCTCCGTCGATGAAACCAGATTTACCCGAATTCAACAGCTCAAATGGACTCCATATTTCGTTTCGAAGCGACCGTGGGGGATGTTTCAGAGCAGAGCCAAGCTCCTCTGCCGCAATTGCTCAGCCCTACATCGGCGAGGCTCGTGCAAAGAGAGACTGGCCGAGTACATTCGGACGAGATGGAACGTACTCAACTCTGTCATTGGATGGTTTTTCTGATGATAGAGTTTATGACATCAAAATCAAAGCTCTTCTACCTTCTTCTTCTAAGGATTTGTGCGATCTGGCCATATGCTCGTGAGGCAGAAAATTGGGCAAAATAGCACGCCAAAATTGGAATAAGATCATTGATGTGCAGGTGAGAAATTTCCTGAAATAAGATCCTAGTTTGTAACTACAAAGCTGCTGCATTTGAGATTTCTTTGTAATCTTTCCTCGTCCATTTGGTTTCAAATGTGAGAAATTGATATATTCGCCAGCCTCCTGGTTGGCGGGCCCGTCCAAGCCCTACTTGGTTCCGCCAAACCTTGGATCAAATTTTTAATTCAGTCCAAACTTGATCCAACTCACCTTGTCCTTGGATAAGACCTATACTTAATTTGGAACAAAAGGTCAGCCCATAATCAAACAAGCCTAAGGTCGATCCTTAGATTGACCATTATATGACTGACACTGCGATCTGAATAGAGCTCAGCCTGTTGCTGTAGTAGGCTGAACTTTGCTCGGTCCGTTAGTAGTCAAGCGCAGCTCAAGCTTGAGTTCAGAAAGCGGGCCAAACCGAGCCCAAATTTTCAGGCAAGCGAGCCCGCCAGTCCATTTTCTGAATCGTAAGATCTGAAAGCAATTTGGGCAAAAGATTTTCAGGAGAGAAAACGGGGGAGAAACAGAAGAAGAAGCTCCGCGGCTTCAAAATCAAGAAGGTGGCAGGCGTCGTTGCAGAGTATTTCGGAGGCTGCAAGCTGAATCTTCAAAAACAATGGCGGAATACTCCTGGATTGTTCCTTGTTTTTGTGCACAGTGCTTCGTTTTCAAATATCTTTTCCGGCACATTTTCATTTTCATTTTTTTGTTATTTTTTAAGAAAAGTGAATATAAGGTAGATTTTCAGTCAAAGTTATGGTCAACTGAACCTGAACGTGGTTTCAAATTGAACATTAAAAATTGTAATGTTATATTAAAACTTATTATGTTACAATAATTGAAACTTTCAATCATATCTTATATTAATAAAAATATTTTTTATAATATTTTTACATTACAATAATAAATAGGAAAAATAACGAAACAACCATCATCTTTTACTATTAGTGACAAAACAACCATCATCCTTTTTTCGTTAACAACTTAACCACTGAACTATGAAAAAACGTTACGACAACCATTGCTATTACGTTTACCGTTAATGACGATGAACCACGATGGCTTGACGACGAACTGCAGAGGCTTGATGACGATGAACCGCGGAGGCTTGACGACGATGAACGGTGGAGGCTTGATGAAGACGAACAGAGACGTCCAAGGCAGCAAAAACAGGAGATGTCGGTCGAAATTCATCGGGCAAGGACCGTTGAACGGAGATATCCAAGGTAGCAACAACAAGCAAAGTCTGTCAAAATTTGTCGGCTATGGACCGTTGAACGGAGACATCCAAGGCAGCAACAACGGGAGACGTCCGTCAAAATTCGTCAGCCAAAAACCGTCGAACAATAATTCAACAGACTGAAGGACATCAATTATCGGGGAACGTCCATCGTGCCCGTTGGAACGATGGTTCATGGCCGTTGGATCGAGAACAGATGTCTCTCGATCGGAATGGACGGTTAGGATAGAGTTTGTCATTTCCAAATGGCAATGATTGATGTCCCTAGTCTCACAACGAACATCCCTCGACTTAAGCCTACTTCGTTCAGGCTGCAACGGACATCCGTCTTTGCTCGATGGAAGTCCGTTGTATGTTCGCTGGACTTCTCTGAACATTAGATCAATTATCAGGGGATGTCCGTCTTGCCTGTTGGAACGATGGTTCATGGCCGTTGGATTGAGCACGGACGTCCCTCGATCGGAATTGATGGCTATGATGGAGTTTGTCATTTTCCAAATGGCGATGACGGACGTCCCTAGTCTCACAACGGACGTCCTTCGACTTAAGACTATGTCGTTCAAGCTGAAACGGACGTCCGTCTTTGGTCGATGGACGTCCGTTGTATCTTCTTAGGACTTCTCTAAACGTTAAATCTGCCTATAATCACAAAGGCCGTCCCTCGAACATAAAATGAACGTCACTATAATTCATTGAACTTAGTTCGCCGAAGATTTCGTATTTCGTGGTACTCGCCGGAGCGTACAGTCAATTCTTATATAGGTAGACCAACACACAATGATCAGTGGCAGATCATCCTCAAACCGTCGCAGTCTAAGAAAGACCACCGAGGTCTGAGGATGATCTGCGGTAGAATTGAGATACTAGACAACAACGACGGCGATAAAAATTGCTTTCAACGATGAGAAGATGATCGAAAAATTGAAAACGTGAAAATTGTGGACCGAACTATGCCGGAGCTTCTCGACATCATCTTCTCGGTTACCGTCAATGTCCGTTGACGAAATCATTATCAGAATCAAAAGTTCACCAATAATGTCGTTGGGAAACGTAATTGTGAAGATGACTGCAAAGATAATGTTGCCGGGAAACGTGACTGCGAGGTTGTCAACGGACAACTATGACAAACTACTCAGTTTAACAATTTAACCCTTGAACTATGATAATTTGCTGGGAAGATGGATGTCCATTGTAGACCGAGGGACGTCCGTTATCGCCATTTGGAAAATGACAAACTCCATCCTAGCCGTCCATTCCAATCGAGGGATGTCCGTTCTCGATCCAATGACCATGACCCATCGTTCAAACGAGTTCAACACATCCATTGTATACCGAGGGACGTCCGTCATCACCATTTGGAAAATGACAAACTCTATCCTAGCCATCCATTCTAATCGAGGGACGTCCGTTCTCGATCCAATGGCCATGACCCATCATTCCAACAGGCCTGATGGACGTCCATTTTATACCGAGGGACGTCTATCATGGCCTTTTGGAAAATGGAAAACTCTATCTGTAACATCTCGGTTTTTATCACCTTTAAAAATAACGTGAAATTTAAAAATTTTCTTTTATAATATCAGAGTAAGCATTTTTTCTTTTAAAACCGAGTGTTAAATTCATTAATTAAAATCCCTTGTCCAATTTATCGTGTTAAGAAATAATAATCATTTAAAACATTTTCTTGAAACAGAGCAGAAGCATTAAATAAAACAATTATTTAAACTTACACTATTTACTTTATTATTTTGCAAAACTCCTTTACCTTTTAGCGCAACAAGCCACAAGATTCGCACATGTAAATTCTTCATCAACTGCTCCGCATATTGTTCATCTGTTATCAAGTATATACCTACATCGCAAGACAGTACGCTATGATCCTAATGATCAGTAAGTGATATAAATAAAGTAGTACAATGCACATGCTATGCTCTTGTAAAATCATATGCGTTTTCAGTTCAATTTCCATATCCATATCTGTTTCTATATCTGTATCCGTATCGGTTTCTGTATCTATATCTGTATCCGTATTTGTTTCCATTTCTAGAAACTCGTTTCTGTTTATGTTTCCATTTCCGTTTCCATTTTCGTTTTTGTTTCTATATCTGTATCCGTATCCATATCTGTTTTCTGTTTTTTTTATCTTTTACATTTTTAGTCTATCTCGTTCTTTGTCCAGGGATTTTGCAACTGATATGAGCACCAATGACATACTCCAAAAGCTAGCTAATGGCCAATGGCTTTATCCGAAAGTCCGCTAACGACTGTGTCCACCAAGGACTTAAACGGTCTCACATATACCATTTGCCTTGTATTATCGTATCATATCTTTTACATTTATTCTGTTTCCGTATATGGTAAAATAGATAATCCTACAGTCTAAATGATGGTTGTTCAATTCAAGTGATCAGCCCTCCACAAACACCGTACACTTAGTATGTGTGAGCATATATTAAAACATTCTTTAAAACCATGCATGAAAATCCATTTTCGTATTCTTTTGAAAATCATGAAGCATGATACTCGTGAATGCATACAACAGTTCATATGAAAGTGTAAATAAACAGTCAACGTGCAATTCATAGAACGTGCTATAAAAACTATAAACATGCTTGGAAAACAATAAATAACGAAACATACTAGTAAAGCGGTAAACAACGAAACATGCTATTAAAAGCTGTAGACATGCTATAAAAACAATAAACAACAAAACGTGCAATTAAAACTATAGACATAATTGGAAAGCGGTAAACAATGAAACATGCCTATCCTATTCTTGCGATGTAAGACCTGAAGACCAAAGCACACACGTATCACTTACCTGCAATCTGTGGTGCGTTTAACACTTTATTTTTTTCCAATTAATACCTTTAAAATAATTAACATTTATTTATTAATATATTTATCAATTATGAACCCTAATTTTGATACAGTTATTTTTCGTTTATTATTTAATAATTTAATTACGACTTAACGATTTTCTATTAATTTATCTTTATTAATTTTTATAGTCAATTAAAAGAGTAACCTCCCTTAATTCACAATTATCCAATTTATACGTTTTTAATTAATAGAGTTCCATCGTCCAATTCTTCTATACCAATTCTAGCAAATTCAAAGCTTAAAGGAAAAGCAATTAAGCTTTAGCCCTTAGCAGACATCGAATCTATTTGAACATGGACATCAAACCATTTCATCTATATATCTCAACTTCCAAAATAACAGTAAGCCAAAGTCAAACCAGCGGAGTCCCCACAAGACTGTAACTATCCAATAAACAATTTAACACAGGATTATCCAAACAATTCATCAACAGAGAATAATCCATAACTTTAATGTCTAGTTATCATTATACAAAACCCTCTCCATTCACAGATCAACCAATATACTTCACAACTCAACAACTAATTAACAGGATAACATCTCCATAAAATCCATTTGATATTCTCTTGCCATTAATTCCAAACAGAAGCAGAGACCAAATCAACAATATATTCTTCACAGAACTACACAGCAGTCTCTAATGGAGAATATTTTCCAACAGTTGAACATAACATTATCAAAACACAAAACAACAGAGCAATCACCAATAAATCTTCCTGCCAATTATAGAGTCCATAAAACCAAGGAAGAGGCTGAATACCTAAAATCACAGGAACTCGAGGGAAGCTTCCTCTTTTCCACCCTTCAACTTCACGACACCTCTCACATAATCTCAATTTCCCTCTATGTTCTCGGCTCACATAATCTTCAACGAGAGCTTCCTCTCTGTCATTTTATTTCATCTCACCTAACAGCCTTCTTCATTTCTTCCGCAGCACAATTATGGCCTCTTGAAGATGGTTGCCTCCTTCAATTTGCCAACCGCTCCAGTAAATGTGCTTCCCATCGGTGCATTATTGTGTCAGCGAAACACCATTTGTGAACCGAGTACACACAACAGAACTGGTCCAAGCGAACCAATGGGACCGGACAGACCGGGTACAAGGGCTGTCGATCGTTCCTTCACCGCCAAGCCCCTGCCGAATTCGTTCCTGCCATACACGCCATCTTCATCCAATAATTCAAGAAAATTCATGCCACCAATCAGAACACCAAAACACAAAGCATAAACCAATCGAGACGTTACCTAGATTCGACGATTCACTGCAACGCTGGAGCTCCAACCCATGCCCTAGCCGCGGTACACCCGAAATGTCGCCAGCAGCTCACCGCACCCAGAGTCGCATGCCGAACCCGAGCTCCTCCAACGCCGTCGTCGTCCTCCCGAGCTCGCTCTCTCCCTTGATTTCTCTCCCTGTTGCGGGTCTTCTCTTCTTCCTCTCTCTATTTCTCTTTAGCTCTAATTTCCCCTTTCTCTTTCACAAAATGGCCCGCACCCATTTTACTTCTAATGCCCAAATTGAACCGCGAACCGGTTCACTTTCACCTTCCCACTATCCTTTTTTTTAAATTATCCCTTTTAATTTAAATCCCCATTTTATTTAATGAAATTCTTCTTTTAATAATTTAATTAAATTCATCATTTAATTAAATTATTTTTAACCCAATTCGAATTCTCAATTCACTCCAAATATTGTTTGATGATAATTATTGGTCAATTTTAATTTCTTCAATTTGATTTCCCAAATTAATTTTCATCAAATAAATCCTTAATAATTATTCAAATAATCCTCAAATAATTTTTTCATCAAATAATTCATCAATTATCCAATTATACCCGATTAATTTCTCAATTATCTTTACTTAATTATGTTATGGAAAATCGGGCTATTACACTATCCTAGCCGTCCATTCCGATCGAGGGACGTCCGTTCTCGATCCAACGGCCATGACCCATCGTTCCAACAGGCCCGACGGACTATCCCCGATAATTGTGTCCTTCATTTGTTTGTTGGATTATTGTTGGACGTCTCTCTTCATTGTGGGAGGTTCGTCGTTGCTGCCTTGCACGTCTCCATTCGACGATCCTTGGCGTTAATGTGATCGCGGCGTTACAATTGATGGATTTTGACGGTCTCCGTTCAACGGTCCTTGGTTGACGAATTTTGACGGACGTCACTTGTTGTTGCTACCTTCAATGTCTCCATTCGACGGTCCTTGGCGTTAACGTGAACATGGCGTTTACAGTTAACGTATTTTGATGGCAATGGTAAAGGCGACAGTTTCTCATAATCCAGTAGTTAATTTGTTAGCAAAAAAACATTAGTAGTTGATTTGTCACTAACAGTAAATGATGATGGTTGATTTTTTATTTTTCCAAATATTTATTATAATTTTTAATCGTATAATATTGAAAATAATTTATAATATATTTATATAAAATAATATTTTTTTATGTATATTTGGCTCGTTAAGCTCGGCTTGTTAAACTTGTGGCTCGTTAACCAGCTTAGGTTCAAATTTTTTTGGAAAAAGCTCGTTAGGCTAACGAGCCATGAGCCTAACAAGCTGGCAATTCCTGCCAGGGACATCCTTCGTTCGATCCAACGGCCATGGATAATCGTCTATCATCACCTTTGGAAAATGGCAGATTCAATTCTGACAGTCAATTCCTATAAGGGACTTCCCTCCCTTGATCTAACAACCATGAACGATCGTCTGCCATTGCCTTTGGAAAATGACAGATTCAATCATGGCTGTCAATTTCGAGCTAGGGAAGTCTTTACTCAATCCAACGGCCATTGAAAATCGTCCGCCATTGCTCGATAATTGTTCCAACGACCGTCCGTCTTATAATGGGCAGGAGATGTAGGATTGTGTGCACGCCTATAAAGAGGGAAATAAGAGAGGGGGGGGGGGGGGGAGAGGGATGAATATAGCGTTATAATTTTTTTCGTGCAATATTAAATTCTCTAAATCCATATGTGATTTATTGTATACAAATAAACATTCAATGCATAAATATAAAGAGATTAGGAATATGAGATGCAAATGATATTGTTTATGCATTTTGACAACTTGCCTACGTCTGCGCTCCAAGATTCCACTCAGAGATCCACTAACTAGATTGGCTTACGAGTGCCAACCAAACAGTTACAACCGACTATTTTGGGGCATCACCCTTGGACTATTTTAGAGCGTCACCCTTTACTTGACTATTTTGGGAAGTCACCCTTTGATTGAACTTACGGGCGTTCAATCAAGTCGTTGACTGTCTTAGAGCGTCACCCTTATATGACTAAGGGAGTACCCATTTGCAATTTAGCACAAATGTGTTTGGAAATGTAAATCTCAAAAACTATTTCGAACTCTCCCAAATTGAATTCTCAAGTTTGGGATATGGACAGTTGGATTATAGTGCTCACATATAGGATGAGAAGTCGAGTAGAAATTTTGTCAATGCTTCGCTACTTCTCTCGTTCATTGTTGAGCAATGGAGTGTTTCTCTCAATATATAGAGCTATACATTTTCGATCGACCCATTCTTTTCGGTCGACGCTTCCAGCCGTTGTAGAAAATAGCCATTGAAAATTCGATTGTTGGAAAATAGCCGTTAAACAATTATGTACATTTCCAGTCGTATAGCTCAACCACAGGCTCGATCGCATCGCGTCCAAAAATCCTTCAGAGTTCCAGTTTTATTCTTCCAATCGCGTTCCTCATTTGAGATCACAAAAACAAACTATTGAGGATATAACACACTTTAAAACTTTTGCTCTCCCCTTTAGAGCAATAATAAAACAACCTATAAATTTATCTCCCTATAAAATTATCAATATGCATATAAGAGGGAAATCAAATAAGAAGGAATCATCCAATTTCAAAATCAAGTAGATACCAATTATTAAAAATCCATGGATGAGTTCAAGTTAAAATAAAACAAAGTTTCTCCCCCTAACATTATGCATAACTTCAAATATTTGGGGATTAAGAATGATACCAAAATAAAATAGTTTTATAAATGATACCAATTTAAGAGAATAAGGCCAATTATACCAATTTGTCGAAGTTCAAGCCAAAACCAATGATTGATATCAATTTAAAAATTTCAAAACAAAAGACATTATTGATGCTAATTGAAAATCAACAACAAAAATTCTTCCCCTTTAAGTCAAAAATCAAAACATTTGGGGAATACCAAAGTTTAAGCCTAGTGGAAGCAAAATCATCAAAATTTAAAAATAACACAAAACAAATCAATAGTCTCTATACAATTCTTTTTTCTCCCTTATATCATTAACCAATTTCAATCCAAGGGAGACAGTTCAACTAAACAAAAATGATATCCAACAATCCAAACATATACACTTTAAAATACCAATTGTTGGAATCTAGATCTCAAGCAAGAAATATACCAATTCAAGAGATATGCAATTGCAAGAATTAATCATAATTTCAATGTTCTAAAATCCAAATCAAGAATAAAAAATCAAATTAAATCAATTCAAGTAAGATACCAAACAAAAAATGTGTACCTCCACCAAAGTTCATTTTTATCTTTTAATACATTGGAGACACATTCTTGAAGTTTCTCCCATTTTCATTTTTGGATACTCCATTATCCAAATTCTTTATGCTCATTGGAAGAATCTTCAACCTACAATAAAATCAATTAGCTTTCTTTGGTACCCTTGGGTACATTTGTTAGAGGGTTGGTTCCTTTAGGAACCTACACAAATTTAGAATTTAAATTTGATTTCACACTTACATTTAATTTCAAAAGACAGCATACAGATTTATACCCTATACAATTGCACAAATTACAAATAGATGAGCTAATAAAGAAATTATTATAATTCTTTTTCTTTGCAAAGGATTGATAGCCAATGCCGGCTTTATCGAATGTAACCCTTTGCGAACCTAAGAACATATTAAAATTTTTGCTACCATGAGTAAATTTCAAACAATGGAATTCAAATCACTATTCTTAGAATTCAATTCACAAATATTATTCTAAAGTGATTTGATACAAGCATTCACATTATCATTCATTCTCTTCAATTCAACAATTTGATTTTCTAAAGATTTAACCAATTTAACATGCTTTTCAATCAAATTAAAGTTTTCCTTTTTCAATGAATTGTATTCACTATTAAGCACTTTGTGTTTATCAAACAATTCATTGAACACATCTAACAATTCATCATAATCATCAATATTATCATCAGAGTTGCCAGATGAATACCTCAATTTCATACTTTGGTCATTTCATCTTCTTCGGAGGATGAGCTTTCTTTACTTTCATCATTTTGACTTGTGCCTATATGTGTTAGCTTAAAAGATTTCCATATATCATAAGCATTAACACATGTTTGTACTCTATATAATTCATTTTTACTTAAAGTACCATATAAAACATTCACTGTTTTAGCATTTAAATTACAATTATTTTTATATAAATCATTGAATTCACGAGATGGTCTCAGAATAATTATTCCCTTTTCAATGTTTTTTCATAAAGTGTAATCAATAGATTGTACAAATATTTTCATTATATATTTCCAATATAAATAATTACAACGATTAAATAGAGGAGGTGTATTAATGGATTGACCTTCAAGATATGTATTGAAATCCATTATCAATTATATATACACAGTATATATCAATAAATTTGTCAAATAAACTCAACTCAAGGAATTCAAACAAATTAACAAATTTATACAAAAATGCACAATATCAATAATATCACACAAATTTTAATAACTCACCACTTGTAGGATCGTGTGCACGCCTATAGAAGGGAAGGAGGAGAGGGGGGGGGGGGGGGGTGAATATATCGTTCTAATTTTTTTCGTGCGATATTAAATTATCTAAATCCCTATGTGATTTATAGTATACAAATAAACATTCAATGCATAAATATAAAGAGATTAGGGATAATAGATGCAAACAATATTGTTTACGCGGTTCGGCAACCCGCCTACGTCTGTGCTCCAAGATTCCATTTAGAGATCCACTAACTAGATTGGCTTATGAGTGTCAACCAAACTGTTACAACCAACTATTTCAGGGCGTCACCCTTTGATTATTTTGGGGCATCACCTTTTACTTGACTATTCCGAGGAGTCACCTTTTGATTGAACTTACGGGCGTTCAATCGAGTCGTTGACTGTTTCGGGGCGTCATCCGTAGGGAGTCACCCTTTACAATTTAGCACAAATGTGTTTGGAAATGTAAAACTCAAAAATTATTCTGAACTCTCCCAAATTGAATTTTCAAGCTTGGGATAAGTAGAATTAGATTACAAGGCTCACAAATATGATGAGAAGTTGAGTAGAAATTTTGTCAGCGCTTCGCTACTTCTCTCATTCGTTGTTGAGCAATGGAGTGTTTTTCTCAATATATAGAACTCCACATTTTCAGTCGACCCATTCTTTTCGGTCGACCGCTTCTAGCCGTTGTAGAAAATAGCCATTAAAAATTCGACCGTTGGAAAATAACTGTTAAACAATTATGTGCATTTTCGATCGCATAGCTCAACCGCAGGCTCGACCGCATCGCGTTCGAAAATCCTTTGGAGTTCCAATTTTGTTCTTCCAGTTGCGTTCCTCTTTCGAATCCATCGAGCGTGTTGCGTCCGCAAAACGACAAAAATGACAGATTCAGAACTTGATATATTTCGATCGCGAACCTTGTCTGACACCTCGACTGCAGTGCATCCGAAAAATCACGCTGAAGCTCCAAAAGCTAAACTTTCCAAAATTGGTCTCGTTCCTCGACCGCTCATTTGACCACGTTGCGACCGAAAAACCAAAACCCAATTTTGGTCGCATCTCTCTCGTTCGCAATGCGTCCACATGCTTTAATATCAACCCTTTAATTTTCCTAAGTCCCACAATGATGATATATATGAACTACATAGACTAAGATAAACATGTTAGCATATTAATAATAACCATTTTGAAGGTATTTCCAATAAATACAAGTATAAATATTATGACAAAAATATTAACAATAATATCCATAAAAATATAATAACCAACTTATTATTTTCATCAAAATAAACTATTTAATTATCATTAAAATAAAACTAAACCTAACAGGAGGGCCGTCCCTCGTTCGCCAATAATTGATATCATTCATCTTCATTTGATGGTCCTTAGCGTCAATGAAATCGAGGCGTTAACGTCAACAAATTTGGACAGGAAATGTGACTACAAGGCAATAATTTTTCATAGTTCAAAATTTTAGTTAGCAAAATTTCTTTAGAGTTTGACTTGTTGTCAATCGCAAACTATAGGGTCTGTAGTGTTAATATTTCTTTTTTTTTTTAATAAAATATAACAGAAATCGAGATCTTGGACAACATATACATACATAGACACACGGTATTGTGTATATCCACAAATATATAAATGAATGTATGTTCATTTTAAACTTAGTATAATTAATCAACCCAATTACTGTCTAAATGCTTTAACTCAATGAGCCACTCATCTGTATCGCGAGAAATATAAGGTTTAGATGGTGTCTTTATGTGCCCATCTGCATCAACCAATGCCACACAATCACTTTTCCTGTCTTTGCCAAAGCTGGCCACTCTATTAGGATGCCTTACCTTTAACGATAAAAGACGAGAAACTTCGTGCAGTCCACCCCATTTCTCTAATGCTCGTGCAATGTCATAACGCCCTGTCAGGTGTATTTAAGAAATATATCGAGAACTACCCAGAAAATGATAAAAACAGTTGATCCAAATAAAGTCTTCAATTATATTTCATCATGGGCCATAAGTTACCTACCTGCACGTTCGAAAGACTTTCGACTTGGCATAAATGACGGGTCCATCCCCCAGCTCATCTGAAATTGACTTATCTGTCGATGATAACGAACCAATAAATAATTTTTGCGATAAACACTAGTCAGTCTTGAGCTTTAGAACATACCTCCTTCTGTAGATTTTCAAGTTTTTCCCAGTAACCCTTTGGTTTGCGATGCTTGTATGCGAGAGCGAGATTCATTAAGGATGCAATTCTTCTGAATCCACCCATCCGGGTTATCGCCTTTTCGATATCCACTCTTGCATGCAGCCGAAGTTGCTTTCTCATGGGCATAAAGCCTTCTTGCCCATGTTCTGAAATAAATTTCAGAATCTCAGATTTAAGAACTTCAAAATCTCTCTGTAAGCCTGGAACCCTCTGCCTCGGTCTAAATAGACCTTGTTCATTTGAAACTAATAGTTGCTTCGCCATTGCAATGTACCCATCATCGTCATCCCCGTCGGCCTTGCACGAAACAATTTGTCGCTCCTCCAAGTATTTTTCATTGCCACTTGCTTCTGTAGAGTTCCCACCTTCTCCCTTCTCAATGTAGTCTCGAATCGCACATAAGTTCGAAGGGAGATCTTCATATACAACCTACAATATCATAAGCATATTCACCAAGGAATTGAAATTCTTTTAAAACCATTAATGCAGCCACAGTCATTCTCTCACTCTTAGAAGTTGAACAGTCATTAAAATTAGTGGAAGATAAATCATTATTTTCCTCCCTTTAACAAAATAGTAATCAAGAATAAATACAGTAACAACGGATACACAAACCTCTTCCATGATAGCCTCGGAAAGAAAGGTATCCTTATGCATTTTTGACTCCACTGAGTATTTCAACAATGTGTGATGATTTCCTAATTGCTCAAGAACCCATCTCCCTTGAAATGAGTCGAAATCTCCTTCCACCTGTTCGAAACTAATTTCTTGTTCGAGATGTTCGCACAAGTCAAGAATAACACGAGCATGAAGGACCATGTAGAGCAGGCCCCTGCACCCTTCCTGCACGTTTTGATAAATTCAAAAATTTTAACTTAAATTAATGCACACTACTTCACCTTTTTATTTTTATTTTTTAATTTCAATGCACAATTCCAAACATGGATATAATATCTTCTCAATCCAATATAAACCAAAAATTGATGGTTGTGGAGATTCATTACACAGCTATATCATTTCATCCACTAAAAATCTAATTTTAATGCATCATCTAAAATTTTCACATGGGGAGAAAGTTAATATTTCTCAATCAAAAAAGTTTATCCTACTTATTCACCAGACTTTTTTGTGATGCAGTACACGTCTAGGAATTGGAATTTGCTTGTCAATTCACCATCAATAAATAGCCTACTTTCACCTGAAGAATGCGAACTTTGTTTTTTTCCCTTGACAAAATCTTACTGATTGCCAAATTTGGAACTATCCTGAAATATCATAAACAATTAGACATCATCAAAATGTATAAATTTGAACGAATGCATACAAACCAATTGCACTACAACAATATCTAGTAGTTGAAACAACGTTTAAGAAAAAGTAAGATGGAAAAGGGAAGGAGAGAAACAAAACAGAGTTAATAGCTCATAATTGAAGGTTAATTAGATGAGGGGTCATGGATTGGGATTAGGTTAAAAAAATGACAAAACAGAAGGAAATAGATCACAAAAAGATGTGGATATACCTTAATGGTTATATGAAAGGAGGGGTGGATCATAAAAAAAGATGAAAATTTCTTCCAATCAGATGAGTTATCCCAAAGTACTAAAATTGAAATTACTCTAATAGGGTTTTTTGCAAATTTAACCTAGCTTACTTACTCCTATACATTTGAGAGAGAGAGAGAGAGAGAGTTCATACTCAGGGAGACGTTCATAAGCTGTCAAAACACTCCATACTTCACGTACCAGAGCTTTTACTGTAATGCTAGCAACAACGCATCGATGTACACCTCCATCTTCCTTCAGTCAAAATTTCATCATTAAGCGACTTGTTTTATAAAATATAAAAGCAGGGATTGATAATTTACCAGTAGACCATCAAATCTGCGAAGATGGACTTCATCAACCTTGCAATGCTTATCAAGATGACAAATTTTTCCAAGTACGCCCCAGTTACCATTCATCTTGAGTGAATTTGGAGGCAATGGACCAAAATTTGAGCAAGAAAAGTTAGCTTTCGGACCCCCTACTTGGGGTTCAATACTCTCACATGAAGCACCATCAGGAGAATTAGTCAGGGATGGCTCACAAGTGAATTTTCCTGTATTTGCATTAAAATTATTTTCAGCTCTACAAGCCAAAGCTCGAAGATTCACAGGAAGATCTGATCTGATTATTCTCTCTAAGAAAATGGCGGGGAAGTTGAATCTTGGTATTACATTGACCTCATAAATTAAAACTGTTGGGGATGGCCTTCAAAAAGGAAGATAATAATGCATTAGTGAAGAAAATGAACATTTACCAAGAATTGAATCCAAAAATAATTGTCATGCAATGAAACAATGTTAAACTATCTAACTGTAGCTAATATCAAAGCTAAGCACATTGCAGCCATAGAAGAGTAGGACATGTGATATAGTTGAAAGAAAATGGAAATCAAGAAGCAAATCAACCTCAATCTGCAGATGTAATAATAGACTTCATAACAAAGCACTTCACTCCAGGAAGTTTTTAAATGAGCAAAAAATTAGATTGCAGATATACGCACTACCCAGCATCAAAAAGTTTTAGAAAACATGAAGGCAATCATGTTACGAACCAAAAGTATTTTTGCATTGATTTTTTTTTTTTTATGATAAGGAAAAAAATGAAAAGATGTAAAATATGGAGCTAAAAGAATTTTAATCATGAGATGGCATTAAAGTTTTGTGACATAAGTTCATTTTTACCTCTTCATAGATTTTAAAGACCACTTGCCTTCATATTTCTTGAAGTCCCCATCAACCATGGAGAAATGTAGTTCACGTCCATCAGCCTGTAACATAAACAATTAATGAAAGTTCCAAAGTGCTTCAATATCTGTGTATCGCAACTCAGCATAGACAACCATAGACAAGAGAGAAAAACTAGTTCATACTTTCATCACATTTACAAATCAAGAAGAAAATAGGTCATTTTCAAAGCAATAACATTGGCATATCATTAGATGTAACTTATCTTACAGGTTGACTATCGCTTCTTATTTACATGGCAATGCAATGCAATGCAAACATCATATGAAGAAAAAGTACTTGCCAAGTTTGGAAATTCTAGGAGATCCAAAACAACTCGAGCTTCAATTTGCCAATATAATGCCCGTTGCAAGCCTCTTTGTTCCAACCATATTCGCCCAGGATGTGGGCAAGAAATTCTCCCACTGTAATGTGTAAATCAGTCAGATCACAGCTATAACACTTGATAAAACACACCCATGGTAGAGGTTCGGTATGAACAATTGAGGAAAACAGATTTATTAAAATAAACAACCAAGGTCTACAATCACCCAAGCAATTAATGGAGGCTCGTGCTCCCCTCTCCACTCTGCAATTTTTCTGCTTAAACTCTGTCCCACTAAACACAATTTATTTATATTCGCATTCCTGCTAGGCAACGTCACCACACTCTTTTTGCATCAATCTATCAGATTCCCAACACTTCTTCCACCATCTCCGTTGCACTTGTAATCCTAGATGGTGTCCCCTGTTGAAGCTTTTTGGAATTTTTTAATATGTTTTCCATCCAGGAACCTTATCAACACGCTCCCTCTCATTAGCCATTATAAAATAAAGTAGCAGCTTAGTCACATAAACCAAGGCAAAATTGAAAGCAAACAAATTTTTTTTTCCAAATATATCAAAACAGAATCTGAATGTGCAGCAGTTCAAAATATAGCTCTCGAGGAGTTAATTTGACAACCATAACAGTATCAACGAATAGCATGAAATAATCTTTAAGCAAAAGGAAGACCTAATACGGACCACCGGCAATTACAGCACAAAATTGGAGTAAATAAGACAAATGAAAAAACATATTATCTTTAGTGCATTTAATATTTAACAACGGAGTTTCTTAACAAAACACAAATCAATCAAAAGTATAGTTCACCCTGATTGGTTAGCGTATGAGGTTTCAAACAGTAATAAGTCATGATTCCATGAATTTGGCTCTCCCAACCTTCCAAAAGTCATTCTAGTTGAGAATCGTTGAGAAAGATCATTATGTTCTTCATCAAAGCTGACATAATTTGAAAAATTGCAAAAGACAAATGCAATACTCCCCCAACCACCGAGAGCTCAGGTTGCGAATTGTGGATTCCCAAAGCAGTAAGGGAGTGATCAGATATTTAATCCTTACAATCTAGCCGAAATACAACACTCACTCTAGAACACCGGGCGAGCTAAAGTGAGTGTTCCATTCCTGTTAGATTGTAAGAATTAAACATATGATTTGCTCTCTTCCCACTTTAGAAATCCACAATTCGTGACCCAGGCTCGGAGGGGTCGGGATGGGCCGTAATAGCTTGGTATCAGAGCCATGAGATAAACATTGAGTTCTTGCATTTTATTGTATCATTATTTATTGCAACATAGACATAAAATTTAGGATAACTTAGTAATTGTTTTGTGATGTATTAAGATGCAATGCGGATGACCTTCTAATACCCTTGCAGGCGGGTGTCCATACGCATGATTCCAGTGAAGAAGATAAATCCATAAGCAAACTCGTGAAGTCATAAATCTTCTGTCCATCTATTTTTTATTTTTAACAACCATCACACTTCGCTTATCAAATACTGCTCAACATGTCATAGGGAAAATGTAGGCCTTCATCTTCCTTAGTCCCCAAAATGTAAATAGCTAAACAAAATGGGCAACAACAGAAATCCAACGAACGAATTGAAAGAAGCTCAGTTCAGTTTGATTACCTGGAAACAAGATTAGGAATGAAATCAGCAAGGCGCTCGTAGTCCGTAAGAGCATCCCATACTGATTCAACATCGGAATTAACAGATATTTCAGCCCTAATTCTCCGCTCCCTCCACGATACCACCTCGACTTCACAATGCACAGGGCGGTCTCGTCCATAACCTTCTCCCTCTTCCACTTCATCATCTTCCTTTCTCACCTTGTTGTTACAAAAACCATTTTTTTCCTTCAATCCTGGCTTCGTCTGGGATTCGCAGCCGGGGTTCCATTTGGAAGCGTGGGCTATGGAAAACGCGACGAACTTGGTGGGAAGAGGAAGAGAATGTGGGGGATGAAGTCCTGCACGCGTCGAGCTCGCCGAAGGCGTAAATCTGGACGAAGTGATTCCCCAATTGAACCTCAAAACTTTGCAGCTGGTAACGTTCATGGAGTTTCAATCTCCTCGCTGAGAGAGAGAGAGAGACAGAGAGAGAGAGAGAGAGAGACAGTGAGGAGACCACCATCATCGTCGTCCACAAGTTTCTCTCTTGTAATTGTAGATCACGGGGAAGTGTGGTTTTAGAAATAAGGGCTCTTTAGCCATTTCCAGCTACACTTCTCGCGGGAAGGTCGTATCGTAAAATATCCACAATAAAAGTTTTTTGAAAAAATGAAAAATCATTTAACCTAGTGCTTCATTTGTTATCTCCAAACTTACTCAATTTTAGGCTTTTTCATTTAATTATTTAATATTACATAAAGTTGAATTTATCCCCTAACTGATACCATAATGTTCAACCAGCACTTTAACGTATGTTATCATATAATTTAGACCACACCATATCGAACATGAACAATTCACCCTTTAACCCTTCACTTCTCTCACATCACTTGCCGTAATTTATTATGTTCTCCTAGTTTCTTTTTCTTTTTCTTCTTTAGAACAATTGCTCAATTGATTATAAAGAACAATTGCTCCTTCTGAACGGTTAACCAAAGGAACTACATTATTTGTATGATAATTCAAATTTTGTATGCATATTTTAACAAGGGAATACTTCTCAACACCATTGTAATCTTGAGGCCTACCAAAATTGGCCCAAGAAAGACAGATGTGCACGCTTTACAGTGTTGAACAACATGCTGAATGAATTGATTGGTGAATTTGAGGGGTATGTAACAACTCAAGCAATGTGGTCTGTGCTTAAGGAAAAATATGGAGGTACTCCTATGATAAGGTTGTGCACTTTGACACTAAGATTTGACGCATATAAAACACTCTGACCACACGATCAAGCAACATCTCAGATCGATGTCAACGTCAATATGCAAGCTTAAAGCAGCAGGTAACTCTTGGATCGATGAGTAGCTGATCCAACCTGGTGTTCGCTCTTTACCTAACAACTAAGAACATATGAAGATCAATATGACACATAATGAGAACATTAAAATGTTCGATGCGCTTAGAAATGACTAGAGCAAATATCATGGTCTTTGTATTTGAGTAGAATTCATGCAATGCATTCACGTATAAATGCAAGAAATTGTAGAATGCTCCCCAACAAAAGGTGAATCATGGATTTGCACAGAAAAAGACCCCTAAGCGCCATAGAGGCAAACAAAGTGGTAAGAAAGGCAAGTTCACTGCATGTTTCAATTGGGGAATGGAAGGACACTTCTTTCGTGATTGCACTCAGATGAAAGAGGTAATTCATAACTCACACTTACGCTTAGCTTATGTTTCTAGTCGTGTTATGGTTTTTCATTCATCTTCTAGTTGTATTTTGGATTCAAAAGTTATGTAACATGTAGCTAAAGAGCGAGCTGGCGTACATGGAGTATCGCTGAATACCAGTGAGAAACAAACAATTTTTTGTAGGGAATGAGGTAAATGTATTGTGTTGGGCATTGGAACATATAAGCTTGACTTATGTGGTGGTCGCACTCTATTGCTTCATGACGTGCTGTTTTCTCTTAATATTAGACGAAATTTTCTTTCAGCTGTTAATTTGCTTGAGTTAGGGTTTAGATTTATCTTTGATAACAATGATGTTAAGATTTATTTGGGAACCACTTATTATGGAAGTGGACATATTTATGAAGGATTTAGTATTTTGGATTTAGTTTCAAATAATAATCATGTTTCTTTTTTGACTACTGATTGTGATTCTACTAATTGGCATAAACGACTGGGTCATATTGAGCAAGATAGAATGATGAGACTAGCTATACAAGGCTTTTTAGTCCCATTTGCTATTGTCATTTTACCTACATGTGAACATTGTATAGTAGGAAAGTCAACATGAAAACCTTTTAGAAATATAATAAGAACGTCTTCTCCATTTGCAACTTACTCGTTCAGACATCTGTGATCCCTTGAGTGTGATGGCGAGGCACGGTGCCTCATATTTCATCACATTTACAAATGACTTTACATGTTATGGCCATATCTTTTTGATCTTCCATAAATCAGAAGCATTGGATTGCTTCAGACGTCTTATGAGTTTGGTAGAGAATAAAAAAGAGATAATAATAAAAGCTCTTAGATTTGATCGCGTACGTGAGTATCTATAAGAGCAATTTATAAGGCTTCATGACGAAAGAGGTATACAAACACAATTAACAATTTATGGTATTCAGCAACAAAATGGTGTTTTAGATAGATGAAATCATACTCTCTTGGATAGGTTTGACTAATGATGGCACAAGTTAACCTCCCACTATTTTTTTTGGCGATACATTGTTAACTGCGGCCTGTATCTTGAATCAGGTATCCTCCAAATCAATTCCTTCCACCCCCATATGACCTATGGACAAGTAGAAGACTTGACTTAGATCATTTGAGACCTTGGGTTCCAGTTGAGTTTGTACATTTTAGTTCTCATAAGCATGGGAAGCTAGGCCCTCGAGCATCTAAATGTGTCTTCATTAGATACTCTAATGAATCAAAGGGTCATGTTATGTATGGACAACACCCAAATGGAAATATAATTGAAGTAGAATCACAAGATGCCGACTTCATTGAAGATGATTTCTGTAAGATGGGTGTAATGACCCAATTTTTCATACACTTAAAACGTGACGTCGCGAAAGACTTTTCGTAAATATAATACTTTTGAAAATAGTTGTACGAAATACCATACATAAAATTTCTTTCTTAAAATCTCTATAAATCATATCATAGATTAAAAACAATGAACATTTTACAAATACATTTCACAAATAGAAAACTATTTACATTCTCTTTTTCCTTTATTCTTTAACCTACCCAGCCACAAGATTTACAACACGTAAATTCTCCATCAACTGCTCCTATCTTTGATACCGTGCTTATCTCATCACAAGAATTAAACTATGAGCCTACGACTCAGTAAGAGATATGAAATATGCAATGTACATGCTATGTAACTTTATAAAACTTATGTAATTTATGTCCCGTGTCTTTCGTTTGTCTTTACCTTTACCTTTAACTTTAGTTTCACTTACCCATCTAAGCATTGGAGATGTTACCGTATAAGGTAGAGTGGCACCGTATGGCCCACATGGGGTAGCGTACTCAAGAACCCACAATTACCCATGCAAGCGCTAGAAGGATCACTGTACAAGGTAGAGCAGTACCACACAGGGCAGCCGTCTCAAGAACCAATACCCCATCACGTGTATTTACGTTTGTTTCTGTTTTCCTTTAGTTTTACTTACATATTTAGGCGCTAGAGGTATCAACATACAAGGTAGAGTGGCACCGTATGGCCTACATGGGGCAGCCATCTCAAGAACCCAAACCTCTCACGTCTATTTACGTTTATTTTCATATAATGTCAGTTTCATTTCAAAACATATACATAAAATATTTTTGTACATTTTCAAAACCATGATGCATGTCTATGAAATGAATGCATACAATTCTATCATCCTATCACATAATAACAATACATCATTTTTCACTTATTTATTCATTCTTTCAATCCAGTTACCAAACAAGTCATGTTTTAATCTTTCCAAAGAATCAATATTATCCTTACATCAATATCAACATGAAAGCATACAAGTAAATCAATTCATATCACTATACTAACCTTATATACACAACAATTCAAACAAATCCTGTATTCTTGTGATGTAGGCCAAAAGGCCAAAAACACATAATATCTCTTACCTCAATTCCTTAGCTTACTATCTTGCAAGTGTCTTCAACTATTCCTTTGATCTTTAACACCATAAAAGAAAATCCTTAGCCTTCTTCCTCTTCAAGCTTATTCCTCCTTCTCTTCTTCTTCTTCTCCTCAACTTCACAACTTTCCTCTCATTCTCTCAAGCTTCTCCCTCTTTTTCTCACGATTCCTTTCTCCTTTCCTCTCCAGTCCTCTCTTTCGTTTCTCACGATTCTTCTTTATTTCTCTCAAGCTTCCCTCTTAATTAAGGTTAAGTTTCCTTCTTCAGCCACCCAAGCAAGAAGTGGGGCGCACTCAGCCATCAACCGTTGAGTAATCAACTCCTTCATCCAATAAAAACATGACATTGTCGCACATTTCTGGTGACTCTTCACATTGCCGATCAATCATCTTCTTCAACTGATCGACTGCAACATATCATGAAATATCATTATGTATACTTTTTGGAATACCGGTCGATCACCAACTCACAGCCGATCGACCGCAAATCCAATATTTGACAATCTATAATGACCATGATCGACCGATAAACCCTTATGATTGATCGTTAAACTCAATTATGTAATACTGTTGGTCATTCACCAAAAAACCGCAAAACCCCTTCATTTTGACTTTGTAATGAAGCCAATCGATTGCTACCTAAGACAATCAATCGTCCCCTCAACAGAGAGCTCCATTTCTTCACACTACACCAATAATGGTTGATCGATCCTTCACAAGTTCGATCACTCCTTCAATAATTTCCCCACAGCCACTTAAATCATCATTTCTCCATAAACCATAACACATAATCTCCCATATTAACATCATGTATCACAATTCCAAACACACTACCCTCAAACATATTCCAACAAAACTTAGACGATAAAATTTGGGGTATTACAATGGGAGAAATATATCAAAATACTAGGCTGTATGAAATGGTTGAATAAAATATAGTGCTTTAGATACTATTCTAGAACATGAGAGTGACTCACATCCTAGTGGGGTTGTCTCATTGGGTGATGATTCTCACGATCCACTTATTTGTAAAAGCACACGTGGAAACATTCCTTGTCATCATTTTGAGATTGAAGGGGAATCATTTATGCATAACATAAGATTATGATGAGGCTAGAGCTTACAAAGAGGCTCTCTCATTTTCATCTTCTAGGGAAAGGAAAGCTGCAATTACAGAAGAAATTGAGTCTATGAAGAAGAACAATGTCTGGAAACTATTTGACCTTCCACCAGGCAAAAAACTATTAGGACCTAGCTAGTGATGAAAGGTTCCACCAAATGAGAAGGTATAGACTATCAAGAAACCTTCTCTCCTGTAGGGAGGATTGCCTCAATTTGCCTGATTTTAGCTATTGTGGCATATTTATAGGGAGGATTGCCTCAATTTGCCTGATTTTAGCTATTGTGGCATATTTAGATTTAGAATTGTTCCAAATGAATATGAAAACAACACTTCTCAATGGAGGACTAGATAAGGAGATGTACATGAACCAACTTGTTGGTTTCATGGAAAGAGAATTGGAGCACAAAAGTATGTAAGCTCTAGAGATCTATAAATAGTCTTAAGTAGTCATCTAGACCGAGCAAGACCATTGTGGCCTAATAGGTTTATGAAAACTTTCCTAAAACAACATTCAATTTGACATTTGATTTGCATTAGGTTCACAAATTCTTCAAAAGGAAAGAATTAATGACTTCTCTTTGTAAATTAAGTTGATTTATGAAGGAGAAATTCACCTCAACCTCACTGCAAAACCATCCTAGCTTTGTAGAGTTCCAAAGAATTCAGTTTTGGAATTCTTCCTATCTCTCTAATCACTCTAACCATTGTAAGCTACCTAGACACTTGTTGTAGCACCTCGATTTCTATCTTTTTATTTTAGTCTTTTATGGTTGTATATACTTTTTTTCTTTACTAAAAATCTTCATTTCTTTTTCTTTTAGCGTAGCGGAAGTCTTTTCTCTTTAACAAACCAATGACATTCAAATCATAAATCATTCATCAGTTATTGGAATATATCAATTTTTACAAATCATTTTCTTTTTTACAAATTGTGTCCATTCCACAAATCTGGTTTGCCGTAACAACTCTAAGCACTTCTTATCAGTATGCTTCATCAACTAGGTAGTCCTAATCTCTTTGTCCAATTTCACCTAGATCACAAGATTTATCTGAGCCTAAGACTCAATAAGTAATGAGAAATAAAACATGATATTCATTTATCATAAAAACATGAGTCTTTCATTTTCATTTTCAGTTAGCATTCTTTTCTTTTACCAATCTGATCGTTGGAGTACAGTCTAGGGAATAATAAATATGGTCTAGTCAATCCCACCCCCAATCCTAGATCACTGGGGTACAGTCCAGGGAAGAGTACAATCCAGCCAATCCCACCTCCAAATGATCCCAGTCTTTCTCTCTTTATTAGTTACGTATTTTCTTTTTATCTATTCGTCTTCGAGCCCCGTCCATACAAGAATATTTACGTACATTTATTTTTGTTTAAATATTTCTTAATGAAACCTTTGCATGTAAAACATTTTTGTTGTTTTATAAAAACCATGATGCATGAATGCAAACACAAAACATATCCTCAATCAACTCAACATGATTCTACCCCCTCACATCCTCGATTAACATAATATCAAAACTCATCTCACATTCCCAATTAATACCTCTCACATCCTCGATCAACATAGTATCATAACTCATCTTACTCCCTTAACAACAATATCAAAACATACAACACATCTTTAAACAATATATTATCATAATCAAAATACTATCAATCAAAACTACTTAAGTCTTAACATCTTGTGAAGTAGGCTGTTAGGCCAAACACATGTGATCATTAATTACCTTGGGGTCTTAGGAATTATCCCATTTATCTCATTGAGTTGAGGGACCTAAAACGTATCACAATATTTGTTAGTATCCATGTAGTCATTAATTACTTTGATTCCTAAACTCCCAATATCTATAGTTAATCATGTTAATTTAATTTAAAAATCCAACCACTTTGGTCATATTTATTTCGTCCAAAAACAAAGCCCAAATATTGTTGTCCAAAGATTCCACCACCTAACAGAGTATTAATATCAATATTCAATTCTCCATTTAATTATCCATAAAAATATATCAAAACTGATTCAGCTTGGTTGATGCACAGAACCTTCACTGTTCCAACCTTACTTTCTTCATAACTTGTCCAAATTTCCAATATATCAAAATAGCTTAATGAATAAAACCATTTATCAACATACTCTATTTCCAACTCACGGTAATCCAATATAACATTACTTAAACTTAAACAATTTCACTAACCTTCAAAGACTACTTCACACTTCAGAGAATAGCAGGAACCATGGCTCTCTTATTGTTCAATTTGAAAAGTCATAACCTCTCTATTTATAGAGGTTATAAGTCAGTGTTCTATACAGTGAGTCATTCTCTCGACAAATCACAATTGGCCACCACACCACTTAATTAATTGCAACCACTATAGTCATCCTAATCCATTGTGATTATGTGGATCGAAGATGTCTGATTAATGTCCAATTAGTCTCCAAAGTTAATTCTTTTAAAATCTTTCACTGTGAATTCTATACATTTGAGGATGCCTATGTGTCTGCCGACACATTCACTCTCGCTAAGCATCTTTTTTTAGCAAATATTCCCTATATCTGCCAATTGCTGATTGCCTCGTCACATCCCAGTTACTTGTACGCCACTCAAATACTGTTCACCGCATACGTGTTTCTATTCATGGATGCTTACGCTTCCACGAGTCCACAATATAACGGGTGCCACTTATCCAAAATGATGTCACTCCCTTCCTATCATGGACTCCTTTCTATTTGTGAATGCCTATACTTCTACGAGTCCACTATTTAACGTCACTACTTATCCAAAATAATAATATTTTATCCATTAATCTCCTTCCACGGATGCCTAAACTTCTACGGCTCCACTGTTCAACGTTGCTACTTATCCAAAGCGACGACATTTTAACTTATACACAACATTTCACTCTCTCGCAAGGAATCTTTCCCGTTTGCGGGAGCATCTTTCTCCTAATCTATTATTTAATCTGATAACTTGATCCAATGACCATCAATACTCTCGCGAGCCATCTTTCACTCTCACAAAGCATCTTTTCGCGGAACCATCTTCCTACCCCACCTTCTAATCTAATAGATAAACTCATCCATTTATCTGATCTGACGGCTATCCTTCCTCCCACACTTTTTTTTCTTTTGAAAAGCATCTATCCATGGAAGAATCTTTCTTATTCCTTCTTAATCCAACGACTACAATTTCTCTCATCCATTAATCCAACGATTGCTTGATCTCCCGCACGTCCTTCCTTCTAATTTTTGCCTTCAACGCCTCCATGTATCTTTAATCTTAACCACCCCTTACCTTTATTCAATGATTGTCATTTCTCATTTTTCCAAAAATCATTCCTTTCGTCCAAGCCACTTTCCTCCGAGCATCATTTTCTTCCAACAATAATTTCTCTCTTAAAAAATATCATTTTATTATTTAATTGGTCGTGAATATTCCTATAATGACCTAAACTCCTTTTGGACGAATTAGTATTTAATAATTATTCAATCGACATATTAATAAGATATATTATTTTATGATTATGAGAAATAAATAGAAAATTATGAGAAAAGGAAATGAATAAATATAAAAAATAGGGGCTAGGGCAGGAAGGAGGGAGTGTGACTCTTGTGGAGAAGAGGAAGGAAGAAACGGCCGTGGCAAGGAACCTTCCTCGCGATGGGGGGTGAGACTGGAGAGTGTCTGGAAGGTGCCATTGGACGCGAACAAGTGGGAACATTGTGACCTACTAAACCGTGGGGCAAATGGTGGAGCACCGACCCGCGGGAACAAGTGAACCCGCGTACTACGAACTAGGGTTAGCGCAGTGCCAAATCGAGAGAAAAAGAGTCACCGGTTTGGTGAAGCTAGAAAGGGGTTCTGAATGGCAGCTGTGGTGAACTGTCGGTGAGATAGGGGAGCAGCGATTGACACTTCTCTCCCGTGACCTTGAAAGGTAAGTAAATGCCAATTGTGCTTTGGCCTTATTGGCCCTACAATGTAAGATGCTAAATAAAATTGTTTTCCATTTTCTTGCATTGTTCTGATTGAGATAGTTGAAAGTGGTGTTCTACCGAATGGTTTTCTTCTATTTTCCATTATGTTATTGTTGATAGGCATTGTGAAGAATGTTACTCTGTTCATTGGGTCTGTTGTTCTACCTATTTCGTCTAATGGGTTGATAGTTAAGGTTGGGCATTCGTGCTCTAGATGGTATTCTGTTAAGGGGATTTTGTGCTAAATTTTAGTTACTGTCTTGATAGAAATTTTTCTGGGAATAGTGCTAAGTTGTGTGGGTTTTATACTCTACTTCGCTTACTATTTGATAAAGATTGTCGAGGAAAATATTATGTTGATTGTGAATTTCTCCCTGTTTCATTTACTGCTCAGATTTATGTATTGATGAGGATAGTGTTTATGTTGATTTAGGCTAGGTTATTTATCAGGAAGGTACTCTATTAATTGGTCATTGTTGAGGAATTAGGCTCTATTGACTGAAATCTTGGATCTAAACAGATCTCTGTTTAGATTATAGTTTTTGATAGAGGATGTTGAAGACTTGTAATGTTATTGACTGCTATTTTTGGTTGTTCTCTTTTATTCATGACATTGAGGTCTAGTCTTAGAATTGAAAAAGGAGGCTTTATCCTTGAGGATTTATAATGTTGTTTTCTTAATTTGTTGCATACATGGAGGATTTATTATAACTATTAGATAGGTTTGTTTCATGGTAATAATTGTGCTTGAGGATATGACATTATATGGGTTGAGGTTCTGTCATTTAAGGATTATGGTTGTTGTATTTATCTTTAGTCATTTCATATGTTGATTATTGCAAGGATTTGTTGTTACTATGTTTGATAGTTGCATATTTGGGAAATGTTCTCATTGCATTACGATGTATGTTCATGTATGAGTACGCATTTAAGAAAGATAAAAGATTTAAAAAATGTATGTAAATAGACGTTTGGAGGTGTGAGCTCTTAAGTTGGTCGCTTGGCTGGGTGCTACGAGATGGCCGCTTAAGGTGTGTGCTACAGTTGGCCGCGTTGTACACCCTCGTCAAGTTTTGACATCTCCAACGCATGTTAGAGAAAAGTAGAAGAAAGATGAAGAACAAGAAAGAAAGTATGTGAATGGGTATTGAGGACAAGTTGTTCTGAAGGGAAGCCTAGGGGAGAATGATTTCAATAGGTTGTTTCTGTTTGATGATAGGGCAGATCGGTAGATGCCGGTCGCTATGCATATATGTGCGTAGCAGCTGACGGAGGACTCGGTAGATGTTGTGTCTATCCCCCCAAAGATATGACGATGCTTTGCACCTGTTAGTTTGTCTCCGTTTGATGACAGGGCAGATACGGTTGATGTTGGTCACTGTGCATAGATGTGGCCAGTAGCTAACAGAGAACTCGGTGGATGCCGTGTCTATGGTTTCAATGATTAGCCTACTCATATCCGAAAAGTGAAAGACAAATGAAAAAAAAGAAAAGATGAAAAGTGAAAGACAAATGAAAGAAAAGAAAAGATGAAAAGTGAAAAAAAAGAAAAGAGAAAGAAAGACAAGAAAAGAAAGGCAAGATGAAACAAGTGTCTCGACATGTCATGTTCATGGTCACATGTATTACTTACTAAGTCTTAGACTTATAGATAAACTTTGCATTATAGGTATGGATATCACAGAAGAAATGGCAAATGCGAGGTCACGTTGAGAGAGCTTGCTCATGAGGAAGACTTGGTGGTTGTTGGGAATTCGACAGTTTATTTTACTGTTTTATAGAATGAATATTTTATACGAAATTTGTAAAGGACTGTTATTAATCGAGCTTTGGCAAGAAATGTATTTTAAATGTTAAAGTCTTCCGCTGCAAGGATTTTATAAATACATGGTTTAGTAGTTGGTGTTAAAGTGTAGTTTTATCGCAAAAGAATTTAAGTAACATCGTTTTAGTATGACATTTTTAAAGAAAAAAAATGTTACAAGAATTTACTACAAAATATGTTTTTACGAAATGGGGCGTTACAATTCCAACTTTTTAAATCTTTATGTTATTTATCCTTTCATATTCCAACTTTTTCAACTAAAAATACTTATTTTTCTTGGGTATTGCACTTGTAGGCTTCTATCTAATAGAAATTTTCAACCATTCCCGAACGCTCCTACTTGACCTGACCAAACTAACTGAAACGGGTTCAGTTGAACAAAAATTAGTTCAAATTGAATCAGATTGCTCTTGGATCATGAAAGTTAATGCAAATCATTCCAAAAGACATAAAAAGTTAATCCAAACTCAATTCTAGTCTACCTAAGATTTAATGAGTAAGAA
Organism: Begonia loranthoides; assembly: GCA_022433065.1. NCBI lineage: Eukaryota > Viridiplantae > Streptophyta > Magnoliopsida > Cucurbitales > Begoniaceae > Begonia > Begonia loranthoides. Next base: position 13,637,260 of record CM039472.1, on the reverse strand, counting down.
ATTTCTACCTATTTCTTTCAAAAGAGATTTTTCTAAAAATCTAAGAGGAAATTTAACTACAATAATTTATTTAGGTAGGGAAGATTATTCGAAAGATTGAAAAATCCTTAAAACCATACTCTCGCAAAATCTAGGTAAGTAAAACAATATTTTTCAAGGATTTAGCTGTATGCCCTACATCACTAAACCTATTATGCAAATTATTTTCTTTATACTTTCTTTATTATTAATTTTGATATTTTAATTGAATATGCATGGTTAGATATTGACACAAGAACGTAGAAAGATAAAATTTGTTGGTCGTAATGTATGCGAGTATGAATACATGAAATTGCTGGAATTGACAAAAAAACATGGTATATATGAGATGACTCATGCAATCTTATGAGGGTAAGAAACCACTGGTTGTTTTAAAGCTTGAACGCTTAGTAAATATGAGATGACTAATGAGACTTTATGAGGGTAGGAAACCACGAGTTTTCAAAAAGCCTAAAAGCATGGTTGGAAAATGAGTTCCAACTATATGTAACTTTTAAATCATGAAACTTGGTAATGTATGCAGTTAATTCACATATGCACATGTTTTTCTTACTATATTATTTCTCATTAGTAGTTTTGTGATGTAGATGAATTTTAATTGAGGAGTATTTATAGCTCATCGAGATTGTTCTAATTGTGAGCGAGCATCAGATGAGGTGAATAATGATAAAATAGTTTAAAATAAATAATTAGAATAAATATTTATGTAAGAGATATTATCATTTGAATATGAGTAGATAGTGAATTTATTGTCTATTATTCTTGAGGATATATTTATGATTTTAGTATGACTACATAGTTGAGTTAATTTGTGTATCATGTTTGAAGATTTATTTAAAATTAGAAACTTGTAAATTGACAAGTATTAAATTTGATATTTAGTTTGGAGTATTCAAGAATTTAGGCATTAGATTGTTTTAATAATTCATATAACTAATTATTTTGACCTACTAGGTAGAATTAGATAAGTTGAATCCTAATAAATGTAGTAAAATGATATTCAAATATTTTAAATGAATGATTGATAATTTATTGATATTAATGTATTGGTTCAATTATAATAAATGTAGTTAGGATTATTAAATAAGTTCAAAGCTTTCGCATGAACATTGATCAAGAATTTATGAATGTAAATAAATTAAGATTTAGAAACGACCTAATCAAGTTTGATTCAAGGATTAAATTGGAAAAAAAAATTTAGGGTTTGAAATTTAGAGAAATAAATTCTCTTTGAATTCTCTTTCAATGAGGATTTTGCTTAACCTTTTTATACCAAGCTCTAGGAGCTCTTTAATTCCATAAAAAGCCTTGTCAAGCTTATACACTTGGTCAACCTTATCATGTGTTTCAAAATCTAATATTGTTCTATACACACTTCCTCCATACTATATTCATTTAGGATGGAACTCTTTACATCCATTTGGTGCAAGGTAAAATTCTTAAAGTAAGCAAAAGAAAGTAGCATATGAATTGATTCTAAATGTGCTACTAGTGCAAAAGTCTTTTCAAAATCAATTCCTTCTTTCTAATTACACTATTTTTCAACCAACATTGCTTTATTTCTTACTACTATACCATTTTCGTCCAACTTGTTAATGAATACCCATTTAATTCCAATAATTGAATATTCTTTAGGTCTTGGTACTAATTCCTAAATTTTGTTTCTCTCAAATTGGTTCAACTCTTCTTGTATGGGCACAGTTCAATTTTCATCAATTTCAACCTCATCCAAATTTTTGAGTTCAATTTGAGAGATGAAAGCAATATTGGCACAATAATTTCCAATAGATGATTTAGTCTTAACATCTAGGTTGAGATCACCTAAGATATTGACTATAGGATGACTTTCACAATATTTCCAATTCTTACGTAAATCATCATAATTTTCTTCAACCGTAGAAATTTCCAATTCATTTGGAAGATTCTCTTGACTTGAGCATTATCATCTAGGTTAAAGATTTCCATCTTCTTTTCCAACGCATCATTTGGCTCCTTTTCATTTGATGGCTGTATAGATTTTTCCAATGTCATGTGCATTGATTCTTGTATAACTAGAGTCTTTTTGTTGAATACTCTATAAAATTTTCTAGTTGAAGTTAAACTTTACTAAGCTATCATTTACGTTCAGAATAAAGCACTTACACCAATAGAACCTAAAATATCCAATACTAGGAATTTTCTCATTCCAATGCTTAGAAGGAGTCTTTTTATAATTGGCTTCATCGAAACCCGGTTTAGGAAAAAACATGTCGTGGCAACAACTTCTGCCTAAAAATACATAGGAATGTTATTTTTATTTAGCATGGTTCTTGCCATTTTTTGAAGGGATCTATTCTTTCTCTCATACTTATGGCAAAGAACCTCAATTTGTTCATTTTGAATTCTACTCCATGATCGCCACAGATGGTACAATAGAAAGATTCTTCTCATTTTGGACTTTCTTCCAAAAAGTAGAAAAGGCATAAACAAGTTCATCCTTTGTGCTTAAGAAGAACACCCAAGAAAACTTTTATACCTATCTTTTCATCACTATAGTGCCACGTCGCCTTCATTGTCTTTTTCTGGAAAACTTTTAGAGCGTTTCTAGCTTGAGGACGTTGCGTTGAAGAGGCCCGGTTTTCTACATTTGAAACATGTGGATTCCTTCTCCTTTTAGGGATAGCCTCTGTAATGACCCGATTTTACTTTCTTAAAATGTGAAATTTTGAAGACATTTTCTTTTTTAAAAATATCGGAAGACTTGTATTAGTAAAACAAAACAATTAAAAATGCGACAAATAAAATTCATTTATTTTACAATTCAAATACTTTACAAAACTTTTTACAAACCATTTCTCTTTATTTAATCCTTTAGCCTAGTCAGCCACAAGATCTATGTGTGCAAATCTTTCATCAAGTGCTCCTTAACATGTTCTTGTATGTACCTACATCACAAGACTTAAACTATGAGACTAAGGCTCAGTAAGTGATATAAAATAAAATTTGAGCATGCTATGCATCTTTTAAAATCTGTATGCAGTTTCTATTTCTATTTTCATTTTCATTGCCGTTCTCTTGATCCTAACTTAATTGTTATATTTATGTTTATTTTGTTTATGTGCCAGACTTTACCTACCGGTCCACAAAAATGTCTCTTTACGTTTATTTCCATTTCATTTTATTTTCATTTAGTTCCAGTGAAAGGTGTTAGAGATGTCTAAACTTGACGAAAAAGAGTGGCACACCTATTTACATTTCATATCCGTTTCTTTTTCATTTTCAAAACCATGCTTAAAATCATTTTCGTATCGTTTTGAAAACCATGATGCATGAATGCTGTGACGACCTGATTTTTTCATACCTTTAAAAATGCGTTAAATTTAAAAATTTTATAAAACAACTAAAATCTTTATTAAAACCTTCTTAATGAAATCAGTGTTCTTTCAAAAAGCCGAACCGTCAAAACTCTTTCGTTATACTCGTTATGAAAATTGTTATAAATATTGGAAAGCTATAGTCATAAAATCATTTATCAAAACATAGCGGAAGCGTAAATAACTCATTTAAGAAATACTAGACAGAGTATTACATATTAATTACAAAACACTTTCTTTTACTTTCTTTAGCCTAGCTAGCCACGAGTCATGTGCTTGCAAATCCTTCATCCCTACTTCTTGATCTGTTCATCGTTTTCTCGTATATGTACCTATACCACAAGTAATACGTGAGCCTAAAAGCCCAGTAAGGAATTGGGGTTATATAGTATGATAATGGCTCTCTTTAATTCTTTTGGAATGGCTACCGTCCCAAACCAATCTATTTTTTACTTTTGTTCGTTCATTCATTACTCGTACATCGAGTGGGAGATTGAAGGAACCCATGTGTGATGATATAGTTTAATCGGCTTCTAACCTCTTGTGTGTAGCTCATCCCATTCCCGACAAGGTAGGGGTGAAGCCTAGCTACGAGACTAGATGTGAACTACCCATCTGCCCCCAACTCCCCATCATCTTTTCTTTCATTCATTTCATTTATCATTTTCCTCACATAATGCAAATGAGTACCACCCCCAAAGGTGACACTTCCTACTTGTTTCTATTATCATGATCTAAAATAACGATAATTAAATAGATCAAAATAATGAATAACAGTAATTAAAATGAATAAAAGAGGACAATTATAGTAACGAATTTAAATAGTGAATAACATGCTTGAACTTCAGATCATAGCAATAAAAGAAACAACAAGTGAACAAGCTATTAATTGAGATTAGACATAAATTTACAGCGAGTTATTCAAAAGAACTAAACATGCTTAGAAATCATACAATGGCATGGACGTGAAATTAATAATTAAATGGAACATGCTCAACCAATAGATAACAAAAACATGCTTAATAATCAAATACGATTGGAAACATGCATAATAAATTTATACGAGCTAATATCGAAAACATGCTTAATAATTAGATACGCATGGATGTACAATTAAGCGGAAACATACTTGATAGATTGCTAAGTAGTATTGGCATAAATTGATTCTAAGCAAGTGGATTAGGGATAGTGTACATTCAAGTAAAACATGGTTTAATGGCATAACTTCAACTGAATTAACAATTTAGTACAATTATTAACCTAGTTAATTAAGCATGCTCATATCTAGGGAGATAACTTCTAGTTAACACAGAAATTTCAATACTAATAATAGCAGGAGAAAATAGCACAACATTTATGGAGACTATTGTTACAGCAAGTGAAACAATAAATTGCATTCACAGAATAGAATCATCGTCAAGGAAACTCTTAGCTCATTCATGTTCATTCATGCTAATCATGTCAAAATGTTTTCTTCAGTTCATCATTCTATACTATAGGGCTTAACATTAGAAATGATCATTCTAGCAGTAAGCATTCATCATTTCTCTATCACAGTAAAACATTTCATTTCAGTATTTGTAGTAAGGAAATTTACAGGAAATTAACAACAAAGTAATTAACATAACTCATGCACACTACTTGTTAGTATGACCTACACTATAACAACTCGATCCTAAATTTTTTGTTAAACGATGTAATCAAATTTTGGAAGTAAAAATCTGCGTAATATATATGAACATCATCCCTATACGTGTTGAGTTGTGAGTCGTTAATTGTGGGAAATCCGATTCGAATAAAAACTTAATCAAAAATGCAAAGGAAATGGACTTGCGATATGTTTGGACACCTGAGGATGACGTTACAGACGTGAAGTGTCGTCCGCAACACAACTGGAATGTCACCCCGACTTGGGACGACTTCGGGGATGGGATGACGCATCCAAACTTTGGCGCGACGTGGACTTCCAGACGACCTTAAGGACGATGCAGACGAGGAAAAATGCGTTCGCATCAAATCTGTTTAAGTTTGGAGACTTTAAGATGAAGGTATGGATGATGCGGATGAGAGCAGGATGTGTGCACATCGAATCTATTTAAGTATGGGGACTTTGGGACGAACTAGGACGCCTGCGGACGAGGAGGAACATCGTCCGATTTGAATTTGTCTAATTTTTTGACACATTCGGATGACGCATGCGGACGACATGCAGACACCAAATGGCGTCAGAAGGGTTATCTGGACTGTATGGACGAGAGGGGGACGCCGTTTCTCGTCCAAAGCCATGAATTTGCCTAAGAAATTTGGCCTTGCGAATGGGCTGCTTATGAGAGAAAGCCATCTGCACTCGTCTTAATCGCAGCAGTTCAGCGACATAATAAAATTTAATCAGAACGAAAATGATGGGAAAACCAATCAAAATGCAGCCCGACACCTCTCACTCCCACGTTCCCAACCCACTGAAGATTTGTCCCCTGCATCTCCTCCTGCCACTCGTACGAATGGTCTCCCTGGTGAGTCCATTTATCTCTAACTCCTTCACCTCTACCCTCATTTTTTTTGGGTTTGGTGTTCTTCTTGGAGGAGCTTCGGGTGAGTTCTTGCGTGGGGTTGAAGTGGGTTGCTGCGGGGAGTTGAATTATCGACAAAAGGGTAAGGAATGGGTTGTCTTGGCCAGGTGGAGGCCCTACACCCAAGTATAGAGTGCGTGTGTGAAACTTTTATAGTGTTTTGAAGTTGCCTTAAAGTTTTGCTACGTAGTTGTTTACTGCAAACTATTAGATGCCTTAAACTCCCATGTTTTTCTTAGGTGTTCTATTGATTGTTGTTTTATTTCATTTCTGCTGGAAGAATGCATTTCCTTACTGTTTCCCTACTGATATTCACTGATCGTTCTCCTACTGCTGTCATTAGGATGTTCACGTTGATAGAAAGTTGTGAAATTATTGGTTTGAACTTGAATGAACTAAATAGAAAAGAGGCCTAAAATGGATGAGAATGTGAATGAATACCCCCATAGATTTTATTATTGTCATTAGCAATCTATGAGTAGGTTTTCGCTCAAACGTTTGACATGTAAGGTTTATTCAGTACATGTTCGTCATTTCATTTCATTACTGTTCACTGATGTTATAAATATCTAGAAAGCATGATTTTCGTTGTTTCATTTCGTTGATATTTACTGTTGACCATGCTCATTATGCGACTTGTTTTGCTGCCCTATTTTGATATTGTCACTGGTATCTAAATAGCTTGAAAAGCATGTTAAGTGTTTGTTGCCGCTGTATATTAACCATTTGTGAAGCACGTTTGTTATCTAGGCTGCAATATATTAATCATCTGAGAAGCATGATTTGGTGTTCCATTTTGGTATGATTTACTATTATTTATTGTCATTATGAAGCATTATTCGTAGGTCTAATTTACTGTTATGCCTGTTATTGAGTACCGCTATTCTCAGTCATTCAAAAACGTGACCTGTAATCTCATGTAGTCGTATAACACCGCTGTTGTCGGTTGATTGAACTCATGATTTGAGGTTTATTCCTACTGTATTATTAGTCGTTTAAGCTGCACGTTTTCACTATTTCTGTTTTGGTAAATTGTTGCTGAATATAGATAATTAAAAAGTATGCTCACATCATTTTGTTTTCCTTAACACTTACTGCTATTGCTACCATTTTAGAAGTATGCCCACGCTGTTCCGATTTAACATTAATGTTACAGACTTTAATTTGTTGGAAAACATGTTTCGCTGATTGTTCATCATTATTATTCTACGATCATATTAGTCGTTTTAGCAGTGCGCTTTACTGTTATGTTTTCGATATCTTACTGTGGTTTTAGTCGATAATAATCATGATTTTTCCATCTTAAATTCAACATGTGTTCGCTGCTGTTTTCTTTAGGCTTACAAGCATGATCGTGGTTCTAATTCAACATTTATTCATAATTCTATGCAGTCGTTACTTTCATTATATAAAAGCACGCTCTGTTCCTATTTCATTGGGTGATTATTATATTTAGCTTCCTCTTAGTGGTTATGCGCTGTTATTACCTTCGATATGTACATAAGTCTGTTATGTTACTTGGGTTACCTGTTATATATTGTGAATTCCCTAAAGCATTGTCATCCACTTTCTTTATATGTGTTAATGAAGTTGTAAATGCTAGGTTGTATTCACGTTAATAGAAACCAAGTAGGGGGTACTCCCTCGGGAAGGGACCCACATGCATGAGTGAGGAAAAGCACTAAGAACAAGAATGTTTCAGGACGGGCGGGACACGCCCCATCACTGAAAGAAACCCTCCGGCGGGTTACGCCGGAAGGGCAGAAATCCTTAAGGCGGGATGTGCCAGAAGGGGAGGAACCTTGAAGGCGGGATACGCCGGAAAGGGGATGACCAGGGAGTTGGGGTAGATGGGTAGTCTGGATCTAGCCTACCAACTAGGATACACCCTCACCTAGTCGGGAAAGGGACTAGTTTCCGCACAGGAGGTTAGAAGCCGATCATCTAGGCCATCTCAAAGGACAACCTCCAATCTCTAGCTCAAAGTACGAGTAAAGAACCAAGAACCAATGAACGTAATAAAAGAGGTTGTTTGGGTGGCCCCCAAGAATAATTAAAGAGAGAGATATGCATAATTGTTTTTCCCCATTTCCTTACTGTGCGAAAGCTCACGTCCTTACTTGTGGTGTAGGTAATGAAGTGATTATGCCAGGAGTGGTAGAGGAGGCCATTCCGGTGGAGCCTGTGGTAGATCCGATAGAGACGCCAGCAGAGTAGTAGTACGACACTAAGTAATGAAGAATAAGAAACTTTTGTAAGGGCTAACGTCAAAACTTATTCTGTGAATGTTAATTTTCCTTTTACCCTTATTGCATGTTATCTGGAATAGTACATGGATTTATCTTTGGAAATTTAAACATTTAAAGTTAAATTATCACTTTATCTAATGCTTTAAATTGCGTTTTCCCTAAAAATTGTTAGTCATCCTTGACAAAATGACAGTTTTCGTAACTTGGTTTCTGTTTAGTTATGCTTCCGCAACCTTTAAGAATGAATTTTTATATCGCTTCCGCAAATCGTAACTAATAGTTCTTCACTATTTAATGAATGATAAAATGAGCTTTTGGTAACGATCAGATTTTCGCACTCTGATAGGCCTTTTATGATAAGATTTGTTTTTAAAGAAAGATTTGACTTCGAAACTTGTTGATTTAGTAATTAATAATGTATTTTTAAAATGCTTAAGAAATTTGGGTCATTACAGTTGGTATCAGAGCAATACTACTACTCATACGTTTCACCGCGAATAACCCAGACTCGACGGATAATGTCCTCCGATTGTAAGTTTTTTCCTTATGTTTTAAGACTGCTTATGTAGATTAATTGCATGATAATGTAGAAAATGTATAGAGCTGTAGTAAGTTTTCCCTTATGTTATTGAAACGCTTATTTTAATCAACTGCACCATAGCATAGAAGTATATAGGACTGTGACTAATAAGTGTATTTTCCTCTAATAATTTCTCTTAAACTTATTTGTTTGCAATATAACGTGGAAATTTAGGAGAATAAAAATGGCTAGAAGAGGAAGAGGACGTCTGCCTGGAGTGGGGGATGCACCCCGGGCACCCGATAGTCATGACGATCACGGTCGAGACAAGACTTTGGAGTGCTTGGCAGCTATTATAGAGCAACAGTCACGTCAAATTGAGAGGTAGAATCAGTTTATGGAGCAGCAGACTCGTTATATGGAGAGGTTGATGGGCCAGGACCACGGGAACGGTAATGGAAACCACCGTGATATGCAGTTGCAGCAGGTCTTGAGGGGGGCCGGATAGGAAAGATTCTAGAAACTTAAACCGCCTTGCTTCAATGGCGAAGTATCCGATATATCAGAGGTTGAGGAGTGGATACGCTCCATGGTAGACAAGTTTTCCTACGCTAAGATTTGTGAGGCGGAGAAAGTTAAGTGCGTAACATACTATCTAAGCCACAGAGCCCTATTCTGGTGGGATACGATCAAGGCCTCCAAGGATGTGACAGCTCTTACTTGGGATGAATTTAGGAGCTGTTCAATGACAAGTACTTTAGAATACCAATTCCTTAGACTTAAGTTTGTCTAGAATACCAATTCCCTTTTTACTGACAATTTGTCCAACTACTGCTATTTGATCTGCTTGACTACATCTAAACGCATCTCTTCACACCAAAAATTTGATTCAATCTTCAAACTCACTCTTCGATTGCATTTTTTCCGCATCATTTCCAGTAGAAAACACCTCTATCACGTCCATTGTTTTGCTTCAGTTCAGTAAACACTACATTATTGCCACTTAACTCTCGAAACTATAGTATTTTCTCCTTAATTTGATGTGGCACATCAAATTTTGTAACTGCTTCCATGTGATTCAACACCAAGGAAGAGTCTTTTTGATCTTCTTACCACCAGTTGACTCAATGTTGAACTCACATTTCCGTTACTGTTCTTCCCCTTTGGTCTTCTGCACTTCATGACTTGAGACCTTGCACATGTAACTTTTCTCTCTCACTCCACGACTTCAGCATGCTCAAATGTGCTTTCCACCATCCAATTTGTCCTTCCAAGTTTGTAAGATTACACTACTCCATGGCTAAGTTGGACGCTGTCATACTCCCATCAATCTATTATCCATTCGGCCTCTTAGATCCTTGTTCTGTCTTGATTCCATTTCTGTATTTGTACCCATTTTCATTTATGTTTCAGTTTTCATTTCTGTATCTATTCCTGTTTTTGTATCTATATATGTATCCATTTTTGTTTTAGTTTTCATTTCTGTTCTCGTATCCGTGCCTGTTTCTGTTTTTGTTTATGTATTCGTATTCGTATATGTATTTGTATCCATTTCTAGAAATTCATTCCTGGAAATTTGTTTCCATTTTCGTTTCTATTTCCGTATCTGTATCTGTATCTGTATCCGTCTTCATTTTCGTTTCCGTTTCTGTTTCCATTTTCGTTTCCATTTCTTTATCTGTATCTGTATCCATCTATGTTTCCATTTTCGTATCCATTTCTGCATCTATTTTTGTATCCATCTCAGTTTCTATTTCTTTCTCTCTTTTTCTACTCGTTCCCGGATAAGCTCAACTGATTGCCCTGGCCCTTGTCGCCGCAGTTGCGTCCGTGGTTATCATTATTGAATTCGGACCAAAACGGAGAACTTAAACCAAATCCGACATAAGTCTTATCTTATTTGTGTAAGAAATCCAACCTATGTAGGAATCAACTTTTCCCAAAATCAAATAGGTTTCTCATCCTCGTTTCCCAAAATCAAACAGGTTTCTCATCCTCATATAAAGTGTCTTCTTAGCTCGGCAACGCGGACAATGATCAAGTCATCGAGTATTCAAGTACCCTTCATTAAAGGTTCAAAACACTCTCTCTATTCATTCTCAAGGGTCAAAACCGAGTGGTCAAATACTTGGGTAGTTAAATCTTATTCTCTTACTTCGACTTAGTCCTTAATGTTCTTCCTCCCCACAACAAATCTATCCTTTATCAAGTCCATTGCAACCTAGGTTCGTTTAACTATCTAGTTGGTCTAGTTCACGCGGGATTTTCTTTCCACTTATTTTCTCTTTCCTATTTCAAAAAAATTTTGGGTAGAGTCTTCTCTGTTTTTACACTCTCCCAAAGCTATATTGCATACCTCCTGCATATAATCCCAATCATTTCTAGAAAAGTTCACTATTTATTAACAGAAACTATTCACTTATCTTTCTCGGACTAGTCCAATGAACACATTCCAAAATATATCGGGGTATGCCCCCGAATCTACCATTTCAAAATACAACAAAAATATACTTAGTCACCACTAGTCCACTAGTCCCCTCATCGTTTCCTACAACTCGAAGACTTTCTTGAATTCCTTACTCCTTTCATTGGACAGGATGGTACAATGTCGGGCAATGTTTCCAGACCTTTTGCATCTGACCCCGGCAAACAATGCCCTAACCCCGCCTAACATATCCCAGAGTGACACTTGGCACACTGCGGACATAGCTCCCTTCGTGGTGTCACAATCGTGGTCTCCTCAGCAATAGCATTTACATGAAGGTGCTTCCAATCCTCTTGTTGCTCACCATACTACAAGGGTCTCTTGTTTCTTATGGTGCTCGGTTCTCCTTCCTCTCTTGGTAGTGACAACATGTCTTCCACGAACTTCTTATTGAATGTCATAAGTCCTCCCACCAGGGTCTTAATGAGTTGGTACTAACTCTCCATGTAATCCATCAATTGGTTGACTATCTCATTATCGTTCTTTGTTTCTCCTTCCATGTTATCTCTTAACAATTCATTTACCGGAATAGGATAAGGAATCATGAGTTAGTAAAGTAGTAAAGAGTATATGGTGTGTCCAGGGGACCTATCACCCGCTCACGAGCCAAGAAGCTCATTGATTTCCTAACACATTCTTATTGTGTAGGGGACAATAAATTACTAGAGTTTACGGAGGAGTCCACACATGAAGATAAAGAAGCCCGTGCCATGTTCTTACGTGGAGCCATGCACACCCTATCGGCTAGCTCTATTTTATCCTAGCTTGGAGGGGCACCTCGGATCAAAGCTCATAAAGTTAATTGAGAGCGTATGATAACCTGACACGATGCATTTACATGTCTTGTTACTGAATACTAGCTTGGTTATTATTTTAAGAGTTTTTAGAATGATTTTTATTTGTAGGTTTGGAAGTGCTCGGTTTGCATGCAAACCAAGCCCTCATGCCCAATTTTTGTATTTTTAAGGGCAATTTGGTCATTTTATTTTATAGTATCATCAAAGGGTATTTAGTTCCCTCTAATGTGATGTTGTATGGACTTTTGAAGAACCCTAAGAAAAATTGAAAGCTTGTGCTTGAAGAACCGCGGCGGAGTTCTCTCCCTCTCGGCCATCTTTGCTCCTTCCATCAACTTTCATTTTCTTGCTAAGTCTTGCGAAGGTTGTGAAGTGCTATCTCTTCCAGCAACTCCCTTGTGTTGTTGTGTTCGTGGTGTGGAGGTAGAAGACTTAGCAAACCCCGGATTGGAGAGCCACTTCTTGGAGTGACCAAAAAATCGCCCCCTTGGTGTTGGAAGGTTAGCTGACCAAACCAGTACGTTTTTCCTGTTCGTGGTTCTTTTATAAAAAAAGGTATTTTTGTTTATTGATCCTCTGGAGATATCCCTCAGTTGGTGTTGATTTCGTATAGCTTTTGTGTGGATTGGATTTCATTCATTGAAGCTAAAAGTGGAAAGAAGTTTATACCACAAATCTGTTATTTGTGGATTTAGTTTTGCAATTCGGATTGCATCAGCACAACTCTGTTTGTGTATGTCTTTTGATGCTAAGATTTGAGAGGATCCTCACCCTAGTTGTTAACTACTGGACCTATAATTTTGAGGCCAAAAAGGTGTATGCAGTGGAAGTTATGGTCGCTCTAATTTCGTTGCTTAGAACTTGGATTTCAAAACCCTAATCCGTATTTAATCTTCTTTGGATCATATCTCGCTGACCTTAACGAATTTCATGCTGATTTTTGGACATGTTGCTCTTTGAGTTGCTGGCTACCTATAAATTTGAGCCTTTAAGTCCATATGCATTTGAAGTTGTCCCTGTTCTAAATCTGTAGCTCGGGTTGTGCCTCGAGCCAATTAAGAATTTGAAATAATATCCATCTAGAGTCTTGAACTCTATCATCTGGTATCAGAGCTTGGCTCTTGCTTTTGCTACTGTGTTGTGATTCTATTAAGTGCCTATAATGAGTACAATGAGTGGAGTAAACTACCAACGAGGTAGGAGAATAGATCCGAGCAATTCACCACCACCGAAGATGGAGACTAGCCAATCCGAGAAGACATTACATGCTCAACTTGAGGAAATGAGAGAAACACTTCAAAGACTCCAACATGATCGTGAGAGATCCTCTTATGACCATGTGAGAAAGCCTAGAACACCTGGTCCTAGAAGGAGGTTGATAGGCTCCAAAAAACAAATGGAGAGCCTTAGAGGAATCTGTTCCGGAAAATTAACAATACTCGAACCAGCAGCAATGAGATGAATCAAGCTCCAAATATACACGTGAACTAGAGCTGTATTTTGGAGGACATAAACTTAATATATTCAGGAAAGTTGTATAAAAAATCCAACCCAAAAAGCACTCTGGATTAGGAGATATATCAATTTCAATAACAACCCGAAATCTGTTTCCAGTAGGACAGATTTACCAACGCAGATTCAAAATGGAATAACTTGAGCTACATAGACCAAATGAAGCTCATTTTTGGAGGGGAGCTCACTGACTTAATCTTGAACAAATCACTAGAAGACATCAAATAGAGACGAGTATCGTAAGGGCCTCAAACAGATACTAGAACCAGCAATAACAACAATCCAACAAAATTACAGATTCAACACCTCAACAATAATCCGAAATTATCCTTCTACAATCAATAATCTCCAAAAGGCTTCTTCAACACATAACAAGCATTTTATCACCAGAACATAGGTTATCCAAGCAGCAAGAAAAGATCATAAAAGAACAACAAGAATCAAGAGGAAATACAATGGAGTCCGCGGACCTCCTAGTGAGAGGGGCGACTTTGGGGTTGGCCGAAAACCAACACTCTCCAAGGTTGGAAACTTCTCTTGTCTCCACACCACAATCTTAGCTCGAAGATAAGGATTGGAAGAAACAATATCCCAAGGATGCAAGGTTGAGAAGCTTCAAAAGAGGCCTTGCTTGGGTGATGGATGATATCGGCGTTAAGGGAGGGGGAGGCCGTCGGTGTCTTCTCTCAAAAGAGAACCAAATTTTATTAATTCATCAAAGTCCCCTTCCAATTGCAACTAGGTAGGGTTTTAACCCAAAATGTTTACAAAAATATGACATAAGACGAAATTAACCTTAATTAACAAAAGACTAAACAACCCTTAATTAAAACAACAACAATAAATCCGAGTTTGAGTTTTGCTCTCTGAAACAAAGACATTTGACATACCAACTGGAGCCCAAATGCAACGTTCAATAGCTCGTTCAAAACCTCTGGATGTTGGCTATATTTGTTATGAAGGACTGAAGTTGAAAAAACGTCATTCCAATTGTCAAAACTCCACTTGAACTGTTAGAGGTCAGAATCTAGGCGGAAAAACAGCTCACAATTTTTCCCCAAAGATTGTAAAATCTCCATAAGCCCAAATGCCAACTCCAATGATGTTTATTTGATTCAAAAACCTGTAAAATAAATAAAAAGTTAGAGAATAAAAAGAGCCCCTGGCTCGGGCTCAAGTTCCGGGACTTGGGGTACATTAGAGGTTGAGTACCTCTAGAGAATCAAGAGGCCGAATGGGAAGTTTGGATGAGGAAGAAAATTTTGAATTCGAGGAGGATTTCTCTTTTAGCCCAAGAAGGAGATCTTCCAACCATAATGAGATGAGGCATGTGAAAGCAACTATTCCCCCATTTAAAGGCTCCAATAATGGAGGTGACTTTTTGGAATGGATGGAGACGGTGGATAGAATTTTTGAGTGCCATGATTTTTTCGAAAAGATTAAACTTCAAATGGTCACTTTAGAATTGTCCGGTTATGCAATTCTTTGGTGGGAAGATACTAAGGCCTAAAGAAGGAGGGATGGATATGATAATGTTAGAAATTGGAGAACTATGAAGATGTTGATGCAAAAGCGGTTTGTGCCACCCCACTACAAGCAAGAACTTTATTTACAACTCCAAAATTTGAGGCAAGGAACATCCACGGTTGAAGAGTATTTGACCAAATTCGAGATTCTTAAAATTCGTTGCTCAAATGATGAACCTAAGGAGAAAAACATTGCTAGATTCATAAAAGGCCTCCAAAGAGACATTAGAGATTTAGTGGAAATACAACCCTTCAACACTATGGATGATGTTTTTCAACTTGCCCTAAAAATAAAAAGACAAAAGAAGAGAAGGATGAAAGAAGCCTCGATTCGGCCATTTCAAAATAGTGATCCTCCACCCAAGATTGATGATAAAGGTACACCTTTGAAGAATAATGAAGAGAAGAAAACATTTAGTGATAAATCCAAGCCACGATCGAGGGATGTGAAATGTTTTAAATGTCTTGGTCTTGTCCACATCACCTCGCAATGCCCGACCAAACGAGTTATGGTGATAAGAGAAGGTTCTAATGAGGTTGTTATTGAAGATGAAGAGGAAGAACCCCCTTGTCCAATTGAAGATTCATTGGAAGAAATGTTTTATGCACAAGAGGGACCCTTACTAGTGGTGATGAAGCAAACCATGACTATCCATATGCGTGATGATGAAATTCAGTGAGAGACTATCTTCCAGACATGTTGTCAAGTGAAGGGGAAGCTTTGTTCATTGATCATAGACGAAGGAAGTTGCACTAACGTCGTATCACTGGAAGTTGTTGAGAAATTGGGCTTGGAAACCACTCCTTATCCGAATCCATATAAACTTAATTGATTGAATGATAAAGATCCCATCAAGGTGACCAAGTAAGTCTGAATTGTGTTTGCTATTGGGGGTTACGAGGATGATGCTCTTTTTGATGTGGTGCCTATGAATGCAAGTCATCTTCTATTGGGAAGGCCTTGGCAATTTGATAGAAAGGCAATCCACGATGGCTTCACTAATTTTTACTCATTCAAATTCAAGGGAAAACATGTAAACTTGGCTCCCCTCACGCCAATGGATCTTATTCCTCTCCCTATGACCGAATATGTTAGTGAAGATGGGGCTACTAAAGCCATGAGAGTAAGAGCCTTGCATGAAGAGATTAGAAAATGCATTGAGAAAAAGAATGCGGAGTATGCTAGACTTTCCAACCGAGGGCGAAAAGAAGTAATATTTGAAGTGGGAGACCTAGTGTGGTTGCATTTGTGTAAGGACAGATTTCCCAAGCAGAGAAAATGAAAATTACTACCAAGAGCTAACGGAACTTTCAAAGTTCTGGAACGAATCAATAATAACAAATACCGTATAGAGTTGCTAGAGGATTATGGAGTGTCATCCACTTTCAATGTACAAAATTTGTCTCCGTACTTAGGAGACGACAAGCAAGAAATGGAAGTTGTCACGGATCCAGCATTGGATTTGAGGTCAAATCCTCAATCGCCCGTGGAGGATGATGTGTCCCAGGGACCTATCACCCGCTCACGAGCCAAGAAGCTCATTGATTTCCTAACACTTTCTTATTTTGCAGGGGACAATAAATTACTGGAGTTTTTAGAGGAGTCCACACACGAAGATAAGGAAGCCCTGCGCCATGTTCTTACGTGGAACCATGCACACCCTATTGGCTTGCTCTACTTCATCCCGGCTTGGAGGGGTCCTCGGATCAAAGCTCATACGGTTAATTGAGAGTATTTGATCAACTTACACGATGCATTTACATGTCTTGTTACTGAATACTAGCTTGGTTATTATTTTGAGGGTTTTTAGAATGATTTTTGTTTGTAGGTTTGGAGGTGCTCGGTTTGCATGCAAACCAAGCCCTCATGCCCAATTTTTGTATTTTTAAGGGCAATTTGGTCATTTTCCTTTGTAGTATTATTAGAGGGTATTTAGTTCCCTCTAATGTGATGTTGTAAGGACTTTTGAAAAACCCTAAGAAAAATTGTAAGCTTATGCTTGAAGAACCGCGGTGGAGTTCTCTCCCTCTCGGCCATCTTTCCTTCTTCCATCAACTTTCATTTTCTTGCTAAGTCCTTCGAAGCTTGTGAAGTGCTATCTCTTTCAGCAACTTCCTTGTGTTGTTGTGTTCGTGGTGTGGAGGTAGAAGACTTAGAAAACCCTGGATTGGAGAGCCACTTCTTGGAGTGACTGAAAAATCGCCATCTTGGTGTTGAAGGGTTAGCGGACCAAACCAGTTCTTTGTTCCTGTTCGTGGTTCTTTCATAAAAAAAGGTATTTTTGTTTCTTGATCCTTTCGAGATATCCCTCAGTTGGTGTTGATTTGTTATAGCTTTTGTGTGGATTGGATTTCATTCATTGAAGCTAAAACTGGAAAGAAGTTTATATCACAAATCTCTTATTTGCGGATTCAGTTTTGCAATTTGGATTGCGTCAAGCACAACACTATTTATGCATGCCTTTTGATGCTAAGATTTGAGAGGGTCCTCACCCTAGTTGTTGACTATTGGACCTATAATTTGGTGGTAAAAAAGGCGTATGCAGTTGAAGTTAAGGTCGCTCTAATTTCGTTGCTCAGAATCCGGATTTCAAAACCCTAATCTGAGTTTAACCTTCCCTGGATCATATCTCGCTGAGCTTAACGAATTTCACGCTGATTTTTGGACACGTTTCTCTTTGAGTTGTTGGGTACTAGGCCTATAAATTTGAGTCCTTAAGTCTGTATACATTTGAAGTTGTCCCTATTCTAAATCTATACCTCGAGTTGTGCCTCTAGCGAATTACAGATTTGAAATAATATTCATCTAGAGTCTTGGACTCTATCAGTATACTTATAGTGGATGAAGTATTTTCCACGTCGATGCTTGTGCTAGCAGGCTGCTACATAATCAGTTTTAAAAATGCAGTTGCTCTGATACCAATTGTGATGACCCAATTTTTTCATACCTTTTAACAATTCGTTAAATTTAAAATTTTTATAAAACAACTAAAATCTTTATTAAAACTTTCTTAATTAAATCAGAGTTCTTTCAAAAAGTCAAACCGTCAAAACCCTTTCGTTATCCTCGTTATGAAAATTGTTATAAGTATTGGAAAGTTATAGTTATAAAATTATTTATCAAAACATAACAGAAGCGTAAATAACTCATTTAAGAAATACTTGACAAAGTATTACATAGTAATTACAAAACACTTTCTTTTACTTTCTTTAGCCTAGCCAGCCCAGAGTCCCGCGTGTGAAAATTCTTCATCTCTACTTCTAGATTTGTTCATCGTTTTCTCGTACATGTACCTACACCACAAGTAATACGTGAGCCTAAAGGCCCAGTAAGGAATTAGGGTTATGCAGTATGATCA
The DNA here is from genome assembly GCA_022433065.1 of Begonia loranthoides. NCBI lineage: Eukaryota > Viridiplantae > Streptophyta > Magnoliopsida > Cucurbitales > Begoniaceae > Begonia > Begonia loranthoides. The sequence goes on along the minus strand of CM039472.1, from coordinate 13,618,850 downwards.
TGCCTCTCTTTAATTCTTTTGGAATGGGTACCGCCCCAAACCAATCTTTTCTTTATTTTCGTTTGTTCATTCATTGCTCGTACATCAAGCGGGAGATTGGAGGAACCCATGTGTGATGATATAGTTTAATCGGCTTCTAACCTCCTGTGTTTAGCTAGTCCCGATCCCGACAAGGTAGGGGTGTAGCCTAGCTACCAGACTAGATCCGAACTACCCATCCACCCCCAACTACCCATCATATTTTCTTTCATTTATTTTATTTAACATTTTTCTCACATAATGCATATGAGTACCACCCCCAAAGGTGGAACTTTCTATTTGTTTCTATTATCATGATGCATGTTGATACAATCTAAAATAACGATAATTAAATAGAGCAGAATAATGAATAACAGTAATTAAAATGAATAAAAGAGGACAATTATAATAACGAATTTAAACAATGAATAACATGCTTGAACTTTAGATCATAGCAATGAAAGAAACAACAAGTGAACATGCTATTAATTGAGATTAGACATAAATTTATAGCCAGTTATTCAAATGAACTAAACATGCTTAGAAATCATACAATGGCATGGATGTGAAAATTAATAATTAAACAAAACATGCTTAGCCAATAGATAACAGAAACATGCTTAATAATCGAATAGGACTGGAAACGTGCTTAATAAATTGATACAAGCCAATATCGGAAACATGCTTAATAATTAGATACGTATGGATGTACAATTAAGTGAAAACATACTTTATAGATTGCTAAGTAGTATTGACATAAATTAATTCCAAGCAAGTGGACTAGGGTACGTTCAAGTAAAGCATGGTTTAATGGCGTAACTTCAATTGAGTTAACAATTTAGTACAATTATTAACCTAGTTAATTAAGCATGCGCAGATCTAGGGAGATAACTTCTAGTTAACACAGAAATTTCAATACTAATAGTAGCAGGACAAAATAACACAACATTTATGGAGACTATTGTTACAACAAGTAAAACAATAAATTGCATTCACAGAACAGAATCATCGTCAAGGAAACTCTTAGCTCATTCATGCTTATCATGTCAAAATGTGTTCTTCAGTTCATCATTCTATACTATAGGGCTTAACGTCAAAAATGATCATTCTAGCAGTAAGCATTCATCACTTCTCTATCACAGTAAAGCATTTCATTTCAATATTTGTAGTAAGGAAATTTACAGGAAATTAACAACAAAGTAATTAACATAACTCACGCACACTATTTGTAAGTAGGGCCACCACAGGCCAAGACTCAACCCAATCCTTACCTCTATTGAAGAAATCTATCATGGATAGCAAAATCCCAGCTTACAGAGCTTCACATCGCCCACGTAACACACTGAAGAAAATCACACGAACACTCACGAGCTCACACAGGGGAAGCTCTCTCTCACATTCACAGGAAGGTTTCTCTCGCAAGGGGAAAACTGGACTTAAAGAATGCAGAGGGGGATGACTTAAATCGTAAAGCCATATCTGGACAGAGGCAAACATACACCAACTAGAGAGGGGAGGCATGCATCGATGTGGTGGAGGGAGTGATCCAGGCGTTGACTTCATCTCCTTGTCTCCTGGGTGCATTTTAAATGACAAAACGACAAACATTTTGTCATTTAAAACCTATTTTGTTCGCAGTTCTGGGAGATTCGGATGAGGGAGTGCGTCCTGGCATTGTTTGCGTGTGTCCGATATCACCATTCTTCCTGACAAAATTGCATTTTTGGACAGAGGATGACGTCCTTGCCTTTGTCCGCGTTCGTCCGAATCTGCCATTCGGAAGAAGGATGATGTGCGAATCAAGCGTCCACGTGCGTCCTAAACTGTCCAGAAATTGGATAGATTCAAACTCACAACGTCCGCTTGCATCCCAAGCAAAAGACCTTAAAACAAAACCTGATATACCTATCTTCTCCATCTAGACTTAAACTTTCCATCCTCAAAATTTGCTCAACACACATATTATACCATCTTATTTTCCAAATTTAAAAGAATTATAACCGTTCACCCCAAACTTCTCCTAACGCACTTTCCCTTTACATCTAACAAAGTATGCAGACATCACATAACCTATGCAAAATCTTCTCTTAATCATCCAACTTTCCAAGTTTAGGCAATCTCCAAATCCAAACATTCGTAGGAAACAGGGTAATGTCTAATCCTTAGAAGCAATAATTTACTCAACAAAATATTTAGACTTCCAACCAAACCTTAGAAGCAATAATTAACTCAAAAATATATAGAGATTTCCCAAGCTCTATTTAGTAGTATTATTTAAACTCAAAATCCAACATCCTATTTCCTTTCCATGCAATTTTTCTAACCTATAAGTTTAGAACATAATTACTTCAGCCTATCTCTTTTTAACTCAAAACATATCATCACAATAGAACATTTACCGAAACAAATCCTCAATCAAATTGAACACCCAAAATCCTTGAGAAGTAGGGCCTATTACCCATCCAAATAATTACATTTCCTTACTCTGTTCCATAAATTGAATCTAACACTCCAATACTTTGCTAGTCTACTGATCATTTCATCTCTTAGATCCCATATCTGTCTTGTTTCCCTTAAAATTTGCGTCGACAATCATGCCACACAACCTTATGTTCCTATCCCAAAATATATCCTACCATCCATTTTAAACTTCTCCTAACTTAAACAAACATAACATACTTATCTGCAATTCTAAGCAATAACCAAAACAACGAAATTCTATACTTGCAGTGCATATCAAATCCACCATTCTATCTCTTACTCATCGAAACACCAAATGACTTAAATAAAATCCTCTCCTGATTTATAACCAAAACATCATCCACAACCAATTCTAAATCCATTAATCAAAACAACATAGAAATCCCATTATCATTCATTATACTTATAGTCAATAAAGCATTTCCACGTCAAAGCTTGTGCTGATAGGCAGTATACAAAATCAATTTTGAAACCCAGGTACTCTGATACCATATTTGTAACGACTCAGTTTTCCTTTCTTAAAACGTGGCTTTTTTAAAAGTAGTTTTCTTTGAAGAGTGCATAAATTTAAAACTTTTGCATAGCGGACGACTTTTCATTCTTAAAACCATTTAAAGATGAAAAATAAAATCATTTTCTTAAAAAACTTAACAACTTGGAAAACATTGCTTTACTTAAAACAATAGTCATTTATTACATTTAACAATAACTTTATAAAACCTTTTATATTTTCTCTTGATCTTTAGCCTAGCCAGCCACAAGTTCTGTGTGTGGAAATCCTTCATCAACTTCTCCTTAACCTGATCTCGCATGTACCTACATTACAAGACTTAAATATGAGCCTAAGGCTCAGTAAGAAATATAAAATATGTAATACACATGTTATGTAGCTTTTAAACCATATGCAGTTCTCTGTTCTTAAAAACATTTTCCTTTCTCTTCTTTACTTTTACTCACTTATAAAAATTATGATGAACTTTAATGAACTTGAACTCGGTGAGCTTGTGCCCTAGCGGTAAACTCGTATCATGATGATGAACTAGTGTCATCATGATGAACTTATATCGCAACAGTGAACTCGTATCATGATGATGAACTTATGCCACGATAATAAACTTATATTGTTTCCTTTTCTGCTAGCATTTCGAGAATGAGTGGTGAACTTTAAACCAAATCAAACCTTTCTCATTTTCTTTAAGTAGTTCTCTTCACTCGTATCTTTCTTATATAAAACTTATACAATTAAAATCATTTCTTTTTCAAAACATATGCTTAAAACCATTTGCATACATTTTAAAAACCATGATGCATGAATGCATATGAATGCATGTAGTTTTATTGTATCATCACGATAACCTCAAAGCATGATCAATATCAAAATCCTTAACTTAAAGAACCTAATTCTAATAAACACAGCATCAAACAACAAGCAGCAATACATCCTCATGACATGATTACAACCTATTACATCTAGTAAATGCATGCAGCATACAAATCCTAACTCTTGTGATGTATGCTCCAAAGACCAAACACAAACAATATCACTTACTTGGAAGCTTTAGGGAGTTTTCGCACTTGATTCTCTTCTTCTGAATACCTTCAAAATTAGTAAAATTCAATCATCAATAATCACATCTTATTAACCTCAACATCATCTATACCATTATTCCTTATTTATTACTTAATAGAATTTCATAATTCAAATATTACTTAATCACTTTAGTCTTCATCCACTTATTTTCATCAATACTTAACCAATAAAATAGCAACCTTATCACATAGAACCTTACTCTCAACATTTTTCTTCACTTCACTATTTATCATTTTCGTATACCACATATAGACACCCAAAATAACCCTAATTCCAAGCATAAAGTCCACAATCCACAGAGAAGATAACAAATTCCATAGCTCAACATTTTTCTTAACTTAGCATTTTAAATAGTTGACAAAGCAATGGCTTAACAACAACAAGGAGCACTAATCTAAGCATTTCACCCTTATCCTTCAAAGCAGTAAACAAACAGAGAACCAATGCCAAGCAACATGGCATATTTCATCCGAAATGTTCATAAATAAAACAAAGAGCATTATTAACATCATTCACTCTTTCATCTTCTACAATTATTACCATAAAATCCATGAACCATAACGAAGGAGTTCATTTTACCTGAAGCACACCCGAGAGAAACCCAGAAGAACAGATCTTCCTTCTCCTTCTTATTTCTTCTTCTTCCAAAAACCCATCAACTCCTTTTCCCCTCTCTCTCATTTTTTCTTGGTCTTATCCTTTCTCTAGAGACTCCTTTTCTCTTCTCTATATCTTTCTCCCCCTTTCTCTCTTTCTTTCTCTAGAGACTCCTTTTCTCTTCTCGCTCAATTTCTCTCCCTTTCTCTTGGTCTCTTGGCTCTCATTTTCTCTTTTTCTCCAAAAAGCTTCCTCACTCTCGACTCCCTCACTCTATCTCTTTTCTATCTCGAGAAGTTTCCCTCATACGTTTCACCTAACCCCAAAATATCTCACCTAACTCCTCATCCACACTGCCATCTTTAAAGGAAGAACACGCAAAGAAATCCTAGAAAACACCACCTTGGGATTTACATTTTCCCTCAGGACTGGTCAATCAACTTGCTTGCACATGATCGACTAGAGTAAAGCTAAAAAGCATATCTTCAGAAATTCAGTTGTGCCTGACGATTGACGATCTACTGCCAATCCACACAGATTAATTGCAAACTCAGAGTCCCGATTGATCAATTGATCGACCTCCCCACCGTAATTCCCATATTCTCCAAAATTCTTGGTCAATCGTCCAAGCAATTCATGATCGACCAGTACGACATTGCAAAACTACTTTGTAGAAACTGTCATTTTCACGGTTGGCCGATTCCAATGTTGCTGCACTTAGTATGCGCCACTGCCAATTTTTTGATTGATCATTTGATCGACCGATTCCTTCATCGCCAAACTTTGTGTTGGCTCTGCCATTTTTATAGTCGATCCTTTGATTGACTGATTCCTTTGCTGCCTAACTTCGAACTGCTTCCCACTTCCCTTCTAAATTAATAGTTCTGTTCTCTAAACCTTAACCCACCCTTTACTCAAATTATCTTCCATTAATCCATACTTCGAACCATGAAAGCCGGAATTTTACAATCTACAATAAAATCATCCCATAATCCCTAATAATCCAAAATTGTTATCATCCTTAGTCTAAGCTTAATGTGACCCAAAAATTCTGGGTATTACATGTCTACTACAACTTTCTCCCCTTTGTTCATACGAGGCGAATCCCTGGAAAACCTTTAAGAATCTCACCACTCATAAAGTTGGAGAGCTTCTTTCTTGAAGGTAGCCATTGCACTCGGAGGTTGTGATTAGGTAACCTTCCGGACCAACTTGCACCCATTTGAGTATATCTCTTTCTTCTGTGAGTATTTTTCAATCAAATTTGGAGGACGTCTGCTACACATATTAGACGTGGGGCTGTCAAACTCAGTATGGATAAAATTTATATGCAACAATATAATAAAAAGGATATGTGAGCATGCCATGTTAAAACAAGTTATGCAGTTCAAACACAATAGCATGTGTTTTCAAAACAATCCACTATAGTGTGGTACGTAACATAAAATGACCAACTAGTATAAATTTAAGTGAAAATGGAGCCACTCGCAAACTCTGAGCATACCATGTCATCGATAATAACAATAACGGTGATATTCGATGATTGCAACAGCCACGAATGAGCTTGATCTGGTTTTGGGTTTTGCACCTAGGAAGATAGCACACACAGTTGTCCCATTACTCTAGTTAACAATAACAAACAAACACATCCTCCATAGGTCAAATGTGCATAAATAAAAATATTACCCCCACATGGGTCGATCAAACTTGATTCACACGATCAAGTTTATAAATGAAATTAAACATGCATGCTTAATTAAAATGTGTCTAGTGAAAATATAAATAGATAATATGGAAATTTGATGAGATAATATGAAAATTTGAAGAGCCATTAAAATTGTTGTCATTTTTTTACTAGAACATTTCAAAATAAGTTTCAGAAAATAATGCAATACTGGACATAAAATAAATCTCTACATAAAATGGCCTACTAATAGCCAAGCAATGTTCAACCCAATAAGAATCCAAATGGTCCAAACCTCTCGTTCATCCGTTGGACCTATCAAAGAATACGTATACAAATCAATTCACTTCTCTAAACCTTTTAAAAAAAAATTCTTGGAACCCATAATCGGGATATGAACCAACTTGGAGATCTCACAGAACAATCCCAAAAATTATTCAACTTTCAAAATCTAGTTCAAAAGTGCATGTTTCTAACTCGGAATTGTTCACTTCTATAGACACGTGTCTTCCACGATAGAAGCCTTCACTTTCGCTGATGCTTGCTTATGATACAGGACTCCCAGGTATTCTAAAAACTCCCACTTTCCTCCATAAATTTCTACATTTAAGTGATTAATCCCTTTCAAAATTTAATTCTTCAACATCGAAAGTTTCCAATCCATTGAAAATTTCTTCATTCACAAGCCAAAATTAAACACCACATCATGAAACTTGAAAGAAAAAGGAGAAGTTTTTGGATTACATTAAGGTTTGTGGACTAGAACTCTGCACACAATAGTTCACTCACAAAACAAATCCCTCACAATGTTAGTTACTGATTGTCTAGAGAATCCTTTATAAAATGTGAAAATTCGTTGAAAGAAAACTCTATCGCCTTTCAAAGCACTAAATAATGGAGGATAGATTAATACCTTCAAGGATGAAGGAAACTTCAATCACTGAAAAGGTTTGATAGAGGTTAGTCTAAATTTCTCTTCTCTTGCCTCTGGTGCTCAATGCCTCCTTCTCCTTCATAGAATGAGGGAGTCGTTTGACATCCAGAAACAATAACTACAGACTACATAAATCTGTAACATCCCCACAAATCAAGGAATTAACGAGGCATAAATAAAATTTAAAATTCTTATATTATTTAAATTGCGGCGCTTAAAACACTCGAAGTGTTAGATTTTTTTAATACTCAAAGGCAACTCAATAAGCAAATCACTTTTCTTTGGATGACTCCATTACACACACAAAGATTATAGTTAAGGCAACTTTCTTTAAATGATGTCAATATTTTGATCAAACATGGCCTAAGAATGGATGTTCTCATACTCTTTGCAAGGAACGGGTAAAGATTTAAGAACCTTAAAAACAATTAGGTGTATTTGGATTTGGGTTTCAAAAGATTTCTCAAGAATAGTTTTAACTTCAGCTCTAACATAGTTTGATAATATTTGATCGATTTCCTGGCATCATTAGCTTAGCCATGTAGTAACATTTAAATAACAAAATTATTTTCTTAGTTTATCATTTTTAATTTGATGTCCATATAAAAAAGTGACTAGCTAAATACCTTATAACCAATATAAAATAATAAAATAATATGTGTAAAATCTAGTTTTTGCTATTATAATATTATCTACTTTGGTCAGGATTTGTAAAATTTCATTTAAAATTTTGCACCAAAATTGATGGACTACGGGTCCATGCTATCATTAATCAAGTCTCCAAGATTAGCATGAAGAGATTTAAGGTCAAGCATAGGTGGAAGTCTTCTTTTTGTATTCCATCAAAGAAGGTGTGGTCCAAATTTTAGCTGAAAAGCTTCTAAAATGAAGGAGTTACAAGCTTTCAAAGTTAGACTTTCCAAAAGTGAGTCTCGGCCAAAATAAGGAAACTAGAGACTCGGTCGAGCAGCTCAACTACCAAGTCGACCTCTTAGCCGACCGCCCTTCAAGAGTCGACTATGTCTTGTTTTCTAGTCGACGATACTCTATCACTTCATCGATCGATCTATTGACCGATTTTCAGAGTCGGCACTGTCCCTGCTTCGTTCACCGCCCTGTCAACTGCCGCTCTTGAAAATAGCCACCCTTGGTTGGTCAACTTATTTAAACACTTCAACAACATATTTTTAGGTCATATTCTAATTCCCTTTCGCTAGTGCATCATTTGGTATCAGAGCTAAAATGATTCTTACTAATTCATGATATCCTTTTTTCATAAAGGTGAGGAGTTGCGATTACATTACAAGCAAGGAAAAATTGGAAGCATCTATCTCTACCTTTGGCGGTTCGGATTTTTCTGAAAATTATTTTGATTGGGGTTACGAGGTCGAAAGGATTATTAAAAGAACTATTTTTCCAGAGAAGACTTTGGTTAAAATTATTTTTTCAAAGCTTAAAGGAAGAGCTTGAAGATGGTGGGACAAATTGACAAATAAACGAAGAATGGATGGAGAAAAAGTCATTGACACGTGGAGTTCCATGAAGAAACTTTTGAGACGAAAGTGTGCTCCATCCACATCACCACGAATCACACGTTATGAAAAACCGTCCAAAAGTCGACAATCTCAATTCGATAAATTTAACACTTTGTTTGAGGGAATAATGCAACGACTTGAAGAAAGTATATCCCACACTCTAATTTTATAAGCACAAGGTCATGATATGTCATTAGAAGAGATTCTTGAGGCAAACGAGCAAAATAAAGAAGATGTTACAACACTTCAAGAGGAGTCTTTACCATCCTTGGGGTCTCAAATATAAGAGGAAGAATGTCCAAAAGAGCAAGTACCCAGCACCGAAACAAAACAAAACAAAAACAAGGTTTGCTCTTTAGACATTAATGATAGAATTTGTGCTAATATATCTTCTATGATTTTGGTTAAAGGAAGTTGCTTGGAAATATTAATGCATGACATCCCTTGCAAATTTTGGTGGCAAATTGACAAGGATCACGATATTCATGGCCAATTTCTAAGAAAGAAAAAGGTATGCCCTTTGATCAAAGATGAAAAAAATTGCACAAACTTGTCTTCCATGGATTTTAAGGAAAGTTTAAGTCGATTAAATGACAAAAAGGGCATCAAGGTAAATCAAACTTAGACTGATTTCTCTTATGGAAGCTTTACTAATATATTAATTTGTGATATGGCAAGTGCTTGTAATCTTTTTTGGGAATTACCGTGGCATGCACATAAAGCATAACCTAATTACCTTCCCAATTATTACGCATTTAAAGATGGTAGAAGGATAGGAAGGATGGACAAGCTAGTTCTGTAATGACTTAGTTTTTCTTATAATTAAAATGTGTCATTTTTAGAAATAACTTGAAATTTAAAACTTTTCTTTTCTTTAAATCCATTCAAATAGTTGCATAGCAGAAGACTTTGTTTAATTTCAAATTATTTTTCTTAAAAATATTTACAACTTGGAAAACTTTGTTTAATTTAAAACAACAATCACCTTTACTTTACAAAAACCTTTTTCGTTTTCTCTTTACCTTTAGTCTAGCCAACCAACAAGTTCCGTGCGTGCAAATCCTTCATCAACTGCTACTTATCCTGATCTAGCATGGACCTACATCAACAAGACATAAACTATGAGTCTAACGCTCAGTAAGTGATATAAAATAAAACATGAAATGCACATGCAATGCAATTTTTAACATCCGTATCCAGTTTCCTGTTTTCTGTTTTCGTTTTCTGTTTCCATTTTCTGCTTCTATTTCTGTTTCAGTATCTATTCTATTTACATTATCCATTTGGTTTTTGAGATCCCGCTTGTGGACCAACCTCATGGCCTCATTCCTAGTGTCGGGCTCTCTCTTGCAGACCACTGGAAACGAGTCAATTTATGTTTACGTTTACAATTCTATTTCGGTATCTTTTTTGTTTACATTATCCATTCGGTTGCTGAGCTCCTGCTTGCAGACCAACCTCACGACCTTATTCCTAGTGTCGAGCTCTCACTTACAAACAACTGGAAATGAGTCTATTTACGTTTATGTTTACAGTCCTGTTTCAGTATCTTTTTTGTTTACATTATCTGTTCGGTTGCCAGGCTCCCGCATGTGGACCAACCTCACGACCTTGTTCCCAGTGTCAGGCTCCCACTTGCAGAGCACTGGAAATGAGTCTATTTACATTTACGTTTACAGTTTTATTTCGATATCTTTTCTGTTTACATTATCCGTTCGGTTGCCAAGCTCCCGGTTACGGACCAACCTCGCGGCCTTGTTCCCAGTGTTGGGCTCCTGCTTTCGGACCACTAGAAACAAACCTATTTACGTTTACGTTTATAGTTCTGTTTTGGTATCTTTTCTGTTTACATTATCCATTCGGTTACCAGGCTTTCGCTTGAGGATCAACATCACAACATCGTTCCTAGTGTCGAGCTCTTGCTTGTGGACCACTGGAAATGAGTCTATTTGCATTTATTTACATTTGGTTCCATTTCTGTTTCTATTTCCTTTTCACTACCATGCTTAAAACTATTTTTGTAACATTTTGAAAACCATGATTTGTGCAATACTCGTGAATACATAAAGTCTATCATATCATCACTATAACCTCAAACATGCTCAATATCATATCTCTTAATGTAAATAACATAAATCTAATAAACACATCATTAAAAGAACTTAATTCTCATAAATACAACATGAAGCTGCAATACAACCTCGAAACATGATCAGTATTAACATTCTTAATGTAAAGAACCTAAATTTAATAAACACAGTCAACATACAATTCTTAATTCCTACGATGTAGGCCTTTTGCAAAACACAGACAATATCACTTACCTAGTGTCTTTACGGAGTTTTAGCGCTTAACGTTATCCTTCACAATACCTTCAAAGTCAATAACATTTAATCATTACTACCAACTCTCCAATAACTATTTACAAAGTTCTATAACACTAAGCAGTTTCTGTTAGCCTAAATGGTGTTATGCTTAATTGTTTTAATGATAAATGTTTTTATTGTAATTATAAGTTGTTTATTGATATTTATTTTTAATTGTTTAATCATTATATTTATATTAATATTTATTAGAAATACCCTCAAAACATGTATTAAGTTGTGCTAACATATTTATCTAAGTCCATGTAGTAAACATATATCATATCGAGATTTAAATATTAAGGATGGCAATTGGGAGGCAAGAGGTTGAGCAAAATGCAGTTCTAGATGACCAAAAACAGCTCACAGGTATTGTAGTTGAAGCCGCAGTCGACCATGCGGTCGAGTAGTTCATCCAAAAATGTATAAAGATTGCTCCTAGAGTTTTTGGTCGAGCCACGATCGAGCATGCGGTCGAGCAAGTCAACCATAACACATCACATATTGCTCCAGGGGTTTTTAGGTTGAGCAGGAGTTCAAGGAAGGATTTTTCAGTCGACCGAAAAATGTCACAGAATCAGAAAAACAAAAATGCACTAGCAGCGGTCAATCACAAGGGATATTTAATCGACCGCTATACATTGATGCAAACTCTGGAGTGCTCACTGAAGAGCAACGGTCGACTAATGCGCAGTACCTGGTCGATCGCTGCAGATGAATTTTGCCCAGTAACTTCAACGGTTAGATTTTCCAACGACTATTTTCCTAATGGCTAGTGGTCGACTGAAAAGGAATTGGTCGACCGAAAATGCAGACTTTTATAAATACAAGACACTTTGAAGCTCATTCTAACAAACCAGGAATTGAGGCAAAGCCCTGCCATTTTTTATACTCAATTTTAAAATACTATTTGAACTTGTAACCTAACTCTCCATACTCTCGAAATGAAGATTTCTATTTGGGAGAGTTAGGAATCCTTATTTTTACACTATCCATCATTGTACTCCAACGAAAAGAGTGATGCCCTACGAATTAATCAATTAAAGGGTGACACCCCGTAATAGTCAAGAGAAAAGGGTGATGCTCTCAGAAAGAGTCAATTGTAAAAGGTTTGTTTGACAACCAAAAGTCAAACATCATCAACCCATGCAGTTAGATGGTTAAGGATCTCCAAGTCGGGAACTTGGAATGCGGACATAGGCAGGATTTACCAAATTGCGTGAACAACTTTGTTTCCACTCTCTAACCATTACTCTTTATATTTATGCATTGTTTGTTTATTTATATGCATTAAATCACTTAAGGTTTAGAAAACTGAATATCGTACAAAAAGATTAGTACGCCTAAATTCCCCCCCCCCCCCCCTCTCTATAGGTGCATATCGATCTTATAATATTTGGAATATTTTCAAAAAAGGGCCTTTTATTATGCTTAAACTTGAAAATGGTCTGAATGTTCCAAAATGAGATGACAAATATAATGATTATGATATGCAAAAATTAAGCTTGATTGCCAAAGCTATAAATATGTTATATTGTGTTCTAAACTGTGACAAATTTAATAGAGTACAAAGTTGTGATAGTGCCTATGATATTTAAAAATTACTTGAGATTACGCATAAAGGCTCTAACCAAGAAAAAAATCAAAATTAAGCACGCTTATACATGAATATGAATAATTTTGCATGAGATGAAACCATTGCTTGTATGTTTTTGCACTTTACCAACATTACTAATGGCTTAAAAGTGCTTGATAGAATATATGCCAACGAAGAGTTGGTTAGGAAAATTCTTAGGTGTCTATCGAGAGCATGGCAACCAACGGTGAATGCCATTCAAGAAGCGTGGGATTCAAAACCCATGAAGATGGCGGAGCTCATCAGATCATTAATGACTCACGAGATCACGATCATGAGCAACAAGGAAGAAGAGCAAAAAGAGAAAGGAATAACGTTTTAAGTGTTGTTTTTAACGGCCCGGCTTGCACTCTGATATTTCTTTCATAAATTTTAACGCGTTTTTCAAAGGGATTTACGAAGAAAAATCTGGGTTGTTATAGAAGAGGTATCCCAAATTTGCTTCATGGCCAATGAGGATAAAGTACATGACTCTTCTAGTGATTTCGATAATTGTGATGATGATAATGAATTTGCTAGATACCTTCAATGATTTATTTGATAATTTCAATATGCTTAAACGTAGATATAAATTGTTGAAGAAGGATAATAATAATTTTATTGAAAAACATGCTATATTGGTTGAATCTTTGGAAAAACAAATTGTTGAATTGAAAAACATGGTTGAATCTTCAAATGCTGCTATTAAGTTTTTAGAGTTTGATGGTAGATAAATTGAAAGTGAAAAATATTGATTTGAACTCTATTGTGCTTAAGTTTACTAACGGTAGCAAAAATTTTAATATGCTTTTAGGAAAGCAAATGATTACTTTTGATAAAATCGGTATTGGCTACGAACCCTTTGCAAGAAAGAAAAATTATAAGAACTTGTTTGTTGATTCTAGTACATGCAATGTTTGTAATTGTATAGGACATAAATAATTTATTTGCTCTATAAAATTGAATAATAAAAAGGCAAACTCTAAATTGGTTTGGGTTCTAAAAGTGACCATTGATAAGGATAAAGGCCCCAAACTGGGTTGGGTGCCTAAGAAAAGCACTTAAGTGTTTTTCGACTTTTGAATCAAGAGTATGCATAATTGTTTGATGAATAATGCTCTTGATTAGATATAAAATTAATTTGAATTGATAGTATGCATATAGGATGGAATTTTATTGATTTTCTTGATGACATATTCTTTTGGTATCATTGGTTAATTTTTATTTCTTCAATTGGTTTCCTTGAGTTTAATCTTTTAATCCAACTATTGGTATTATAATTTGTTTTCATTATGTTTGTTGGATTTGATGATATGAGCTATTTGAATTTGATTTTGATGATAAGAATTTCTCTATTGGATTGAAATTAGTTATTGATATAGGGGGAGAAAATAGAATTATTAGGTTTTGATGCATAAACCCCCATCTAGTATGTTTTGTTTAATGTGAAGGGGGTAGATTTAATTTGTTGAAGAGTTTTTGATTCTTTGGATTTCCCCAATTTCTAGTGTTTGCTTAAATGTCAAAGGGGAAGAATTAGATTGATTAAATTTTCTTGAGTTGATTAAACTGATTTGTTTGATAACTTGAGTTCACCAATTGACTTGATGTCTAATATTGGCAAAGGGAAATGTTTTTTGACAATTGGTATCAATAAATTTCTTTTAATTGGTATCATAACAATTGGGAGAGTAATGTTCGAAATCTTTGAAATCCCAAATGATTTGATTTGGTGCATTTATCGAGGGAGAAATTAATGTTTTTAACTTGGATATTTGTTTAAAGTTAGATTATGTCAATTGATATCTTTTTTTTTTTAAATTGATTGTTTTGAATGATTGATTTTTACTCTATATATGCTTATTCATATTTCCATAGGGGAGAAGAAATTAAATTATGTATTTACTTAGTTGATTTTCTTGCAATGATTTTATATATTTAATGACAAAAGGGGGAGAATAAATTTGATTGAATGAAATGATTTTGATGTCCCCAATAATTTTTTGAACATTGTTATAGAGTGAGAAGAAAAAAATTGATAGTTTGATTGTTTGAATATTCTCCAATTTTTATGTATGTTGCAAATGTGAAAGGGGAACGATATTATGTTTGAAATATTAATATGCTAAATTGTTTGGTTGAATTATTTACACTCCAAATATTCTTGATGATAATTCAATAGATTGTATTGATTGCTTAAATTGTGATTTTGCTCTGAAATTTGCTATTTTTTGAATTTTGGAATAGGGGGAGATAAATGGTAGCATGTTTGCATGTTCTTTAAAAGCATAGATAAATTATATAAACTAAGGGGGATAAATCATATTATGCAATCATGTGAGAGAAATATATAAGTTGTTATGGGGGAGATAAATGGTAGCATGTTTGCATGTTCTTTAAAAGCATAGATAAATTACATAAACTAAGGGGGATAAATCATATTATGCAATAATGTATGTACATGGTTAGATTTAGTTACAAACAATTTATAATGTTTTGTAATTATCAAAAAGGGGGAGATTGTTAGCCGAAATGGTGTTAGGCTTAATTGTTTTGGTGATGAATGTTTTTATTGTAATTATAAGTTGTTTATTGATATTTATGTTAATTGTTTAATCATTATATTTATATTAATATTTATTGGAAATACCCTCAAAATAGCTATTAAGTTGTACTAACATGTTTATCTAAGTCGATGTAGTGAACATATATCGTATTAGGACTTAGAAATATTAAGGATGAGAACTGAGAGGCAAGAGGTTGAGCAAAATGTAGTTTTGGACTACCAAAACTGGCTCCCAGGTGTTGTAGTTGACGTCGGGGTTGACTATGCAGTCAAGTGGTTGGTCCAAAAATATATACAGATTGCTCCCAGAGTTTTTGGTTGACTCACAATTGAGCATACGGTCAAGGAAGTAGACCGTAACACACCACAAATTGCTCCAAGGGTTTTTTGGTCTAGCAGGTGGTCAAGGAAGGATTTTTTAGTCGACTAAAAAATGTCACAGAATCTAAAAAACGAAAATGCACTAGCAGCGGTCGACCACATAGGATGTTTGGTTGATCGCTATACATTGATGCAGACTCCGGAGTGCTCACTGAAGAGCAGCGGTCGACCAATGCACAGTACCCCATCGATCATTACAGATGAAATTTGCCTAGTAACTTCTAATGGTCAGATTTTCCAACGACTATTTTCTCAATGGCTAGAAGCGGTTGACCGAAAAGGAATTGGTCGACCAAAAATGCAGACTTTTATAAATACAAGACACTCTAAAGCTCTTTCTAATGAACCAAGAATTGAGGCAAAGCCCTACCATTTTTCACACTCAATTTTAAAATACTATTTGAACTTGTAACCTAACTCTCCATACTCCCAAAATGGAGATTTCTATTTGGGAGAGTTAGGAATCCTTATTTTTACACTTTCCATCATTGTACTCCTACAAAAAGTGTGACACCTTACAAATTAATCAAGTAAAGGGTGATGCCCCGTAATAATCAAAAGAAAAGAGTGACGCTCTAAGAAAGAGTCAATTGTAAAATATTTGTCTGACACTCAGAAGTGAAACATCATCAACTGGTGCGGTTAGACAGTTAAGGATCTCCAAGTTAGAAACTTCGAGTGCGGATGTAGGTGAGATTTACCGAATCACGTGAACAACTTTTTTTGCACTCTCTAACCCTTACTCTTTACATTTATACATTGTTTGTTTATTTATATGCATTAAATCATTTAAGGTTTAGAAAATCAAATAACGCACGAAAAGATTAGTACGCCTAAATTCAACCCCCTTCTCTATAGGCGCATATCAGTCCTACAATTTCAACATTTACAACTTAACAACCATCCACATAGTTCTATTTTAGCGTAACAATATTCTTTAACACTATTCATTATAGCCTTCACCGATATGAATAACAAAACTTCAATCAAAGATTATTATCCTCAACAGTGAGCTACCCTTTCTGTAACACCCCGACTTTTTTAGTTGGACGATTATTGGGGTATTACCAAGGACATTCTAGAGAGTTAAGTCTAGGAGTATTTCTGTTATGTTTTTCCCCGTGTATGCGATGTAATTAAGGGACGAGGTAATTGGAACATTACATGGCGTATTGATACGTGTTATTCTATGACATGTAATTGTGGGGTAAAGTATTATAGGATAGGGGTTAAGTGAGAAAACGTGAGGAATAGCTATCCTGGGTGTTTTCGAACGCCTACTGACGACACTGCGGACGGGTTGTATCGTCTGCAAATGCATTGCCCAGCGACCCTTAGCCTTGGGATGACTTGGGGACAAGACTTCACGTCCTGACTTCACTGTGCAGTGGAGTTGCAGATGAGGTCCTAGACGATGCGGATGCGAGTTTGCTTCGTCTGCATCGAATCTGTCTGAATCCTAGGCACTTTTGGATGCTATGCGGAAGACTGCGAACGAAGAGAGACCTCGTTCAATTTGCCTCTATCCAATTTTGGGACACTTTTAGACGCATGCAGATGCTATATGCGGACGCCATATTGTGTCCGAACATCATCTGCGGACGGTACGGACAGGGTGGGGACGCCTTTACCCGTTCGAAGCCACGTTTTGGCCTGAATGATTTTAGCCGTGCGGACGAGACCAATGCATCTGTACTCATCAGAAATAATCCAGTTTAGTGTAAATTTAGGGATTTAAAATCTGGTTTCTTGTCATCTAGTCATTAATTGACAACAAGAATCGACCCCTCACCCTCCCTGGACAAAAAAGTCGCCTCCCAATGCACGTAGCCGACCTCTCCCTTCCTGGAGCCTCCATCTCCATGCTGGTCATCATTTCCCCTCCTCCCTACCCTCCAGCTACGTTGTCCCCTCTTCAAGTAAAGCCATATCTCTCCCTCCCTTGCCATTCAGTCTTCATTCTCTGCGTGAGCTCTCCTCTCCTGTGAGAGTTCTCTCCTTCCAGTGAGTGAGTGAGAGCTATTGTGAGTTGGCCATTTTGTGTGTTAAGTGTGCAAACATGAGTGAAGGGTGGAGCTGCTCCCTACTGTCCGTGTGTGTGAGCTGCTGCTTGCTGTGGAGTGGCAACTATCCTTGCTTGTGTCTTCATTTAGTGGTAAGGAATTAGGGGTGTCTTGGCCTGTGGAGGCCCTACACCATAAGTAGGTGTGCGTGAGTAGTGTTAGTTTCCCTTGGATGATTTTCTGCTGTTATTTCTCTTATCGATGCTCTGTAGTATTTCCTTGGATGCTTTAGTGATGCTATTTCCTTTGTTGATTCGCTATTGGTTGTTATTTTCGGGTGGTAATATAGATTTCCTTATTGTTAATCGATTGTTATTGACTGTTGTGATGAATGTTTAAAGTAAATGTGATGAATGTGTGAATGAAGAGAAGTATGAATGAGCTAAGAAGAGTACCTTTACTGTTATGTTCTTGTTATTTCCTTAATGTCCCGTATAAATTATGTGTTGGGTAAACTGTCATTTTATCATGCATGTATATTGTTCTGTTATGAATGTCCTTGTCTATTTAATTGCTAATAACTCCTGAGTATGTTAATCAATTTAGTTTAACTAATCAATTAGTTATCCAAAACATGTAAACTAATTATTTATAATCTTCCGAGCATGTTAATGAATTAGAATAACTAAATAGAGAATCATAATTGAAATATTTCTTTGAGCATGTTGAATTAACTTAAGTATATGTTTAATTAACTAACGAAATTCTAATCCTTTCCTTAGGCATGAAAGTAGTTAGATCACTAATTTACTAAGTGCCTAATTAACTAAGTGATTCCTCGTTTAAGTAACTAGTTTAACTAATTAACTAACTAATCTAAAGTCTTTAAGCATGTTAATTTATTAAAGTAATTCATTAGATTTGAGCATGTTAACTAGTTGATTAATTAATCAACAAATAGTTGTTCAATTAATAGGTGTCAATTACTTCCTTGAATTAATTAGGACAACACCCAATTAGATAGTTAAGCATGTTTTAACTAACTAGAATCATATTAACATGTTAATTAATTAGGTATGTTAATTATAAGCCTGATAATTAAGTAACTAATTAACGATAACTAAAACATGCTAGGTAAATAATAATAGTAGTATGTAATTAGTACATTTATCTAATTAGCATGTTTAAATGAATTAGCAGCATGTTAATTAATTAAGATATTATAAACATGTTGATTTACTTAACTAGAGTAATTACCTAAAGTAATAACTAGACTTGAGTATGTTAATTAATTAACTAGATGCATGTTAATCCATTAGAATAACTAAACTAATTAGAAGTATAATTGAAATCTTTCCTTGAGCATATAAACTATCTAATCGACTGTGTTTAAATTGCATGATTCTGTCTTGATGCATGACAAATAATTAGAGCAAACTGACTCAAATGATTAACTAAAGAAGCATGTTAACTAACCAACTTAATAATTAGCATGTAATTAGTATGTTTAATTATTATGTCTAATTAACTAACTAGAATAAAAGCATTTAGGATAATTGTAACGACCTAGTTTTTATTACCTTTGAAAAATGCATAAAATTTAAAACTTTTCTTTTGTAAAATCAGAGTAAGTCTTTTCTTTTAAAACCGAATGCTAAATCCATTACTTAAAATCCTTTTCAATAATAGTCATTTAAAATATTTTTAGCAGCGGAATAACTTTCATTTATAAAAGTCATCTTTCTTAGGGGTGTGCACGGTCCGGTCCGGTCCGGTTCTACAGCGAACCAGCACCGGACCGGTCGGTACCGGTTCTGCATTTTTAAGACCGGTACCGGTCCCATGGAAGTCTGATACCGGACTGGTACCGGACCGGGTTTTTCGGTACCGGTACCGATTTGGTACCATTTTTTTTAATATTTAAAAATATAATGTAAAATTATAATAAAATAAAATGCAAAATCAACAAAAATCAGGGGAGGCTCAGATCAACAAAATCAAAGGACCGAGCAGCAGGAGGTGAAGACTCGAGATAGATCTCGAAGACTAGAACACAGAAGCTATCGAGCTGAAGAGGCGTCGAGATGAACGAAGTGCGATCGTCGTTCGACTTCGGAAGGGCTGCCGGCGTACAAACTGCGTAGTGGTAGTGCGTCGTGCGATCACCGTTGACGGTCGGGACTCGGATGCGATGCAGGATGACTGGATGAGGACAACAGGACTGGAGCAGTGAGGCGTGGAGCTGAAGACTCGGGACAGGATAGGTCGGGGTGCAGCAATCAGGCTTCTGGTCTGGGAATAGGGACTCGGGTCGGGACTCGGGATAGGGACGGGATTGGTGCCCTAATTTTTCTTCTCAACTTATCACCTTCGGTCTTAGGTCGAGACCAGTACCAGATAGTGGGGTACCGAGTACCGAACCGCAAAAAGCTGGTTCTAGTCTTGAAGAACTAGCTTCGATTCGGTACCTAAATTATTGGTACTGGACTGGTACCAAAACCGTCGGTCCCGATCCAGTTTTCGGTACCGGTCCGGTCCTGCGCACCCCTACTTAAATGTATCTAACGAAAGCATTAAATAAAAGAGACATTTAATAAAATAGATATTTAAACTCAACTATTTATTTACAAAATCATGTACTCATTAGCCCAGCCAGCCACAAGATCCCCCCATGCAAATTCTTCATCAACTGTGCTTTGTATTGTTCATCAATTTCCAAGCATATACCTACATCAACAAAACTTAACTAATGAACATAATACTCAGTAAGTGATATAAAATCAAATAAACATGCTATGCATCTTTGAAATCCTTTTTCGTTTTCCATTTCCATTTCTTTTCCTTTTCTTTACGTTTTCGTTTCACATTACATTTCCTTTTCTTTTTCTGTCTTCTTAATCTTAACTTTACTTTATATTTCCGTTTCATGCTTTGTTATTATTTAATTTCACTTTCTAGAAGGGAACCTATCCGTTCCATATACCGAGAGAATGGATACATCCTATGGTTATGTCGCTATCCATCACTTTGGCAAGGAGATGCATCCTATGGCCTCACCACCGATGACGATCACCATTCTCTTTTTGTTGAAGACGTTTCCGTACAAGAGAAGATGATACATCCTATGGTCCATGTGGCAACCGTCACTCCGATGAGGAGATACATCCTATGGTGTCCCCACTGATAGATCGTCACCAAATCTCTCGAACCCCCACACGCCTATTTACGTACCTTCAACGATACCATGGATATTCCTACATCCCAAATGATGGTTGTCCGCTCGGTTGATCAGCCCTCGAGAACGCCGTTCACTTAGTATGTATGAACATCCATTTTACCACTTTTCATTTTCCTTTTTTAAAACCATGCATGAAAACTATTTTCGTATCTTTTGAAAACTATGATGTATAATTCTCGTGAATACATACAGTTCTATCATATAATTCCAATAATCTCTAATCATACTCATTTATGAAATATATCATTAAAAAAACCTAACTCTAATAAACAATCAGCAAACAATAGCACAATATACGGAACATGCTCAATTTGTGGTAAGACAGTAAACAACCTAAATATTCTATGAAAGCGATAACAATCAGCAAACAATGTCCTAATTCTTGTGATGTGGGGTCCAAAGACCAAAACATAGTAAGTATCAACTTACCTGGCGTCCGTAGGCAACTTAGCATTTTAAGAATTAACTTTCACAATACCTGAAGAATTCAATAATGTTTATCATCAATAACCATCCATAAAATCACACTCCATCATACGTGTGCACAAAGGCTCTCATTCCATATTCTAATTTCTTATCTTCACCCAACTACTCTCACAATATCCATTTATAGAGTTCGATAAACCATATAGCCTAACAATTCAACCATTCACAACTTAATAATCAACAGTGGATCTTAGCAATCAATGGACGTTTGTATAAACATTGAGCTTCACAATACACTATTTAATATGGCAGCAACCTCATTGGCCATATACAACTACAAATTCGTCCTTCAATCACACATTACTCACTAAGAGAATCATATATCCAAGTGTAAATATTTCACAAAACTCGTTTCTCACAATCCATAACATATTCTTAATTAATTATACCAAGACAATAATCAACAGGGAAAAAGTATCCATCAATGTCCAGTGGGCAAGAAGTTAAAATGCATAACCAACAGAGGTCCGTAATCCAACAGGACAAAAACACCCCAAGCATCCCAAGGGAAATCCAAACAACCAATTTATACTCTTTACTCATTTATCTTCAACTAATTATTTCCATAACTCTCACAAGTAGAAAATTCTCCCAATGGCATTTTCTCAACAAAACATAACAGTGAGCATAAATTCAAGGAAGAAATCACCACCTGAAGAATTCACAAAGGACCCGTAAGCACCTTCAGAGACCTTCCTCCCTCTCCTTCATTTTCCCTTTTCTTGCAACACAACATACTCGGCTCTTTTCATAGAGAGCTCTTCTCCCTTCAGGTTCCCACTCCTTTTCTCCTCTCTGCCATTTTCACAGCAACTAGAAATACATAACGAAATCAAATGACGAATGACTTATTCACAGCAACACTCATCAGCAGAAAAACAGAACAATTCGTCTAAAGACCCAACTAAGAAATCCAACAATGCTCGGCATTGGAAGTCGAGGGCCGAGACATAAGGGCACATACGTCGCGTTGGCGCCGAAGAAGACCACCGCTGCCATCCAAAATCCAATCTCGTCATTGCCAATAATCACTAGGACCTGGCATTGCCAAACCTAGCTCGCGGGAGTATCACCCGATCGTTCCCGCAGAACCCGTCACTCTGAGCCCTAGCCCCGTGTTTCGTTCTCCTCATGTCAACACCCTCTGTTCAACAACCGTAACTGTCATTAACAATAGAACCTCAATCAATTATTTATCAACCTCAACAATTTCTCCAATTAAATCTATTAGCAATAGATTCAGGATATCAAGCAAATCCATCCTACGATTCTCCTGGTAACCCAACCAACAATATATTTGAAGTACCGACTTAGTAATCTCCAAACCTATGTTTTGTCATACAACCGATAACCTTTATATATGACAGAGTTTCAACTCTGACTTAAAACAAAAACTAAATCATCCCAAATCATATGTTTCTAACTTCCTATTAGAGTCAATTATTAATACCACATATGCATGAAAATATAGTGTGTTGCCTACTTCTTAGACAGATTCTTCATCCTTCAATTTAACTCAGCACATATCATGTTCTTCCTCTGTTGTAAGAGAATCTTTTAAATCCATAAATCAAAATCTTCAAGCCTAATAGTTTCCAAAATCCATAAATTTACAGGAAGCAAATTGAAATCCAACTTAGAGAAAGTAATTAACTCATTATACATACAAACTCCCCAACCATTTTTCTAAGTCACAACATTCCTCCGCATCCTTACACCTTTATAGACCTTTATCTTAAGTCATTGCATGAACTAGTATAACTTATGTTCATTAATGCTCACACGATCCGAGCAAGCCGTGACAATGCTTCGACATACACTATAATTGTTCCCTCCAGCCAAAGCTGAGTAAATCCTATTAGGTTACTTGTTCTCATTGTGCAAGTAAAGTCCTTGTCGTAAAAGATCTTTTCAAACTTTATCCATATCATCGTAATCATATCCTTGGTTATCACGCTTGAGTCTCACCCGAGTTAGAGAACTTAAAACAAATCCAACACAGACCCTACTATCCATTTTAACTTCTTCTAGCATACCCAAACACTAGGATATTATTCTCAACATTACCTAGATTATAACCCACCACGACATACAATGAGTCTCCTAACCATCAATATTATTCCAAATCAGTCGTACGAACAGACTGTATATATATATATTCCAAATTTCTAGTTCATGACAAAAATCTAACTTATGTAGGAAACAAAAGCTAATCAATCCCTTGTTTAAACTTGAACAGACTTTTTATCCTAATTTGAGGTAGATTCTTAGCTTAACCATACGGGTAGTGATCACGGTATCAAATATCCAATTATTTGTCACTACATATCCAAAACACTCTCCCTACAATCTCCTTAATAATCCTTAGCGAGTGGATAAGCACTTGGTTAATGAATTATCATCCTCATAATTCAGCTTAGCCACTAACCCTCGATGCTCTTTATTTCCATAACAAATCCACCCTCTATCTCATTCCTTGTAGCATCTACGACCTGGTCAAAATGTTTACTTAATCTAATTCATGTAACATTTATTTTCCACTTATCCTCTTCCAATTTATAAAAATTTGGGCAAAGTTTCCCCTGTTTTCTTTACTCCCCCAAAGCTAATCCTGGACTCAAAACTCAAGCAGTTCCAATATCATCTATCTTTTGTCATATCTATCATTCTATTCTACCAAAAGAACCATGATTGTTTACAAATACCATACTATTTATTTTACAATACATTTTCTATAAGCTTCTCCAAGTGACGAGATTGTCGTCCCACCAACTCGATCAACCGATTGATAGTCTCATTTGTGTTATTCGCAACTTTTTGCATTCCAATACTTCTATGTACTCTTGCCATGACACCCTTTTCATCGCAAGACAAAAACAACACTTAGATAAATAAATGAAAGAAAAGAAAATGATTACAATACTTACAGTTAATGGAGAATTTCCACGTCGAAACTTGTGCTGGTAGGCAGTATATAGAATCGATTTTAAAACACTGGTGCTCTGATACCAACTGTAACGACCCGGTTTTTATTACCTTTGAAAAACGCATAAAATTTTAAACTTTTCTTTTGTAAAATCAGAGTAAGTCTGTTCTTTTAAAATCGAGTGCTAAATCCATTACTTAAAATCTTTTTCAATAATAGTCATTTAAAACATTTTTAGCAGCGGAATAACTTTCATTTATAAAAATCATCTTTCTTAAATGTATATAGCGGAAGCATTAAATAAAAGAGACATTTAATAAAACAGATATTTAAACTCAACTATTTATTTACAAAATCATGTGCTCATTAGCCCAACCAGCCACAAGATCTACCAGTCCAAATTCCTCATCAACTACTATTTGTATTGTTCATCTATTTCCAATCATATACCTACATCAACAAGACTTAACTAATGAGTCTAATTCTCAGTAAGTGATATAAAATCAAATAAACATGCTATGCATCTTTGAAATCTTTTTTCATTTTCTGTTTCCGTTTCTTTTCCTTTTCTTTCCGTTTTCGTTTCACATTTCATTTCCTTTTCTTTTTCCATCTTCTTAATCTTAACTTTATTTTATCTTTCAATTTCATGCTTTGTTATTATTTAATTTCACTTTCTGGAAAGGAACCTATCCGTTCCATATACCGAGAGAATGGATACATCCTATGGTCATGTGGCTATCTGTCACTCCGGCGAGGAGATACATCCTATGGCCTCACCATCGATGACAATCACCATTCTCTTTTTGTTGAAGACGTTGGGGATTTTCGTACAACAGAAGAGGAAAGATCCTATGGTCCATCTGGCTAACCGTCACTCCGATGAGAAGATACATCCTATGGTGTCCCCACCGATAGACCGTCACCAAATCTCCCGAACCCCCACAGGCCTATTCATGTACCTTCAAATATACCATGGATATTCCCACTTCCCAAATGATGGTTGTCCACTCGGGTGATCAGCCCTCGAGAACGCCGTTCACTTAGTATGTATGAACATCCATCTTACCACTTTTCATTTTCCTTTTTAAAACTATGCATGAAAACCATTTTCGTATATTTTGAAAACTATGATGCATAATTCTGGTGAATACATACAGTTCTATCATATCATTTTAATAATCTCTAATCATGCTCATTTATGAAACATATCATTAAAAGAATCTAATTCTAATAAACAATAAGCAAACAATAACACAATATACCGAACATGCTCAATTTGTGGTAAGGTAGTAAACAACCTAAATATTCTATGAAAGTGGTAACAATCAGCAAACAATGTCCTAATTCTTGTGATGTGGAGTCCGAAGACCAAAGTACAGTAATTATCAACTTACCTGGCGTCCGTAGGCAGCTTAGCATTTTAAGAATTAACTTTCACAATACCTGAAGAATTCAATAATGTTTATCATCAATAACCATCCATAAAATCACACTCCATCAAACGTGTGCACAAAGGCATTCATTTCATATTCTAATTTCTTATTTTCACCCAACTACTCTCACAATATCCAGTTATAGAGTTCGATAAACCATATCGCCAAACAATTCCAACATTCACAACTTAATAATCAATAGTGGAGCTTAGCAATCAATGGACGTTCGTTTAAACATTAAGATGCACAATACACTGTCTAATATGGCAACAACCTCATTGGCCATATACAACTACAAATTCATCCTTCAATCATACATTACTCACTAAGAGAATCATATATCCAAGTGTAAATATTTCACAAAACTCGCTTCTCACAATCCGTAAAACAATCCATAACATATTCTTAATTAATTATACCAAGACAATAATCAACAGGGAACAAGTATCCATCAATGTCCAGTGGGCAAGAAGTTAAAATGCATAACCAATAGAGGCCCGTAATCTAACAGGACAAAAACACCCCAAGCATCCCAAGGGAAATCCAAACAACCAATCTATATTCTTTACTCATTTATCTTCAACTAATTATTTCCATAACTCTCATAAGTAGAAAATTCCCTCAATGGCGTTTTCTCAACAAAACATAACAGTGAGCATAAATTCAAGGAAGAAATCACTACCTGAAGAATTCACAAAGGACCTGTGAGCAGCTTCAGAGACCTTCCTCCCTCTCCTTCATTTTCCCTTTTTTGGCAACACAACATACTCGGCTCTTTTCACAGAGAGCTTTTCTCCCTTCAGGTTCCCACTCCTTTTCTCCTCTCTGCCATTTTCACGACAAATAGAAATACAGAACGAAATCAACTAACGAAGCACTTATTCACAGCAACACTCATCCACAAAAAAAACAGAACAATTTGTCTAAAGATCGAACTCAGAAATCCAACAACGCTCCGCATTGGAAGCCGAGAGCTGAGACACAAGGGCACATACCTCGAGTTGGCGCCAAAGAAGACCACCGCTGCCATCCAAAATCCAATCTCATCATTGCCAATAATCGCCATGACTTGGCTTTACAAAACCCAGCTCGTAGGAGTATTACCCGATCGTTTCGGCATAACCCGTCACTTTGAGCCTTAGCCCGCGTTTCGTTATCCTCACGTCAACACCCTCTGTTCGCCGGACAACGCCCTGCTCATTACAGAGCTCCGACCTAGCACGCGTCCCCTTCTCTCATGCGATTGTCTCCCCTATCGTTCCCGATTCGACCCCCTCTATCTCTCTCGGGCACCGTCTCCCTCTCTAGTGTTCCCCTTGCTCTCTTCACAAAATGGTCCACTGGCCATTTGTCTTCTTTCCCAAACTGGACCAGCAGCATTAACCTGCGTGAACCACTTTGGCTGAACCAGTTCAGCCATTTACTTCTCCCTTTAGTCCCTTTTATTTCAATTCTTCACTTAAATCTCCCTTCTAATTATCCACTTAATTCTTAATTCCAATTTTATTCAATTACTCATTCGTCAATTTACTTCGATAAGTTTAATTATCATCCGATAAATTTTCTAAATAATAA
This sequence comes from Begonia loranthoides, assembly GCA_022433065.1. Classification (NCBI taxonomy): domain Eukaryota; kingdom Viridiplantae; phylum Streptophyta; class Magnoliopsida; order Cucurbitales; family Begoniaceae; genus Begonia; species Begonia loranthoides. Next base: position 13,591,421 of record CM039472.1, on the reverse strand, counting down.
TCTATCGGTTACATCCTTAGTAATACCCCGATAATTATCCAAATAATTTGAACACCACCAATTACTTTCCAATTTATCCTTATTAAATTCTGATATAAAAGTCAGGGTATTACAATAATAACCGAAGTCTTTAATTGAGGCATGTTAATTAACTAGTTGTGTAATTAGTAATTACTACTTGAGCATGTAAATAGACTAGGAAATTAACTAAGATATCTAATTAGGATTATAAACGTAATTGATCCTTGAGCGTGCAAATTAACGAATTAGGATAATAATGGTACCCTCTTGAGCATGTAATTAATTAGGATAATAAACTAGACTATTAATGATAACATGTTTTAATTAATTAGAATAAAAGTGTGCGTAATCAACTAGAATAAGAGTTACCAATTTATAAGCATGTTTCCATGTTTAGTTTAACTTAGTTTAATTAGCACGTTTAGTTTATTGTTCTTTCGCTGTTTAAATTCAATATTGTACTTGTTTCCTGTTGGGCGCAGTTATTTCCTTCTAGTATCTGCTTTACTTTCTTATATGCGCAATTTCAATTACAATTACTTTCATTTCAATGCGCAGTTAAATTATAGTTAATGTTATGTTAGCAAGCATCATGCCTCATGTTTGGATGATAATGCATGATCATGCATCATGTTAATAGAAACTAATAGGGAATGTCATCTGGTGGTACTCAAGCATGTATAAGTGAGGTAAAAAGTTAAGAAAAAGAAGAAGAAAAGGGAATTATGAGTGGATGGGTAGCGGATTTAGTGTGTAACTAGTCGGAGCCCCTCCCTGATCCGGTACGGAAGTTCTAGTTGCAAGAAAAAGATTAGATCCAATCACTATGCCATTGCACGAGAAAAACCTCCCAATTCTAGCCCGAAGTACGAGTAGTGAACAAAAAGGATTAAAGTAAAGTAAAGTAATAAACGAGTAAATGGCTTAATGAAAAGATTGGTTTGGGTGGTCCCCATTCTGAAAGGACTAAAGAGTGTCATTCATGTGCATTAAACCTTTTTCCTTACTAAGCCCTCGGGCTTACAATTACTTGTGGTGTAGGTGTAGATACAAACGATGAACAGATAATAGGTAGCTAACAAATAGATAACGAAACAGGGATGAAGGATTTGTACGGGCGAGGTTAGGGCTGGCCAGGTAAAGAGAGTGAAAAGAAAATGATTGTAATTAAATGATATTTAAATTGTTTAGTTCTTTCATTAAGTTTCTTCATTAAATTCTTTACGCTTCCGCCATGTTTTGATAAACCGTAATGTTTTAAATAAATGATCATTTTATACAATGTTTTAGCATTTTTATTAATTGGTTTTCATAACAAGTTTAAAGAAGGGTCAGTAGCAATCCGGCTTTAGCGTCGTGCTCTGATTTCGTTTTATAAAGGAGTCTTTTGAAAATTTTAAATTTCTCACATTTTCAAAGAATTACGAAAAATCCGGGTCGTTACACTTACTAATATCTTCCAATTCCTCAAGCTTATTTCCTTATATAACCCACACATGCATAACAGTTCCAACCAAACAACAAAGATCATTTTAAAACCAACAGAGCATAATCCTCAACTTTAAGTATCAAACAGTATAGGGATAGAAATAAAATAACAATCCCAATCCAGCATTGCCCACCAAGCAATAATCAGATAAAGAATAAAGAGAAAACCTACTAATCGAGTATGAACATTTCACAACATCCAGGAAGCAGTAATTGAACAGTAGAACAGTACTAAAATGAATAGGGTATATGAATTAGGGCTGGGCAAGAACCGCTCAGAACAGGGTACCGACCCGAAACTGATGGTCGGTTCTTGGTCGGTTCTGGTTCTTGGTTCCAAAAAATGTAACTGGGTCAGGTTCGGTCTTTTTTTTTTAATTTTCGGTTCTGCTAATGGATACTTGGGCAGGGAACCGAGAAACCATGGAACCGACTGTCTCTGTTTTTTTTTATATAAGTTTTGTTATGTTCTCTTGAGTCTCGCCTGGGTCTACTACTACTACTCTACTACTCGAACGCCACCTAGGACTCAGTTTTCCCTTACCTTGCCTAGGACTCATCTGCTGGTGTTAAAAATTTCAGATTCAATTTGTATTTTGCAATCTTCATGAACCCAAAGAAAACAAACAAAAAAGACAAGCAGGAACTAAACAACAATTACTAAAATTGCACGAGGACTAAAATTAGAAAAGCTTGGGAGTTCATAACAAAAATAGAACATTTTCAGGTAAAAAATGAGATCTTTGAAGATAAGTTCACCACGAAAGAAAGCTTTCTTCCCAAAAAGAAAAACACAAAATGACACCACAATTAAACCACTGCGCTAGAGATGAAAATCAAAACGACAACTTTGATAGCTAATAGGAGGAAATTGACAGACGGGGCAGAACCCAGAAAAGAAACCCACAAAAACTAAAAACCCAGATCCAAGTTCCAATCTAAGGCATACCCAGAACGAAGAATGACAATGAAGAGCATTCGGAAAGACACACATCGAAGCATAAGAAATAGTTTCAATACCTTTGCAAGAAATCCCCAGATCTCTATTGAACTTCGAACCCCCTAAACAAATATCCCAGAGAAATAGTTTATGGCAACTAAAGAGTTGCAAGTGTCCCAGCTCTCTTATCGAACAAGAAACTGCAAATTGATGAGCGGAAGGGCCGATCGATCAGGTGAGCTGCGAGCGAATGACGCTAAACTGGAGGAATGACGCCGAACTGGAGAAGAAAAAGGTGAGTTACGAGCCTACGAGCGAGAAACAGATGGCACATGAGAGAGCGTCAGCAAGACTGCGAATCTGCGATTGCGAAAGAGAGACCGAGCGAGACTGCGAATCTACGATTGCGAAAGAGAGAGCAAGCGAGAAAGCCTGGGCAAAAATGACTATTGAATCAGACTCAGACTTGCACAATACCTTTTTTCTCTAATTGGGAACTGGACCGTACCGGAACTGGACCGAAACCGAGGCCCGGTTCTGGTACTGGTACTGGTTCCTGCGGTTCTTAGTTCTGGTTCTTTATTTTCGGAATTGAGAACCAAACGGTCGGGTCCAATAGCTCCGGAACCAGAACCGAAAATCGAAATGCCCACCCCTAATATGAATATCTATCAACGTCCAGTAGCAGAAATCCAAAGCAGAACCAATAATATCATCACTCAAGACAGAAAAACAAAACTGAACACAACACCCCAAGTGTCATTGTATCAAAACAGGAACCCAAAACCATTAGCCTCAGTAACAACCGTAATGGAACAGGGGCAAGTTATCAGAATTAACAAGTACAATCAGCCAACAAAATTCCCAAAACAACAAAAGAATCAGAAATCCAAATCAGGACACAATCGAGAGTTCAACATTACTATCCGAAATTGGAGAAGTGGAGGAAGGATGTATCTCGGTTAGCTCACCTTAGAATCTTCTGAGCCAGAGCTGGTACCGTCTTCCACGATTGACCGTCGTTCATTCGCAGCTGCCACTAGCCGAGGGAGTCGTTCCTCATCCACTCACCACTCGCCAGCTTCCACTTGGAATGCACGGAAAGAGTCGCCCGTCACCCAGAGTTGATGGTTCTGCTAGGAATGCCAAGTCTCGTTCATCCCATCACCACTTGGCTGCCTCCCCTTTTCGGGAGGAAGAAAATTTCTTCCCACGAGAGTTGCCCTTTTTCCCTCTCCGAACCTTTTCTCTTTTCTTTTGTTATTATTTTTCTTTTCTTCCTTTTTAATTCCTTCGTTCCTTAGTTTCCTTGTATTTCATTTATTCTAACTTTAATTTCACTTAATTAATATATAAATATATGTATGTATCAAATATATATATCATATATTAATCGACTCACTTTCAACTCCCGACTTATTATGAGCATCACTTGACAATGATTACCGGTCCCATTTAAATTCTTTAATTTCATTTCATAAATTAATTTCCCATAATCATAAAATAATATACCCTCAATTCTCTTTTAACCTTCACCAAAACACTTCCAAAATTTATCCTCAATCATTATCATCCTTATTCTTAGTTTATCGTGACCCAAAAATTTTGGGTATTACAAGTTCCATCTCTACCAAAGTAAGCTACAAAGGGTTATGAGGTATTAAAGAAATATCGGTTGAAAATTCTTTTGCTCATGACAAAGAGGTACGTGCCATTGGACAACTTAATTGCTTGGGTTTCGAAAGTTGAATGGATAACAGCTTCTTATATTGACATGATATTTGGTGGATATTCATTTATGGTTATACATGGAAAATTATTCTTGGTCTTAATAAATCTAGTTATTAAAGTTGATTATTATTTTGGGATATCATGTTACAATGGAAAGAAGACTTTACTATCTCATGATGATTTGCTTCTATGGAAAAACTTTTATAGTAATCACAATGACATAGAACTCTCTTTAATTATGATGAGAATTCAAATTTGAATTGCATTGATGGCATGCTTGGAAAGAAAGGGTTAATATTAATCAGTAATGCTGACTTTGACTAATATTTTGGGATTATGGAAACTTATTGTATCTCGTGGACAATTTTTCTCGTGAATGAAGATATTAAATTAATACTATGGCAAAACAATTATGGCAATGAGGTTGATGATGATTCTACTAGTTGCATGTCTCATGGTTTCGAAAATTACTTTCCTAAATTGTCCAAGAATGATGTGATAGATTATTTTCCTTATATGATCAATTGCATAAAAAGAAAAGTTGAAGATAGTGGCCAATACTTCAAGACAAAGAACATGTTTCCAAGAATGGCAAGATTTGTGTATCAATTCATGTAGTTCGAACATCACTCTTAAGGAAAGAAATTGTTTGGATCCTAGTAATCCATATCAAGGAAAAGACAACTCAAGATTTTATGTAAGTATTGTTCTATGACCACATATACTCAAAGGTATTCTCAACACTAATTTTATGAAAATCATGGAATTGCAAAGGGGCATCCACGACATTCTTAAGCTATTGGTCAATTATGGGAAGTGGTTAATGAATATCTTACTATTATTGGCCTAGCACATCATACAAAGGTTATGTCTTATAACATTCATGAAGAATTGGAAAACATTGCAAATCCCAAGGCCCACAACACATCTCCTTATTTGATTAAGGAATATTTTGAAAAGATTACTCTATGGCCACATATACTTAAAGGTGTTCTCAAGATCATATTTATCGTACTCATTATTGTGGTTTACATTATTTCTAACTTGAAGGCAAAGAATGAGAATCTAGTATTCGAGTTATTATTCAAGTATGGAAAGATGTTTATGAAAATGCTAACATCATCATCTGGCCACATGAAACACTATTTATTTCCTTATTACAACTATGAAGATATTGAAGATATTGCTAAGTTGATGGCCTAAGATAATTATTCTTTTTATGGTAATAAAGAATATGGTGACACAAGATATGATTCAAGGTTGAATACTTTTCAACCTTGAGAGGATAATGGACTACGGGTTCATGCCATCATTAATCAAGTTTCCAAGATTAGCATGAAGAGATTTAAGGTCAAGCACAGGTGGAAGTCCAAGGTCAATTGTGGAATATTTGATGGACTTTCCAAAACTGTCTTCTTTCTCACCTTTGACAAGTGTTTGACTATTTTGGCATTTGCAACTACATCATTTCAAAATGAGTGTATCATGAAGATTGTAGCTGACTTCCTAAGCTTTCAAAAATGGATTGAATTGTTAAAGTTGGACTTCATTGGCTATGGAAAAAGCCCATGGAACCGAGAATAAAGATTAAGGAAAGTTCAAGTGTCCAAGCTTGAAAACCAAGAAAATCTATACATGGAAACCATCCAAGTGGCCGAGCACCTACATGGATTAGCTGCCAAAATACATCTAAACTTGGAGAAGAAGAAAGGAAGATATTAATTAAATATTCTTTTAGTTAATTAACATGGTTTCTATTAAGTAGAAAATCAGACAACTTATTCTATGGGCCGATTAGGGTTATTGTTGCTTAATTAGTTTACTGTTATTTTATAGTTTGTAATTGGCTATTTAAAGCCACCTTATGTACATGTTTAAGGGAATTAATTTGATAATAGAAAAGCTTTTGCTTAATTTTGAAAGTGGAGTGATTCCTTTTTCAACATTTGGTGAGTTATATCGAGTTCCCCCTCGTGTGCGTTATATCAAGGGATTAAGGTTACTTGTAAGTTGGGTAGCCTTTCTTATTGGCATCCGCATTGTTATTCCTTGGAGGAAAAAGATGTGAAGTGGTGTCTAACTTTCCAAAGGCATTTCATCGACAAATCATCCATATGGGAGTGTTCATCTCATTTCTATTTCTAGCGACATAAATTCTATCAAGCATATTTCCTAATTCGTTGGTGATATTTACGTAATTCTTAAAGGATTCATTTCTTATTCCATCCAAGAAGGCGTGGTCCAAATTTCAACTCCAAAGCTTCTAAAATGATGGAGTTACAAGCTTACAAAGTAAGACTTTCCAAAAGTGAGTCTTGGCCAAAATAAAGAAACTTGAGATTCAGTCGAGCAGCTCAACCACCAAGTCGACTTCTTAGCTGACCGCCCTTCAAGAATCGACTTCGTATTTTTTTCCGGTTGATGATACTCTACCACTTCATCGAACGATTTTCAAAGTCGCCACTGTCCTATTTTTTGGTCGACATACTTGAGCACTACATCGGCCGCCCTATCGAGTGCCGCTCTTGAAAACAGCCACCTTTGGTTGGTCAACATACTTCAACACTTCAACAACATATTTTCAAGTTATATTCTAATTCTCTTCCTTTGGTGCATCAAAAATGTATTGTACTACATTGAAAATTCTAGGGAATAAAAAAAACATTAAACTATGAGGTCAGTGACAAACCAAATCTTAACTTAATTTCATTAACAAATAAAACCCTGAATTATGAAAAATGAATAAGGCAAATCTCCCAATCAATTTACTATTAAAAATTGTCTCCTAAACGACCATGCCAACCCATGGATGTCCGTGTATACCTCTTTACATGAAGGCAGATGTCATAATTATATGACAGACATCTGTGTCTTTGCATTTACATAGATGCAGATGTTTGCACTAAAATTGTAATGTCTGGGGTTTTTAGTTGCGTGTCATTATTGAATTAAGTGGAAATACGAAAAATTGACATTTTATTAAGCATTTGAATTTCTATATATATATATATACATAGGAGTTAAAGATTTAAAGAAATTAAGGAAAATTAAACAGAATCATGACACAGAGTGGGGGGTCGATCGTGTCCTGGGTGATCGACTGTCGTGATCGACTGGAGTTACTGAACTCGAAATTGGCGGACGATCTCCATAATAGTGGTCAATCATCCTTTAGTTAAATCGATCATCCGCCATTAATTTTCAACGTCTAGAAGCAATATTCGATTGCCAGAAACGTTGAACGCTCAGCTTTTGATGTTCTAGTGTCATTCAACGTCTCTCTGGATGCTTTGTCTTCAGGGAGTGACTAAAGAGTCATTAAGATGTATTATAAATAGGACGTGAAGATGGAAGTTTTTCCCTTCTGGAAAAACTGGTGAGAGAGAGAGTTCACCTCTATGAGATTATTTTGAGGGTGTTGTCAACGGGAAGAATCACTACTGAGGGGAAAGGAAAGCTACACGAGGTAAGGAATAATGTGTGTGCTTTGTCCGAAAGGACCTACATCGCATGAGTAGGATGTTTGCCATATGTTTGGCTGTGTTATGCTCTGTTGTGTTCATGGTTTGCTCTCTAAAAAGTTTGCTTTTGTGATAGGATTATTGCTAAGGATTATATCTGCATGCTTCGATGATAGTTGTCTGATCAAGTTGTTTATAGTCATTAGTTTATTTGTAAAAATGATGAAATGGGTTGATTTGTCGATGGCTAGAAGTGAGGAAGAGAAAGTTGCATGTTTGTTTTCTCTATAAAATTTTTATGACTATTTGCCGAAGTTATTCTCTGCAAGTTACTCTGATAGAATGATTCTTGCTGACCTCTGCTCTCGGATTTATTTAAGTTTAATACATTGTTAGTAAGAGATAGTATGTAGGAATTTAACCTAGAAGAAAAGATTAATATACTTGCACATAATATAATTATCATGCCTAACTTCCCTGTTAATTGATGATTTAATTGTTGTGCTTCCTTGATATTAAACTGGACTTTAATTTAGGTTGTTTCCTCTGTTAGCATATTGTGAATAGACAATTAGTTTAAGATAACATTTCCTACAAGAATTAGAATAATTAAGATTTAAATTAGTTACAATAAATTGAATGTTTGTGTACATTGTATAGATATAGAAAAATTAGATTAATAACATAATAATAATTATTAAGTCCTAAATACATGTTATAGTGATTTTAGTCACAGATTAGTACCCTTGCTATTAAAAACTAAGTTGGAAGTAATACATTAAGGATGGAAAAATAAATGTATGGTCTTATAGTATAGTTGAAAATATTTAAGTAAAGGCATGTTTCGTGTTAAATTGTAGTTAAAGCATGATTGTAACCATTGTATGTTAGTTATTTGTAACATTGTTTGTGATATATATGATATGCTGTATGACATTCATATAGGCATGTTAGTAAGATGTAAGTCATGCATTTCATGGGCTAATACTGAAGATAATAAATGGTGTTTTCCTACGTGGGTTCAGAAACTGAAGAGGCTGCTCACACGTAGAAAACAACTCGTTTGAGTAAGTTTAGAAACTGAAGAAGTTGCTCTTACTCAACGGCGGGTGAGTTCGGAGACTGTGAAGGTTGCTCTCACCCAAGAGTAAATGAATGTAATGTAAGTGGGTTCGTTTTTAGTGAGTTCGGAAACTGAAGAGATTGCTCTCACGTAAAAATAAATCCAAGTGGTGAGTTCAGAAATTGAAGAGGTTGCTCTCACCTAGCTTACAAATGTATCAGACTTAAGCATGTAGAGTTGTCATCGAGGTTATGGTTGCATTTCATTTTATATTCCTTACTGGGCAATAGCCTGATTATTCCTCCTGTATGAATTGTGAGCTGGTTGAAGTGAACGTTGAGGAAGTGTGATACGATGCAAACTTGTGTTACCATGTACGAAACGAGTTAAGGCTCTAAATGAAGAAAAGTTATTTTAAATTCATAAAGACTTTTTTATGACTGTCAAGTATTTATTTATGTTATTTTTGTAAAACAATTTAATGTTTTTATTCCGCGTAACGTACTCTGATGTTTTTCAATAAGGTATATTTTAGTGGGCTTTTAAAAATGTTCAAAATTTTACGAAATTTCATATATGGAAATAGGATGTTATAAAAATACCGAACGTCTGCACTCTAAGAAGGACGCCCATTAATCTATTAATGTTAATGGGAAGGACATACACGCTTTTAACTATATAATTTTATGCATTTTTATATAAGTGCGGATGTCCGCATGTTAAGAACAGACATCCTTTCAACTACAAGAATTAGCCTTGGATGTCCACCAAAGCTGATGGATGTCCAAGGATCAACCTTGAATGTCCTCTAACACTATATGACGTGCAAATATCAGATTTGGACGTCCTTCAATGTCGAGGGACATCCAAGAATCAGCCTTGGACGTTCTCCAATGCCGAAAAAACCCATTGGACTTCTAAGTACTAGCATTGGATGTTCTTAGACTAGCCTTGGACGTCCTCCAATACTGAGGGACATCGTGGAGACTCTGTTAAATGGAAAACATAATTGCAATATTAGTCTCGTTCATTTCCCATAATTTAAGATTTTGTTTGTTAGTGAAATGAGTTTAAAGTTTAGCTTGTCATTGATTATATAGTTGAAGGTGTTTTTGTTAAATACCCAAAATTTTATTTATGAGCCAATCACTCTCGTCTTTACCAAGCAATATGGGTGAATTACTTCCTAATAGCGACCCCACCCTCACCCACTCTCGACCTTACAAAACTGTTTGTGAAAATGATCCACCCTTAAGAACTTGGCAGTCCTAGCCACCAACATTTTTTTATTGAGTTTTAGCTCTAATACTAAATTAAGGAGTAAACTGTACTTATTAATTATTTCCCTCTACTTTTCTCAAGACATTCACCTTTTTTTATTTAAGCAATGTAATATTTTATAACTCTCCTTCTCCTACTATAACCCGTACCCTAACAATTACCAGTTTTTTGACACTTTTCCTGTTCATCTCAATATTAATTTCAGTACTACCTTTTCTACATAAGATAGTCTAACTGACATAGTATATCAATCAAAATTTGATTTCTAGAGGGGTTTCCCAACATTATTCTAATCGAATTCTTCAAACATAAACGTCCTAACCCATGGTGATTGACCTAAATCATTAAGATGGCTTACATAACGAAATTTCATGTCTGCATCATTTTTTTGGAAAAAACTAAAGCCTTCGTTTCAAACCTCCAAATAGAGTACACAGACATGGGAAACATCAGTTTCTCTGACCACCTTTTCCAGAGCTTAATGGTGGACTTGGCGGTCTTCTAAATCTTCCCGATCTCCATTTTCCTTCGATTTCATACTCCTGCGCTCAGAAAACAATCATCACTATCTTAGTTTTTGGAGAGGGAGAGAGAGAGAGAGAGAGAGAGAGAGAGAGAGAGAGAGAGAGAGAGAGAGACTTGTGCATCTGTTCGTCCTTCTTGTTCATCAGTTCTGTGCCGGTCCGAGCACTGGAAGCAAGCTTGGACAGAGTTATAAAGGAAACAACAAGGGCTTCCCCAAGAACTGCATTTATCATCTCTGTCTCTGCCATTACTCTCCGAGCTTTCCATCTCTCTATCTCTTCTCTTTTCCTTCTGCTTCGAACGCTGGTTTTCTGCCACTTCAGTTCTCAATAGTTCGCGACATCGGACACACAGCTACTTCATGTTACAGTCACCACCTTTTGCATTTATTATTATCTTTTTCATTTTTCCTTCTAAATTTTTGGTGATAGAAAACCCACATGATTTTGAAGAATATTATAGATTATCTTAAAGTCAGAAACTATATAAAGTTTACTCATTATAATTATTTATTAATAAAATATACATATCTATGATATTCCAACCAAATAAATAACAATATTATCGACATGATACTTGACATATTTCCATGTTTTTTAAAAGCAAGAGAGTTGTATGGTCTAAGCTCTTCTTTCATTTTATAAAATATAGATGTCAAACAAGTGAACTAAATCGAGAAAATTCTAGCTTACCGAACAAACAGATGAAGTTTAGTTCGCTTGTTAGATTAAATGAATTAAACGAGCTCAATTAAGTAAATCAAAGATAAAATTATTATTATTTTAATTAGTGAAATTGGACGCACTAAGTTAAATGAGTCAAACAAAGTGAGGTCTGAGGGCTTTCCATTAAGTTTATAAAATTTTTGACTTATATTATTTTTTATCTAAATTTTACATTTTAAAATAAGTATATGTTAGATTACATAAAAAAAACATTTTATTAAACGGATTATATGTTATAATTTTGTTGATTAATTATTTCTTTTTTGATTATGTAGTTTCAAAACCATTACAAATGCAAAAAAAAAAAAAAAAAAAAAAACAAACAAACCAATCAATCCAACGAAGGTTTGAATTTGTAATATTAAAAACGAATCAAAATTAATGTAATTACATTGTTAGCAATATTCTTTGACCAACAAAAACATTGTACAGGGAAGATAATAGTTTTTTTTTAAAATTTAATGTTTATAAAATTAAGAATGAGACAGGAGCAACAATAAATGTGGCTTGGTAGAAAATAAAGGTTTGCAACGTATATTAAATCTAAATAATAAAATTTTGAGTATTTAACATAAAAAAACTTGAATAATAAGGTTAGCGATAAATTCAATGTTAAACTAATTTTACTGATAAATTAAACCCCAAACTATAAAAAATTTACAAGGTAAACTTCAAATTACGTTTTTCGTTAAAAAAAACAAGTTTGGACATCCACATAGGACGAATATGCATCTGGGAACAAATATGTGTTTGAGGCATACGAGTACGTGTCTACGGACGTGTTTGTGACCCAATTATATAAACCTAAAATATATACAATACAATGTCTACAGATATGTGGTATGGATACGTGATGCGCAAGCGATCTGTGGCGTGTAAGATATGATATGAACCGTCAAATAGTGCTCAACTAATGTCGCGCAAGGGATCTGCAACGGACAAGAATGTGCTTGCGAACGTGAACGTGTCCACGACAGACGAAAACGTGTCTATGACGCCTCATTATTCTATAAGCTCATCAAGCTGCAAACATGTTCATGTCTAAACCATAAAATTGTTTTTCCTGTGTAGATGACTACAACCCAATGATATTGTAATATCCCGAATATTTACCATGTGACGTATATGATTAGGTAATGATGAAATGTGATAAATTGGGTTCTAATTTAAATGATTGTTGAAAGTGTTGGTGTTTTAAAAGAGTGGAATTTTCAGGAATTAGGAATTTTGTGTTATGGCTTAAGGAGGAGTTATGATTCAAATGGATATGAGAGATTTGTTAGGAAAAATGGTCGACCAAATTGGATTTGGTCGACCAGTTCTGTACAGAATTGATTTTCGATGGCCCATGGGTTGAAAAGTGGTCGACCAATTTATTAGTGGTCGACCAAATATTGACAGATTAAGAGCAGAGGGCTCTTGGGTCAACAACTGATTGACCACTATAGAAGTGGACGAGTAGTTTTGTAGAGAAAAATAATTTCTGGGAGAAAAGTGGTCTACCAAAATAGATTTGGTCGACCAGAATACCAAAGGTCACCCTATATTTTTGTGAAATGTTATATTTTTATTGGAGGCCTTTGTGGTAACAACTGTAACAACCCGGTTATTCGTTTGCTTTTAAAAATGCGTTAAATTTAAAACTTTTGTGAAACAGTGGTAAATCTTCATTAAAACCTTTTTAATATGAAATCAGAGTGCGCTTTTTATAACCGGCCCGTTAACTAAACCCTTTTTTACTTTGACTCGTTATTAAAATCGTCATGATTTTGTATAAAACTATAGTTATAAAATCTTTATCAAAACATAGCGGAAGCGTAAATTAATTTTTATTTGAAAACGTAGCAGAAGCGTAAAATAGTTCATTTATAGAAAGTTAATTAAATCGTTACTTTATATTTTACAATTACTCTTCTCAGTTACTTTTTACATTAGTTAGCCTAACCAACCGTAAGTCTCGCCTGTGCAAATCCTTCATCAACTGCTCCTACATCTGTTCATCAATGTTCTCTCGTACTTGTACCTACATCGCAAGACAGTAACTATGAGCCTAAGGCTCAGTAAGTGATAATACCTATCATGCTATAATACTACATGTAGCTTTAGTTCTCGTCTTTTTCTTATCTTCTTATCTTTTACATTTTAATCATCGTTTTTCGTCATTTTCTTTTTATCTTTTTATCCTTTATGTTTTAAATCATCATTTTCATTTTTTTCTTCTTATCTTTTGTCTTTTGCGTCTTAATTATTATCTTTAATTGGTTGTTCTTTTCATCATTGACCTTCGATATAGCAACGATGGCATAATCCAAAAGCCTGTTAATCGTTGGCCGTTTGTTTCGACATAATCCAGGGACCTTGCAACAGATACGAGCAGTAATGGCATAATCCGAAAGCTTGCTAGCGACGATGGCATAATCCAAAATCTTGCTAGCGGTCATGTCCACGAAGGACTTAAACGGCCTCACGTCATATTATTACCATTCTCTTTTCTTTACTTTATTATGACTTATTATTCGTTCATTATCAGTTCCTTTGTTCGTGATTTGTTTCTTCGTTCACTATTTGTTTCTTCGTTCACTTATTACTTTTTATGGCTTATGATTCGTCCGTTATTTGTATCTGTTTCGTTCAATGCTTGTGAATGCATACAATTTCTGAAAGCATAAATAAACATTCAACGTGCGATTCATTAAAATGTGCTATAAGTACTATAGACATGCTGTAAAAGCAGTAAACGACAAAACACGCGAATAATAACTGTAAGCATGCTTTTAAAAATAGTAAACAACAAAACATGCTATTAAAGACTGTAGACATGCTTGAAAGTAGTAAGCGACGAAACATGCGATTAATAACTGTAGACATGCTTTAAAATGGTAAATATCGAAGCATGCTATTTAAAACAGTAAGCAACGAAACATGCTATTAAAATTGTAGACATGCTATAAAAACAGTAAACAACGAAACGTGCGAATAATAACTGTAAGCATGCTTTTAAAAACAGTAAACAACGAAACATGCTATTAAAGACTGTAGACATGCTGGGAAAGCGGTAATCAACGAAACATGCAATTAATACCTATAGACATGCTTTAAAATGGTAAACATCAAAACATGCTATTTGAAACAGTAAACAAATAAACATGCTATTAAAACTATAGACATGCTAGGAAATCGGTAAGCAACGAAACATGCATCTCTTATTTTTGCGATGTAGGGTCCGAAGACCAAAACACACACATATCACTTACCTTGATGCGTTGCGCTCTCACTTAATTGCTACTTTTTTTCTTTTTAGTAGCTACACAATTTAACAACATTTAATTATTAATCTAATCATTTAACTATTAATCTTTTTATATCGTTAATCCATATACGTCGCTTACTAGAGTTTCTTAAACGAAACTGTTTCAATAATTATAACTTAGCTTCATTAATTAATATCGATTGATAACGTCTAAAAACTAAGCTTAACATATAGCGGAAACCAACGTGATTCCATCTAAATTATAGACCCATAATTACCATTATAATTTCATCCATGAATTACTGGCCCATAAATCAACGTCCAATAACAGCACCCGAAACGAGTCATAGAACTACATAACCCAATTTCCATACTATACATTAATCTAATTAATTACTCAAATCCAAAACCATAGAACATATCATCCAACAACAGATTAACAATTTCATCCAGCAAACTCATTCAGACTATCCAAACAGAAGCATTACTTATCATCCAACAACAAAGCTAAATCCATTAAATTGATGCTTCACAGAACAATACTGGTAGTTTCATCATAGAGAATTCACATCAATCTACAGAGTAGTTTATACAACACTAAAGCAACCAATAGAGCAGTTCATACCAAAAATTAGTCATCCAACAATTGATCTAATAGATTGATCCAACGGATTATTTATCCAAACCAGCACACCCGAAGCCCCCTGCCTCCAACCCGTCCTTCACAGCGCCATTAACAGCACTCCATCACCTTTTCCAGAGTGTCCATCATGCAGGGTGCAATTCCAGGCTGGAAGGAATGATGGGGTTGTCTACATGGCAAACAATGGTTCGATCCGAACCGTCCAGATCGGGTCCGCTCGCACCCGGGTCGGAGTACCCAATCACAACCCGACCTGATACCCGACCTGACACAGGAAGTCATCACACACCAATGCCAATTCAAGTCTTGCCAGTCGTTCGATCATTAGAACACAAAGGAGAAGAAAGAAATCGACCAAATATACCACAATCGACGCCGAAAAACCACACCCGCGGAAACCCAGAATTTGAGCCCTAGCCGCGACCCGCTTCGCGTTCCTCATCACTCGCAGATGTTCGTCCTCACGTCGCACAACGTCTCCCGTCATGAAGCACTCTGGTTGAGCTCCGTCGTCGTCGTCGTCTTTTCCTCGCGCCCGAGCTCCGTCCCTGTCGATCGCACTCTCCCTTCCTCTCTGTTCTCTTCTCTCTCGCTAAAGGAAATGGCCGAATGCCAAATTTTCTTCCTCTTCTTTCTTCTAATTTTAAACCGGACCGAACCGGTTCCTTCCAGTTTATTCCTCCATTCATCCATTAATTCCATTTTCCTTTTATTTCAACTCCTCTTCATTTATTTCCTAATTAATCACACTTTAACATTTTATTCCCAACTAATCCAATAAATCTCATTTTATTCTTCTTCCAAATTAATTCTTAATTATTATCCGATAAATTTCATAAATTATAATCTTATGAAGACGTCCTTGGTAATACTGCAATAATTACCCAATTAATCAAAATGCCTCAAATTACTTTTCAATTATCCTTATTAAAATTTGATATCAAAATTCGGGGTATCAGAGCACGTCCTGCAGGGAAACACCTCCAGCTTGGTGCTGGAGAGGGGAGAAATACTTGAAGATATAGGGTTGGGAAGGTAAAACTTTTCAATGAAAAGAAAAGTTCTCTCAAGGATCTCTTCAGAACTCGCTTCTCTTCTTCTCAAAATTCAAGGTATGTTAAACTCTTTCATGGTTGTGTTAAGAAATTTTATAAGGATATGGAAGTATGATAGTAGGATGAAGTAAAAATGGAAGGAAAGGTTAAAACTAGATGACTTTGGTATTTGATGTTGGTTATTTGTTTTCCCAAGATCAATGAGTTAAGCCACTTGGATATGTTACTAAGGACATCTTAAGGAAGGAAAAGGTTTGGATTTAATGATTTTGGTTAAGAAATGTGAAAGTTATGAGAGGTCAAAGATAGATGAAAATTGGAGGAAAACCCTAAAATGCATGCTTAAAGGAATATGTTTCTATCTTGAATTTTGATGGATGTTTATTGGTTTTGGAGGTATTGGGAAGAAATAAACTTAAGTGCTGAACTGCATAAAGGACCTAAGGTAAAAGATGTTGTGTGTTTTTGGCCTTTTGGCCTACATCACAAGAAATTAGGACTTCTATGACTTGTTGTGTATATATAAGGATAATATTAGGATATGACTTGACTTGTTTGTATGCTTTCATGTTATTATTGGTATGTTAAGAACTATATAAGGATATTATTGATCCTTTGGAAAGATTAAAACGTTGCTTGTTTGATAATTGAATTGAAAGAATGGATGAATAAGTTGAAAATGTTGCATTATTATTATAAGATAGGATGATAGAATTGTATGCATTTATCTCATAGTCATGCATAATGGCTTTGACAAAAATGTACAAAAATGTTTTATGCATATGTTTTAAAATGAAATTGATATTTTATGAAAATAAATGTAAATAGACGTTACGAGGTATGTGTTCTTGAGATGGCTGCCCAGTGTGGGTTTTAGGAAAAATGAACTTTGATTTTTTAATTTGTGCACTTTGTTCATATAATTGGAGTTTTATGTAGGAGATACCTCTAATGCTTGTATGGGTAAGTGGAACTAAAGAAAAACAGAATAAACTAGAAACAAACGTAAATAGAGATTACGAAGTATGAGTTCTTGAGATGGCTGCCCCATGTGGGTCAATAGGTGCCACTCTACCTTGTACGGTGATACCTCTAACGCCTGTATGGGTAAATGAAAGTAAAGTTAAAGCTAAAGTTAAGGTAAAGGTAAAGTTATGAAAAAGAAACTGCATGTGTTTTTATAAAGTTGCATAGCATGAGCATAACATATTTTTATATCTCTTACTAAGCGCTAGACTCATAGTTTGTCTTAATATGTAGGTGAGAATCATAATTGTGTATGAGAGCTTTACGGAGTAAAGATAGGATGAAGGCAGGTGATGGCTTATTGCTATGTTGAGGATTTTGTGATGTTGGCAAACTGACCGATGAGTTATGGCTCAAAATAGCATGTTTTTATATATTGTATTTTAATACTTGTGTAAAAGTTTTAGTAATAGATTTTAAGTAACACTTGTGACTGTTTTCCATACTTTGTAAGTACGATAAGGAATTTTGTGTGGTCATGGAATATAATGAATATTTTATAATATTGATATGGAACAAGTTTTGTATTTTAATATTTTATAATATTGATATGCACTCTAATGGAAAGATTTGATTAAAAAGAAAAGTTTTAAATTTACGTATTTTACAAAGGAAATGTGCTTTAAAATTGCTACGTTTTAAGAAAAGAAAAAGGGGTCATCACAGATATAAACCCAAAATATATAACACTATAGTAGTTATTTCTGTGCGAACAGTAAATCTCTCTTGGAGCCCAAGTCGACCCATCTAAGTGAATCTTTTATTTTCCCTTCCAAATAACAGGTATAATAGTATAATACCATTTTTTAAGGAAAAATGAAGTTTGGTTTTTTAATTTGTGCATTTTTTTTTCATATAATTGGAGAGGTAATTTCTATAAGAAATTATTTGTATCAACTTATTATGTAATGTAATTGGTGTGTGAATACTTTATTTTTTAGACATAGAAGAAACTAGTGATCGAAAATTTGTTGACTGTAGAATTGAGGTGGAGCCTATTTTGGCATTTCAGGGCTATGAGCTTTGTGCATTTGATCATGAAACTACTATAGAGGTGCACTCGATCTCTGCATTTCTAGACAATGAATTTCTTCATTATGCGACTTTGAAGATGATAATGGGGAGGAGTAGACCTTAACTAGAATATTCTTCCTCAAATCTTTATTTGGGAAAGAAGTATAGTTCATTGAATGTAGTTAGTGAAAAAGTCGTGGATTATGCATTGAAAAAAGGTGGGATAAAGTGAATCTTATCGGTTAGCAGCCGTGTGCTAGGATCGATGTAATTAGCATGTTCACACTTCAAAAATGCATGGTAAGCTTATATTTCAAATAAAGAGCTATGACAATGTTCACACCTATTCACAAAAGATGGAAAATCTCTATGCCTCTGCCAAATGGGTAGCAAACCAATACTTAGACAAATTCAAAAGTCAAGCAAGCTAGGACATTCGTTTCATCATTGAGATAGTTCACAAGGATTTTAATGTCAACATTGCACCAAGTCTTGTTAGCATAGATTGGAATGATCTTATGGCCTATCTGATATTTAAAATGATGTACATGTTTTTGGCTGTGTGTAAGAGAAATTTGTTGGAGTGTCGTAGACCTGTCATTTGCTTTAACGATTGTCACTAGAAGGGCTCATGTCCAATCTAGTTGCTCACAGCTATTGGCATTCATGAAAATGATAGAATTTATCCACTTGCTATAGCAGTGGTTGAAGCAAAATGCAAAGACTCTTGGTCCTAGTTTTTACAGTTGTTACTTATGGATTTAGACATTGATTCGGACAAAGGGTTAGACATTTGATTTTGACCGACAAAAGGTATGATACATTGTCTTTGCAATGTCTATTTATGGAACATTTGTCATATTATGTCTGTTTATTTTTATAGGAGTTGATGTCTACTATTGAAGAGGTTGCACTGTCAGCCAAATATCATTCCTGCCTTAGAAACTTGTACGCCAATTTTAAAAATATAATTTTGAGGGAAGTTGTATAAGGATGCGATATGACATGCATCTAGGACCACAACATCAACCCACTTTGAGAGAGAGTCCAAGACATCATTTTTTGTTGACCAAGCAGCACAGGCATATTTATGAATCATCGATCGGAGATTTTGGGTGAAACATGCTTTCAGTTTGATCTCAATGTGTGACATAAGCCTGAATAACTTGATAAAGTCCTTCAACACCTGTATTTTACCAGCTTAAGACAAACCAATTATGATTACGTTTGAGATGATAAGAAAGAGCACATGTGTAGGATCGTTAAGAAATATAAAAAGATTGGTGAGTTGATGAACCTATTGTGTCCTTAGATCAAGAAGAAGCTTACCAAGCTACAACTTGCACCTCAAAATTGGTATCCAACATTTCCAAAAGCTAGTCATTTTTAGGTCAATGACACTAATGAACAATATGTTATTGGTTTGGTAGAGGTACCTTTAATTGTTACAGGTGGGAGTTGATTGGAAATCTCGTACATGCATGCAACACCGTGTTTGCATTTTATGAGGAGATCCATTGCAAAATTATGTTCATGTACGTATCACTAGGAAACATACATGAGAATGTAATGCCACTTTGTTCAACTTGGTAATGGCCAACACATGCGGCCAGAAAAGAACCACGATCAAATTTTGCCACTACTAATAAAGAAACATCCAGGGAGGGCTCAAAACAAAGAGTGAGGGATGTTGATGATTCCCATAGCCAGCCAGTCCTGAGTAGCATAAATGTCACCATGACATATAGCTGGTGTTTGGGGAGAGTAGGACTTAACTAGAATATTCTTCCTCAAATCTTTGTTTGAGGAAAAAGTTTAGTTCGTTGAACGCAGTTAGTGAAGAAGTCATGGATTATGCATTGAAGAATGAGTATGAGATAAAGTTTATCAAAAGTGAATCTCATCGGTTGATGGCCATGTGCCAAGAAGGATTCAATTAGTGGATTCATGCTTCAAAAATGCATGGTGAACTTACGTTTCAAATAAAGATATACAACAATGCTCACACCTGTTCACGAAAGATGGAAAATCACTATGCCTCTACCAAATAGGTGGCAAACCAATACTTAGACAAATTCAAAAGTCAGGCTTGCTGGGATGTTCCTTCCATTATTAAGATAGTTAGGAAAGATTTTAATTTCAACATGGCACCCAGTCTTGCTAGAAGTGCAAGGAATAAAGCAAGGAAAATGAATGAAGGGGATGGTGATGAACAATATAAGCAACTCTGGTTCTATGGAGAGGAGATTTAGAGGTCTAATCATGGCAGAACATTGGTTGTTAGCATAGATTGGGATGATTTTACGCTCTATCCAATATTTAAAAGGATATACATGTGTTTGGCTATGTGTAAGAGACATTAGTTAGAGTGTGGTAAACCTATCATTAGTTTTGATGATTACCACTTGAAGGGCTCATGTCCAATCAAGTTGCTCACAACTATTTGCATTCACGAAAATGATGAAATTTATCCACTTGCTATAGCTGTGGTTGAAGCAAAATGTAGAGACTATTGGTCAGGGGTTGTTTCTACTTGTACATTTAGACAGTGATTTGGACATGGGTTAGACATTTGTTTCCGACCAAGAAAATGTATGGTGCATTGCCCTTGTAATATCTGTTTATTTTATGCGTTGTATGGGAACGTTTGTCTCATTGAGTCTATTTATTTTTATAGGGATTAATGCCTGCTATTGAAGAGTTTGCACTATCAATCGAACATCGTTTCTACCTCAGACATTTGTATTCTAATTTCAAAAAATAATTTTGAGGTAAGATGTATTAAGACGAGATGTGGAATGCATCTAGGGCCAAAAATCAATGTACATTGAGAGAGAGTTGAAGACATTATTTTTGGTTCATATGGCGTCACATGCATATTTACGAAGCATCAAACCAAGATTTTAGGTGCAACATGCTTTCAGTTTGATCCCAAGGTGGGATATAAGCTTGAACAACTTGATTGAATCCTTTAACTCTTACATCCTACCAGCACATAACAAATTGATTCTAACTATGTTTGAGATGATAAGAATTGGCATAATGTGTAGGACCGTTAAGAAATATGAAAAGATGGGTGAGTTAACGGACCAATTGTGTCCTTAGATCAAGAAGAAGCTTCCCATGCTACAATTTGTAACTCAAAATTGGTGTCTAACATTTCCAAGAGCTAGTCATTTTTAGGTGAATAACGGTAATGAACAATACATTGTCAATTTGGACAGACGTACGTGTAATATCATAGATTTTCATAGTGTTAAACATAAGATCTAAGTGATAATATTTGAGGTTTTTTTGGAGATTTATGGGATAATTGTAAGATAGAGATGTGAATTGTGGTGATTGGTTTGGATGATTGGGATATGTGGTGTTATGGTTTGTAGAAAAGGGAAGTAAATTAAGAGGTTAAGTGATGTATATTAAGAGGTGTGGTGAAGTAGTAGTTTATGTTTTGTTTAAGGGTATTTATATATAGATTTGTGGAAGAAATAGTTGGGAGGTCGATCATCACAATGGGGCAGATGATCACTGATTGAGTGAAATAACACAATGGTGAGCCATTTTGGAGCCAGTCGATCATCTCCAGGAGGGTGATGGACCGGGTTGAAGCAATATTGTGTAAAATGTGATTTGCAATTGATCAGAATAAAAATGGCGGTCGATCATAGTCATGGAAAAACATTACAAAGAGCAACGATTCTGGCAGCGGTCGATCTTCCTCTAAGTTGGTGATCGACCGGTAATTCTAGAAAGGCATATTTGCAATTGATCGCAGATGATTCACAGTCGATCGTGGTCGTGGAATTTAGAATTTTGATAATTTATGGTCAATCACGGGAAAAGGTTGATTGATCGGAAAACTAAAAAGTGACTAGAAAATGGCAAACCATAGTCTGGAAATCGAAGGGAAGCTTGGATAACGAATCATCTTGACTAATTGTGACTCTCTATAACATTATTAGCATGTTAGAAAGGAGCTTTGGCAGAAGGAAAATGGGAGTCTTCTAGTGTTCTCTTGAGAGAAATAGGAAGAGAATTCTTGAGCGTTTGAGAGAAAATGGGGAGAAGAAATTAAAAGAAGTTTTCTGGTGTTTGTTGTGAGTAGTTCCTGTGCTTTTGGTTTTCTGGAAATACTACAGTACAGCTGGTGTGAAGAAGAGTCTTCAAGGAGAGTAGTCTAGAGGAGAAGAAAGATAGAAAAGAAAGAGTTACGAAGAGAAGGAAAGCGGCATTGAAGAAGAAGAAGAACACATAGAAGGAAAGCTTTGTCTTCCAAGAGGTAAGAAGTGTGCATGTGTTTTTCCTTCGGGGCTACAACATAAGAAATAGGGGTTGTGGAATGCCGATGGATGAACTATGGATGAATGCACCACTTCTCACCTCCTTGGATAAGGATGCGGATGCAAGGTTCTCTCGTGATATAACTCACACAAGAGGATCTTTGGATATGACTCACCAAAGGCCTTTGGATATAACTCACCAAAGAAAGGAAAAGGATGACTCCAACTTCCGAATCAAAGCAAAGCTTTAATTTGTATTCAATTTTCAACTATCAAAAACATAAAATTAGGTGGCTTTATATAGCCTTTTACGAACATAAATTATAACTTAGATAAGTGGATCTAGATCTCCTAGATAAGTGGATCTAGATATCCTAGATAAGTGAATCTTTTTAGAGATAATATCTTTCTCTCTCTTGTCCTCCAAGCTTGTCTTCATGGGCTTGCTCTTGGGCTTCTTTTCATGTATAAATCATCCACTTGGATGACTTCCACATCTTGAGTTTCTTGATCTCCAAGTTTGGAAACTCGGGCTTCCCTTAAAATTTTGCTCTCTGTTCTTTGGGTTTTAACCATAGAAAATGGATTCCGAATTAAATGATATAACATGCGTTAGAAAGCTTAGGAAGTTTGTTACAACTTTCATGAAGAACACTTCTTGAAAAAACGTAGTCTTCATTTTCAAAATAGTTGAACTATTGGGAAAGGTCAGAATGAAGACAATTTTGGAAAGATCTTCAATTATTCTCTTGACCTTCCACTTATGCTTGATCTTCATGATATTCTTTGAGGCTTGATAAATAATTGAATAGTCCCATTTGACATCATCCTCCTGGGGTTGAAAAGGATTCGACCGCGAATCATATCTTGTGTCACCATATTTGTATGGGATGTCATGCATTAATATTTCCAAGCTATTTCCTTTAAATATGATCAAAGGAACCATGTTAGCATAAATTTCATCTTTGTTCACATGGGAGCATGAAACATGAAAAGGTTGCTACTTTTGTGTTGTTGTTGTTGTCAAGGAGTCAACTTGGTTGTCTATCGTTTTGGATACTTGCTCTTCTTGACACTCTTCCTCAATTTTTTCAAGAGTATCTTCTAATGCCCCATCGTAGTCTTGTCCTTTTAAGGTAGCGGAGTATTTTAGTTATTGTTTCCTTGCAAAATAATCATACAATTTGTCGAGTGTTATATATATATCCTCCAAAATGGCTTGTGTGCGCTCGGATTGTTAACACTGGGAAAATCTTGGGATTGGCAGTGAGGATGGAGCAAATCCTTGCCTTACGAGAGCCTCATTAAGTGCCACGTGGTGATACCTTCTTTCCATTCCATCCTCCGGTGACATAACAAATTGTTCCACCAACTTGCAGCTTTCCATATAAATCGTGAAGAAATAAGCATAACCAATGTTGTTTCTGAAAGTGATGAACTTTGAGTGATTTCTTCTACTTATGCTTCCCAGTTCAAGTAATCTTCTTCATATGTTGATCCGCTAAAAGTAGGAACGTTGGATTGAAATGTATCCTCGTCCTTTTGTATCACCTTGGATTCTTCCCTTGTCATCATGTGTAAAAAGATGAATTTTTTTTTGGTTAGGAACACTTTAGCTCTGATACCAGATGATGCGCGCACAGAATGCCGACAGATGAACTATGGATGAACGCACCACTTCTCACCTCCTTTGATAAGGATGCGGATGCAAGGTTCTCTCGTGATATAACTCACACAAGAGGATCTTTGGATATGACTCACCAAAGGCCTTTGGATATAACTCACCAAAGAAAGGAAAAGGATGACTCCAATTTCCGAATCAAAGCAGTTTAATTTGTATTCAATTCTCAACTATCAAAAACATATATTTAGGTGGCTTTATATAGCCTTTTACGAACATAAATTAAAAAACTAAATAAAAGATAACTTAGATAAGTGGATCTAGATCTCCTAGATAAGTGGATCTACATATCCTAGATAAATAGATCTTTTTAGAGATAATATCTTTCTCTCTCTTGTCCTCCAGGCTTGTCTTCATGGGCTTGCTCTTGGGCTTCTTTTCATGTTCAAATCGTCCACTTGGATGACTTCCACATCTTGAGTTTCTTGATCTCCAAGTTTGGAAAATCAGGCTTCCGTTAAAATTTTTCTCTGTTATTTGGACTTTGACCATAGCAAATGGATTCCAAATTAAACGATATAACATGTGTTAGAAAGCTTAGGAAGTTGGTTACAACCTTCATAAAGAACACTTCTTGAAAAAACGTAGTCTTCATTTTCAAAATAGTCAAAGTATTGGAAAAGGTCAGAATGAAGACAGTTTTGAAAATATCTTCAATTATTCTCTTGACCTTGCACTTATGCTTGATTGTCATGATATTCTTTGAGGCTTGATAAATAATCCAATAGTCTCATTTCACATCACTTTGATTGTTTGTTTATTTAAGTTAGGATATACTAAGGATGTTGCTTACTGCTTGATGTACTTTGATTAGTCTTCAATGCTAGTTCTGATTAATGCAATATTATGTCTTTGGATAAATTGTGTAAAGATAGTTAAGGTTGGATATACATGCTCTGGAAGGTAATTTTCAAGGGAGCTTCGTGCTCTGTAGACATAGTTTTTTCTCCTATATGATTCCCTATCTATTGAATGATAATAATGTTCTGTGAAATAAAGATAGTGCTATGTGATTCCTAAAATGTTTGATATTGTTGTTGTGATCATATTTTGGAATGTCATACTATGTGAAGAAATATTGGCTGCTATGAACATATTTTAGACTGTTATGTTCTGCGGTGTAGATAAATATAGAGTAGATGGAGTGTAGTGACCCAATTTTTGTTACTTTTAAAACGTCTAATTTGAAAACGTTTAGCTTTGGAAATCTCATAAAATTTATAGGGTAAATGACAAATCAACCATCGTGGTTTGTGGTCAATGACAAGTCAACCACTAGGGTATTTTTTTTAACAAATTAACCACTGACGTATGAGAAAATAACAAAGCAAATATCGCAGTTACGTTTTTCGTTCTCCGTTAACAAGTTAAAAATGCGGTGTGTGGTCAAGACACCGCGTAAAATGCGGTGTCACCGCGTTTTCACGCGAGGCACCGCATTTTTACCCGGTGTCACCGCGTTTTTATGCGGTGTGTTGTCAAGACACCGTGTAAAACGCGGTGTCACCACATTTTTATGCGAGGCACTGCGTTTTTACGCGGTGTCTTGGCTAGACACTGTATTTTTTGCAAAAGACCAGAACACTTGAAATTCTAGGAACCCGCGACAAACAGATCCCGCGACTCGACGAACAAACCCCGCGTAAAAAAACACGCCCGTGACGAACCGAAGGGACGTTTTGAGCTCAAGGTTTTTCACCAGCCCCCGTCTCCTCCACGGCCATGGTCTAAGAAGAAGGCGCCGTGATTTAGTTGAAATAGTTCTGTTGTCGTTTATGTTTAGTTTAGTTTAAGTTGTCTACATTTGCTTTGTTATTCGGTATAGTTTCCGTTGTAATTTAATATCCGTACATTTGGGTTGTAATTGATCTATAGTTCAATGATGTCCGTTGTAGTTTGTACTTGATAAAAAATGTTTGTGAAGATAGTGGATGTATGAGAATTGCGTTGGGGGAGTAAAGTAACAGAGGAGATTCTGCCCAAAATTTTGTAGAAATTGTGTACTTTTCCATTCTTAATGCTTAATGTTTACAAGCAGCACACATAGAAACATTTTCATACTAACACATCTTACAGTTAACTAATCTAACCTTATAATAGCCTACCAGAACCACACCCATACCTAGAAATTACATAACATAAAACTTACCAATCACCTTAAACTCAACCCAATCAACATCAGTGCATTATTATTATTCACCGTAATATCATTACAAGTAGACAAGTATTAAATAACATGCAACTATCCATCGACTGAAATTGTAAAACAATTGTGTTCTCTCTGTGTCATGGAAGGTTAAGGTCCACGTTTGTGTACGATTTTGTGTGTGGACCTTGCGCATCAGACTCCTGCACAACACAATGTAAATGAAATTAGCATATTTCAGACATCAATTGAAAACAAAAATGTTATAATGGGCTCACCTGCGTGTCAGGAACTCTGTCAGGAGCTGTCTCAGGAACTGGGTCAGGAATTGTCTCGGGGGCTGTCTCAGGAACTCTGAACCCCATAAATGTTCCCTCTAACCTACCTCTGCCACCCCTGCCTCGCCCTCTGCAAGCCCTGGCACTTGACTCACCTCCACCATCGCATGTGCGAGAATTGTGCCCAACACGCTCACACCGGCCACAAGTGACGTTCACATTCGTTCTGCTCAGCACTGTCCGGCTTGGAGCCTCGTCCACATCCCGTATTCTACGTTTGTGCGGTCTTCCTGGAAGCCTTTTAAATGGCGGTGGGATAATAGGATCAAGATTCGTCACCGGATGCCACTCGATCGGTCCATTGATGGGCCAGATAAAGTGAGAGTACATCTCCATGTATGTTTCCGGATGATAGCACGCATGCACAAACTCCTCAGGGGATCTCCTCATGAAGTGAATGCACGGGACTGCATAGACACATGGGATGCCGGTCAACTCCCAACGGTAACATGTACAAGTACACCTGTCCAAATCGACAGAGTACTGTTCGTTACCATTGCTGACCTCAAACTGGGCAGCTCCTGCAAACTGGGGGCTCTAATTTCGCTCGGCAAGTTGTAGTTTGGCGAGCCGAGTGCTGATCTTTGGACACAAAAGGTCCGTCGAGCGAGCCATCTTTTCATTTTTTTTCACAATCCTACCCATGATGCCCTTCCGGATGATCTCGAACATACTAAGAATTGGTTTGTCCCGGGCTGGTAGGAGGCAGGCGTTGAATGACTCACTCAGATTGTTAAGGCTTATGTCACACTTTGGGATGGAGCAAAAGGCATGTTTGGCCCAGGATGTCACAACTATTCCACGTAAGTAGTCGTGGGCCGCCTTGTCAAGCATAAATAACTTACCCATCTCTCTCTCAAATTGTCTCACAGTAGTGGCTCGAGATGCGGCCCACATTGTATCCTTTAACAACCTGCCTTTAAATTGTTTTTGGAAATTGGCATACAGGTGTCGGATACAAAATCGATGGTCAGCTTGCCCTGCCACCACGCTCACTGCTGGCACTAGACCCTGTAAACATTCATAATATTAGTCATATTCCTACAAAATGCATAACTTTTAACATAAGGCAAAAGCAGTGAATCGCACCTTTTGACGGTCGGAAATGATTGTCCATCCATTGCCAGATGGAGTGTTTAGATCATCGAGCAACAATTCTAGAAACTAGCTCCATGAATTCCTATTTTCTGCTTCGACCACTGTTACAGCAATTGGATACATGCCATCGTTCCCTTCGATGGTCACAGCAGTGAGCAACTGGCCTGAAGTGGCTCCCTTCAAATGGCAACCGTCCAAACAAATAAGTCGTCTACCACAAGTTAGCACAGCCGTCTTGCATGCAGCCAAACACATGTACATTCTTTTAAATACACTCATATCGAGGTCCACACGCACGGAGCTTCTAGGATTAGACCTCCGAATCTCCTCTGCATACGACCATATGAGTTTATATTGCTCATTTCCATCGCCTTCGTCAATTTTTTTGGCTGCATTTCTTGCCCTTCTAGCAAGACTGGGTGAGATATTGATATTAAAGTCCTTCCTCACTGTCTCAATTATGTTCGGAAGGTCCCAATCTGCCTGACTTTTAAATCTGTCTAAGTAATGAGTTGCAACCCATTTGGCAGTAGCAAGATGACTTTCCATCTTTCTGGAGCATGTGTGAATGTCATTGTAAAGTTTTATTTGAAAGGTCATTTCATCTTTTATTTGTGAGGCGTGCAACCACCACGGGTAGCCTTCCTGGCAAGCAGTCCTCAGTCGATGCACATCACTTTGCGGGAATTTTATTCCATACCTGTTCGTCAATGCATGCTCAACAATTTCTTCTCTAATCTTCTTCAATGAACTATACTTTTTACCTAGGCCCAATCCATGGAATCTGTCTTCTACTTACGTTGGACGTCTAGGCCTACTCTCGGCTATGTCCATGTCTTCCTCACTAGTTGATTCACATAAAGAACGGAGGTCGTCATTGTCCTCCTCATGTAGAGTTACTGATACGGAATGCAAAACAATCGCAGCTTCATTTCCAATTTGACGTACCTCATTTTCATTGAGCACACAAGTGCTTGTGGGTCCCACTTCAAGTTGATGGTTGATAACAGATTCTTCACTCGCCATTTCCTTCTGAACAAATTCTTCACCTTCGCTAATCACTCTCTGAAACTCTCAAGAATTTTTAAGGTTACTTAATAGACTGCGAAATGCGTTCGAATATGCCAATTTATCTAGAGAAGACAGAGTTAAACAGAGTAGAGTAGGTGTCTTCAGAGAAGACACCTACTCTACTCTGTTTAACTCCAATGCGGTGTCTTGCGAGACACTACCAAAAATGCGATGTCTCGAACGTGAGACACCACGTTCTTAGCTGTGTCTCGCGTTTGACACACCGCGTTCTTAGCGGTGTCTTGCAAACAGATTGCATTTTTGCGCGGCCTCTTGTGAGCGAGGGTGAATTTCGTGACGTTATTTCTGTAACGAGAGAGTTTATTGCATGAAGTTATTTCTGTGTCATGAGTGTTTATATGCAAGGTGTCCGATAAAATTTTTGCCAAAACCTCCTCTATTACTTTACTCCCACAACGCCATTTTCATACATCCTGCACAAAACTCCACAACAATTCCAGTATCGTCTCAGACATTATTTATCCAGTATATAAACTACAACAAAAATCATTGAACTATACATTAGGCAGAACGCACGCAAATGTACAAACATTAAAGTAAACATAATCAACCACAGAAATCCTTAAACTACACATAATTTAGAACGAAAACGAAAATGTACACAAATTAAACTAAACATAAACTCCAACAGTACTGAATGAACTAAATTATGGTGCCTTCTTTCTCGATTGTGGCGGTGGCCGTGGTTGGGGCGGGCGCATATCCTCTAAAAGACAACTTCCGTTCGGGTCCAATAGAACCCCGTCTGCAGCACCGTACAACTCACCCTTATACTTAAAGATTGCACGGTCATGGTCGTGGAAGTGTTCTTCAATTTTGTAGCTGGACAGCACCAACATCCCTTCTTCCGTAAGCCGGAAGATGCCGTACGGCCTGCAATGCAAAGGTAATAATTGTTTGTCAGTGACGTGGAAAGCAAGATTAAGAATTTACATAAGAGACAGTACATACGTCTTTTTGTCTAATGGAGTTACAATGATAGAGATGGACTCCCACAACAATCGCTGGTACCCATATTGGGTGTGCAAGTCAACGGAGGACATAAACAACCCTTGCTTTGGGTGTGTCTGCAATGTAAACAAGTCATAAGATCATCTCAAGAGAACATGCACGATAACTAGGAGAAACGAGATGGTGACTTATGTGAATCCACCCTAATTGCAATAGATTCTTTGACTGATGAAACGCCAATATGGCTTCTTCATTGCTCGCAATACACTGCATATAAGTTCGAATGAGTAGTAAGATAATAGATTATACACTAACATACAAAGATGGGTTCGCACCGTATTTTGCGTCCCTTCTTGTTCCGGAAAGATGAGATGTGAGACAACGTAATGCTCGCCCTCCAACTTTCCCCCAAGAATTGCGCACGTCTCCTTGTTGTTACGGGTATTTGTCTGGACATATATCTTGAACGAGGACATGACCGACACAGGCTGCAAACAACGCCGAGATCCTAACATTTGCATGAACATGATTGAACACACATATAACGAAATGAAAGACGTACCACGCGCACAACTCTTTTGGGCAGAGGTTGGAGTGCCCCAGCTCCAGGTGCTCCTTGGCGGAGCCTGACAGGGTCACTGCAAATCAACAACACATCATCACGTGAAACAAAAATAAAATAAAAACTTGGACTTTGCGTAAAACATAAATAACTTACAGGCGGAATGTGGCATCAGGTGCGTCATTGGGCAACGACGAGGATGATGATCGGGCTAATTGCCTCCCACGTCTCTTGAGTGTGGCCAAAACCTCACGGTGTCGCTCCTCTGCTGCGAGGTACGCCTCTTGAAGATGCCACTGTTCAGCTTCTCTATGCCTCACTTCAGCGAGCTCTGCCCCTTGCATATGCCATTGCTCTACGGCGCGTCAGCTCTCTGATGCTTCCAGCTGCCACTGTTGGGCGATGCTCCACCTCTCTGTTGCGAGCTCGTTAGCTCTTTGTAGCTCGATTTGTTGCCTTTGCACGTGTTCCTCCATCATTTGCATTCTGCTCATTGACGCATGATGGAGCTCCTCCATTCTGCTCATCCAGGCAGACGAATCCTCAAGCATCGCAGTAAAGTGTGATGATTGTGGAGGAGGTGGCATTTCATATGAGGGGGCTGCATACGCTTACTCAGGCTCTGAGTGGGGAGGAGGCGGCATATCATAAGAGGTGCCTGCATACTGAGGCTCTGTAACGGGTGGAGGTGCTGCCTTCTGTTTGGACTTGCGGAACCATCCGCCTTCAACTTGGGTGATGCCCAATCGATCCAAGTTGGCTCTTTTGTAGGTGTCAATGGTCGTCGCTTCAATTCTTGGCTCATTCGCAGAGATGGGAACTCCAAACTGCTCAACTATAGTCTAGATAAGCCAATTGTACGGTAGGCTCATTGATGGGTTGTTGACGACCTCTTCCATGTGCTTTGCTATGATATATCCAATGTTCACTTTTTTTTCCTTGAACACCTTCTCTAAAATATACAGATCCATGCTTGTAACATGGTCTCGATGCCCAATCCTAAGCAAAATTGTGTACGTCAATATCATGTGGATGTCTCGGGCCATTACATTCAACTCATTAGCCTTTGGTCTCTTGTAATGGGCAATCTCAGGATCCTGGTACAACAATCTAAGAACGGCTAGCCCATCTCCTTCCTTGATAAATGGTGGCTTCGTCTTAGCTATGCCATAATATTCCTCGCTTGCCCCATAACATTCAAGTATTTTATTGATATCGTCGGGAGTGAATCTCAACTCCCGTCCAAAAATATACGTTTGCACCTTAACTGGCTCCTCGGAAAGTTGGAAATTTGCATAAAACATCTTAATGACTCTCTCGCAATAAGTGCCCCCCATCCGACACAACCCGAGTAATCCAGCATTTTCCAGCATATGTTGAATGCCCATTTCCATGAAAGAGTCAAAATCGACTACTTTGGAAACAATAATACCACGGTGTTCAACATCTTCTTCATACCGTCTTTGGCATCGTCTGTCCTAAATAATAACTCTGTTTCTCCTTGTTCAGGCTTGGCGGTGTCTTCGTCTTCCACCGTCGTTGCTTGTTCAACTTCTTCAACCGCCTTGGGTTGAACATATCCACCCCACACGGCTTCCACCGCCTCGGTTGCTCGTCTTTCACTAGCCTCCCCCCTTCTCCTCCCACGCTTCTGCCTGAATTTCCTACCTCGGTCCATTGTGCTCCCTGAGTAATTCACCAACCTGCAGTATAATAACCCAACGAAATGTCATAAGTCAGTATAATAGTATTTACGCAAATAGTCTATCGTTTATAAATCAATCAAAGTCAACAACTTGATTGCCAAGAAAAAAAACAAAACTAGAGAAGAGATTCTTTCTTCAATTCAGTACATATACTCTTTAATAAGTCTTTAAAAATAACACAATCAACAAAAGCAACACAAATCTATACATTGCATTCCAGATTACAATCTGGAATGCAATCTGTAAATTGCATTACAGATTGCAATTGCATTCCATATTGCAATCTGGAATACAGATTGCATTCCAGATTGCAATCTGTAAATTGCAATTGCATTACAGATTGCAATCTGTAAATTGCATTACAGATTGCAATTACATTCCATATTGCAATCTGTAAATCAATCTGTAAATTGCAATTTACAGATTGCAATCTGTAAATTGCAATTGCATTACAGATTGCCATCTGTAAATTGCATTACAGATTGCTCTGCAACCAAAAATATTTCATTGACATTGTTGGGTATCCCAACTTAAGTTAATCAAAGCAATGAAACTATCTGTAATGCAAATCGGAACAGGGGAGCAAATTTGTAATGCAAATCAATGAAACTATCTGTACCACAATCTCTGTAATGCAAATCTGTAATGCAAAGCAACGAAACTAATGAAACTATCTGTACCACAATCAGAAATTGAAACTAATGAAACTATTTGTACCACACTCGGAAATTGGAACAGGGGAGCGAAGCAATGAAAGTATACCGGAATCAGTTGAGAAATCGCACTCGCCAACTCGTCGTCGCAAATCACAGTCACACTCGCCAACTCGTCGTCGCCAACCCGTCGCGTTGCAGTCGCCAACCCGTCGCGGGTCTCGCAGATCGCCAGATCCAGATTTGGATCTGCTCGATCTGTGTAGATGCAATTTAAAGGCACACCGCGTAAAAATGTGGTGTCTTGACCACACACCACGTTAAAATGTGGTGTCTCGCGTAAAAATGCGGTGACACCGCATTTTATGTGGTGTCTTGACCACACACCGCATTTTTAACTTGTTAACGGAGAACGAAAAACGTAACTGCGATGTTTGCTTTGTTATTTTCCCATACATCAGTGGTTAATTTGTTAAAAAAAATACCCTAGTGGTTGACTTGTCATTGACCACAAACCACGATGGTTGATTTGTCATTTACCCAAATTTATAACTTTTCTTTTATAAAAACAGTAGAAGACTTTAAAACATTTTTTACAATTTAAAATACTTTACAAAACCTTTTCATTTTCTTTTTACCATTTGCCTATCCAGCCACCAAGTTCTGCGAGTGAAAATTCTTCATAAACTGCCCATTTTTCCTGTTTCCTTGCATGCCTACATCATAAGACTTAACCTATGAGCCTAAAGCTCAGTAAGCAACATAAAATATGCAATATGCTCATGCTATGCAATTTCATAAATTTGTATACTTTTTTCCATTTTCATTTTATGTTTTTCTTTCTAGAAAGGAACCTATAATTTATGTCATTTTCTTTACGTTTGCATTTCGTTTATCAGAGAAATGATACGTCCTATGGTCATGTGGTTTAACCGTCACTCCACAGTTGCTTCTATTAGGGGTGTCACCACCTATGAGCGTCACCAATCCCTTCAATCTTACCGTTAGGGATTTCTGGTACAAGAGAAAGGATACATCCTACGGTCCATATGACTTAACCATCACTCCACCGAGGAGTTGCATCCTGTAACATCCTGAAACTTTTTCCATATAAAAATTTTCTTTCCTTTATAAAAACACTTGTGATGGAAAACTAGAGTAATAAACATATAGTGGAAGTCTTAGAGTAAACATACAGCGGAGGTCTGTTACATTTAAATACCACAAACCAATAGTTTAAAAACTATTAAATAAACACAAGTAAATCATTAAATTAAAATAGTTTGAAGTCATAAAATACTTACAAGCTTTTAAAAGATTTAAATACATTTATTTCATTTTCGTGAGCCATAACCCAAGGTCAATGTCGCCAACAGCACAAATGCTCAACCCGGTAATACTCCATCAACTACGTCCTTTAACAGCTTTATCTAATCATCGGCTTCTTACCTACATCAACGAAACCTAACTATAAGACTAAAGCTCAGTAAGCGGTTTAAATGTAAAACATGAAACACACATAATTTTTATAACATCGTATACATTTTTCAGTTTTGCTTATTTGTTATTGTTCATGTCTTTTATTGTTATTTATTTTGTTTATGTGTTGAGCGTATCCAATTGGTCCACAAAAACAACTATTTTTGTGCCAAGCATATCCAACCAGTCCACAAAAACAACATATACTTATCTTTGGTTTCTGTGATGAGCGTAACTAACCAGTCCACAAAAACAACTATTTATGTATATTATTGTTTAATTTGTTGTTTGTTACCGTTTCTGTCTTTTACTGTTACTTAATCCATTTATGTGCCGGGCGTATCCAACCAGACCACACAAACATCTGTTTACTTATATTTAATTTCTATGCCGGGCGTAACCAATCGGACCACAAAAATGACTATTTACGTTCATTCCATTTTTGTGTACTTTAGGATTCCAACTCTTAACGTTGTCGTGCACATACAATCCTATCTAACGTGTTCCTCAATCGTATCCTTAAAACGTGATTTGTCCTAACTAAGGAACTGAACTTAAACCTAATAAACACACAATTCATAACAATCAATTAAACAAACAATAAACACATCATAATTCCTTTGATGTAGGCCATTTCGGACAAAACACATGTAGTACCACTTACCTGGGGTATTTAGCTCTAATGAGTTACCACTTATAGTCACCCTTCTCCAAAACCTATTCACAATAAGATAATATTTACATATCAATAATAATTCTCTAAAACCTACCCTCAAACCGCAAATTGAAAATCTAACACCCACCTTGTCCAACAATTTAATTCTACAGCTTATTCTTCATGAAAACCCCATTGGATATACATCTAATATTTAGGACAATATTCACTCCTATTTCAATAACAAACAAAATATAACCTTAACCCATTAAATACCTTTTCCAATAGTTCCACATAATAAAAACCATGAACAATCAAACCAATATCTAGACAACTTCCTCAAGTAATAACCCAAGTAAAACAATTAATTCATGAATTAATGCAATATCCTAAATTCAAGAACAATAGATGATACATTCCTCGATCTCAACGTCTTGACCAGAATAATTATCCAACCAATGATCGTTAACCTCAAGCAGTAACCAACAAACAGAACTCGACAACTAATAGATAACTTAGCAAAACCTTCAAACTCCCACAAGACATTGAAAGAGTATTTGTTACCTGAAACACTTCCGCGAATAGTGAAGCCAAATTTCTTTCCTTTTTCTCCAAAACCCAACAACTTTCAGAAATCTCCTAGACCTTAGCTAGCAAATCAACCAACCTCAATTTTTCTTCTTTCTCTAAACTTCCTCCAAAAACTCATTGCTTTCACTCTCAGTCACTCATTGAACACCCTTCACAGTTTCTCATAAAAAACACAAAAACATTTTATTCAGAACCTCATGAATTTCTTCCTCAATCCGACCTTCATTCAAACTCCATAACATAGCAGTACAATCCTCACAAACTTTGTAACTCCCATGCAAGTTCAACAGAGTAAACCCATGTTTTCCTTCTCCGTTAAACTCCTGTCACTTTCCCCTCTATTTATAGGCCACGACAACTGACCCTTCATCATCCAGATGAAGATAGAAGGCCATGGGACAAAACCCTTCAGCATCTAGATGTTCAGACAACGAATCGTTTCATCTCGAAACGTTGGTTATCATCATCAGATGGGCTTCACAAATGGTGGTCAATCGATTCTTCAGTTAGTCGATCGACCACCATGCAGTCAAATAACAATGAAAATTCTTCATTAAAATTCAGCAGTCCATAGGCCTGGGAAAATCGGGTATCGGGTCCGGTTCTAGATTGTTCGGAACCAAGTAGTCGGTTCTCGGTTCCGACAATATGGTACCGAACCTGGAACCGATGGGAACCGGTACCGAAACAGGAACCGAACTCTGTTCCGGGTCCAGTTCCTATCGGTTCTCGGTTCCTCATGTGGACATTGAAGAAGTAATTATATCTTAAAAAAAGGAGGAAGAAACAGACTAGACTATTCGGTCATTGAATGAATCTATTCTTTTCACTTACAATGTAAATTAAGATGTGATCCCCAGCGACAGCTTGATTTTCCTGCAATAACGAACGAACAAACTTCCGACATTGGGGGGCCAAAGTTTTGGAGTTGTCAAGCTTGAAAGGTCTCTATCATCATCTCCTGTATGATATCTTCAAAGAGATTCCCTCCTAAATAAGACACTCTTTAGAATTCTCACTGTCCTGAATAAGACCCTCTTTAACAGATGAAGAAATTCAAGAAATTCAACAGATGAAATTCAAGAAATTAACCAAATTTTTAGCAAGTAGTAGCAACAACCAATTTTTAGCTAGTAGCAATTAGGTAGCAAATATCAATAAAAGTAGATTATTCTTGATAGTATTCAATCCCTCTTATTCAACAGATCAATAATTTGCAGAGGAGCAGAAAAATCAACAGATTGCAACAAGAAAAATCAACAAATTTGGTGTCAGAGAAGAAACACTTTCCCAATTAATCAAAGTATCAAACAGAGGAGCATAAAATAGACCGGAATGAGAGGAGAAATCAAACTAAATTCGTAGTCGTCGTCATCATCATCATCGTAAATCGCAGCTTCTCTGTCGTCGACTCGTCCAAATCGCAGCTTCTGTCCGCGTCGCACGCAACTTCTGTCCTTGTCGCACTGCACCTTAGCAGATTGTGTCGTCGTCGTCGTAAATTGTCATCGCACGCAGCTTCTGTTGCCTTCTCGGTTCCTTCCAGAATTGGGAATGGGGTTAGGGCAGGGTAGCAGCGGGTTAGGGTTAGGTAATTAGGAATTAGTCATGGTCCTTATCGGTTCTCGGTTCTTCTCTCAACTACCCGAGAACCGAACCCGTTTTAGAACCACTACCCGAGAACCAATAAGGAGAATTTCCTTAGAACCGATGCTCAGAACCGAACCAGAACCTACTGTCGATTCCGGTTCGGTTCTCGGTTCCTTTCGGTTATTGCCCAGCCCTAGCAGTCAAATGCCCCAGTCGATTGACACCTCGCCGATCGACCGCTAGCCGATCGACCACCCCAAATGACAGCGAGCTCCCATATATATATATACGTATTTCCTCTAGATTACTTCCTTATATTTATATTCATATGGACACACACACACACACTCACTCACTCACTCACACATATATATTAATATCCTCACTAAACTATATACATTTATATGATCTTATAACCTCATTATTAACTCCTTCGAATATTACTTCTCTTAACTCCAACTATCCTATTCTAACTCCACAATTTATTCTTGTATCATTTAAATAAAACTTATATCCAAGACCAACATGCACTAAATCCATAAATATATATTTGAACATTGATATCAATTAAACCAACTTATAGTATATGTTCCACTATTCTTTCTTCACCTTTGCCCAAGTCAAATTCCAATAATTGTTAAAAACCTTATTTTTCTCAAGCTTTTAGTCCTTACAATATCTATACAGTATCCAAATATGTCCAAATATATTTTCTTTTACTAATTTTTCCAACTGTTAATCACTAACCCAGTCTTGATATCATCTTTTCTAACTCCAAATATCATCAACCCATTCTCCAATAACCTTAATCATTCCCATAAGCTAATTATGAACACAACGGAGTATTATAATTCATTTATTTCAATTCCTTGTTTCTTGACCAATATTTTTACTTCCCCAACTCAGCTCCTATCATCTCCAAAATTATCACTTGAGTCGTATGCTTAGAATAATGAAATTTTTGGGATATTACAATCCTCCCCCGTTATATATATTTTGCCCTCAAATTTTATCTAGTATAAAGGTATATATTCCTGTCTAAAACATATTCTACTGGTATTTTTCTTATTACTGTAACCTATATCTAAACAAATGTCAAGATAAATACCAAATTGGCACATATAACAAAATTTTAAGTTCAATAAAATCATATAATACCTGGCCTAGTCGTAGATGGTTAATCTTCCTTAACTCCATACAGTGAAAATACCCACGATGCTACATATCCTTGTTCCTTGACCACCAATAGACAATTCTTAACTAGATGTCCTTGCTTCCCAAACTTAAAACACAGTCTAGTACCAACTCTACATTCACCATAATGCTTCTTGTTACACCTAGGACATAGTTTAACTTGAAAATTTCAAATCAAAGCTGCATCTATTCTATTCTGCGCACGTTTATCATTTGCAGATTTATCTTCATTGTCAAATGCCCCCTTCGCTCATTTTTCAATTGTCTGCTCATCCACAGGTGATTGAGTTTGATTATTCTTTTTCAGTTTCTATTCCATTTCTCTTTACTTAATAACTTGCATCTTAGCCTCCTAGATTTCCAAAGCTTTTGTTAAAATTTTAGAGTATGGTGCATCCTCAGTACCATATATCTTTATTCCTTGATATATCTCAGCCTTTAGTTCTTGAATGAACTGGTAAACCTTAAGATTGTTGGTAGCCAGTAAATGATTTGCAAATTAAGAAAGAGCCTTGAACTTCCTTATGTACTCAGCAACTGATGTAGTCTGGAGGAGACTCACAATCTCTACGAACTTATGAGTCCTGACCATTCGGTTGAAATATTTATCGAAGAAAATCTCCTTAATTGCGT
Organism: Begonia loranthoides; assembly: GCA_022433065.1. Classification (NCBI taxonomy): domain Eukaryota; kingdom Viridiplantae; phylum Streptophyta; class Magnoliopsida; order Cucurbitales; family Begoniaceae; genus Begonia; species Begonia loranthoides. The sequence goes on along the minus strand of CM039472.1, from coordinate 13,552,549 downwards.
CCAATTCATTTCTCTTATGTCCTGAGCCATCTTAATTGTGTTCCACCAATATCGTGCATCATGAACCAAAAGGTTGGCAGCGCATAAAACATTCCCCGCTTCGTTAATTCTTGCATACTCAAACATGTCTTCAAGGGATCTAACTCATTCTTCAGCCAAGGATGGATCCGATACTTTCCCATCAAAGCTTGGTGGCTTTAATCATTTAACTTTTCCCATCTGGCTTGTCACGACCCGAAGGCGGGCCAAACAGAACCGCCAGGTCAGGCAACTTGATCCTCGTAGAGAACCGGATCACCCAACCCAAGGCATATGTTTTAGGGGAAGTTCGGCCCAAAGGATATGGGCCTAGGTCCAAGTAGAGATCACGAGAAAATAACAAGGCATAAATTAAAATGAAGTCCATAGTACTGTGCAACAAATCCAATCAAATTGTATAAAGTTTATAGACCAAATAGAAATATCAAAGTCCTCTCCAAGTAATGATAAATCACTTAAGTAGAAATAATAGAACACTTCAATTTTTGATCCTCAGCTGCTCTTGGTGATGAAGCATTGGACCTTCTCCATTAAAATGTGTGATTGTTCATCTGTTTTTTGCTCCCCATAGGCTTTTCTTCAGCTGTAAATGGATGGCAGCAGTGGGTGGATACTGAAGGTGATTATGTTCTCTGTGAGTGCATTAATCTATGAGTGAGAGTGAAGAAGTGCTGGAGATGGAGGAAATGGCCGAGTGTTTGGGAGGATGAAAGGAGAAAATGGAGAAAGATGGGTTGGCAGCAACACTCTCGGGTCTACTGGTATCGACTTCCCCTGTTCCTTGAATTAGTTTCTAGCTGATGAATATGTTATTAAAGCTGCTCTAATGTGGGTTATTGCATTAGCTTGTTGATGTGCACTATTGGTGCCTGAAATGGTTCTTGATGTTGGACATTTGTATGTCTTGTAAACTGGCTGTTCATGGTTTAAATTCTGGTATGTTAATAGGTAATCTGTAAAGGGAATAATCTGTTGATGAACTGCCCCTGGCTATGTGTATTGTTATGTTGTTGAGATTTGATTGTGAACTATGTTAACTGTTAGCCTTGTTGTTTGGTTAATACAAATTCTGTTTCTTGGTTGGTGTTGGTTAATTCCAAAGGCATGAATACGTGAGATTTTTCTTGCTATAGAGTCAAGTGGTTGTTCAATATATACCACTGTGATTGATTTTAGATTAGTGGTTGATTGCTTGTTTTGGATTAATTATCTACCGCCTCTCTAGTTTGATACCATGGATGAATAGGTGTGCTTAGTTGATCGTCGTTTGGATGGCTGTGAATAGTTATACTCCGTAGTTACTATCATTGAATAACGTTCACTGTTTGGATTTCGCTCTATTATTTCAATAAGTGACCTTGATGATGTTTGGACTGTAAATTTTGCTAGGTGAATGAATGAAGAAAAGGACCATGTTTTTAGTAATGGAAAACCTTGATATGTTGCAATTGGTTTGGTTGATAGATATTGATATTTAATGCCTTATTGGATATTAATATTAGGCGTGATTTTGGATAATAAAGTTAAATAAATGCTTTGTTGCTTCCATTGGATTTTCATTAAAAGATAATGAATTGTATTGTTACGTAAATTCTCTCTATTATCATGTCACATTGATGGAATGAGAAACTATTGTTGATTATTGTTATTTTCGTTGCACATGTTAAGTTACTAAAATGGTTATTGCAAGGTTGCTATGTAACTAAGTTAACTAATGGGAATTATTAAGCGTTAATGTTTATGAAAATTTGGTAGTTAATAATCATTAGTTAATTAGTCAATGAAAATAATTGGATGAAAAATGTGAAATGAACTAACAAAATAATGATATAAAAGTTAAAATTTATAATGGGTAAATATATTAATAAATAAATTATAATTATTTTGAAGGTATAAAAGGAAGGAAGGACAACGTTCATTTCTGAACCGCGCTAAGGACCAGGTAAGTAATACGCATGTACTTTGGTCCTTAGGGCCCTACATCACAAGAATAAGAGATACATGTTTTGATGTTTACAGTTTTAAATAGCATGTTTCGGTGTTTATAGTTTTAAATAGCAGTTTCGTTGTTTACTGTTTTTATAAGCATGTCTACAATTTATAAGCATGATTTGTGAATTGTATGTTGGTTGTTTTATTAAATTCCTCTAGTAGAGAATGTATGCATTCACGAGCATCATGCATCATACTTTTCAAAAGATACGAAAATAGTCTCCATGCATACTTTTGAAAAGGAAACAAAGAAGAAACAAAATGATTACAAAATGACAAGAAGGAAACAAAGAAGAAACGAGATGGTTGTGAAACGTAAAGAAATGAAAGTAAATGGGTGTGACGAGATGTGAGATTGGGTTAGCCAACCCTCCTCGTGAAGTTTAGACATCTATAACACTTTCAAGATAAAGATAAACATAAACGGGGTCGTTTGGGGATGTGAGGTTGAGTTAGTCGCTCCTGCTCGTCAAGTTTAGACATCTCCAACGCCTTTCAAGATTTAGACAACAACAAACATAAACGGGATCGTCTGGGGATGTGAGGTTAAGTTAACTGCTCCTCCTCATCAAGTTTAGACATCTCCAACGCATTTCAAGATTAAGACAACCATAAATATAAACAGGGTCATCTGGGGATGTGAGGTTGAGTTGGCTGATCCTCCTCGTCAAATTTAGGTATCTCCAACGCCTTTCAAGATAAAGTAAAGTAACAATCAAGTAAAGCAAGGAACAGTAAAGTAAAGTCAAGATAAAACAAAGTTAAGATCAAGAAAACGGTAAAAGGAAATAAGAGAAAGAAAGAAGAGAAGCATAAACAAAAAACGATAAGAGATTTAAAAGTTGCATGATATGTGCATCGTACCTTTTTACTTTATATCACTAACTGAGCATTAGGCTCATTAGTTAAATCTTGCGATGTTGGTACACACATAGGTGAATAGATTAACAGACAGTGGATGAAGGATTTGCACGTGTGGATCTTGTCGCTGGCTGGGCTAAAGAGTTAAATGAAAATTATTTGTTAAAGAGTTTGTAAATTATTTAATAATCTTTAATGCTTGTTTTAATTCCGCTGCGTTTCAGAAAATGACTTTATTATTTTCGTTGCAATTGATAAATGTTTTAAGTAAATGGTTTTAATGACCGGGTATTATAAAAGATAAATACTCTGATGTTTTTATAAAAAGAAATTTTTAAATTTACACGATTTTTAAAGTAAATAAAAACCGGGTCATTACAGTTGGTATCAAAGCGCTCGTGTTTTAAAAATGATTCTATAGACTACTTACCAGCATAAGCTTCGACGTGTAAATTCTCCATCAACTGTAAGTACTACTAGAATTAGTTTGTGTTTAAGTATTTTTATTGTGGCGAAAAAATAATAATAATAATAGTAATAATAAAATAAAATAAATAAATAATAATAATAAATAAATAAGTAATAATGATAATAACAATTTCTTATTACTCCCTTATGCTAATAAATTTACAAAGAATTTATAAATTATTAATATTCCCTAAATATACTTAATTAATTTCCTAATACACCACAGAAGTACATATAGGAATAAAACAACGAATTGAAAATTTTTAAGTGAGTTGGTCTATGGAAAAAGTGATAGTATTGTGTTTGGATGAAGATACCTCTTGTTGATTAAGTGAGATGATAAATAGTACCGAAAGCTACTTAGATTTTATAAGTTTTAGAAACAATAAAGAGAAGTAAGAGAACCCACCCAAGTTTTAATTGGAGAAGAGAAATAATGGAAACCAATAACTAAATTTAGTAAACAATTTGACGAGGTTGCCTTAGTTGAAAATGATTAGATGAGGAAAATTATTTTAATGGATAGAAAGAACATTTGAGGATACCAGATTGAGTTGGATTTTAAGAACATACTTGGAAACTAGTAAACAAAGATGTAGAGGGGGTAGCATGTGCGGTGTTCTTGTTCGTTAAGGATGCAAGTTTGGTGAGATTCTGATGTGCCCCAAGTTCCGAAACTTGAGCCCGAGCCAGGGCCTTTTTTATTCTCTAACTTTTTATTTATTTTGCAGGTTTTTTTGAATCAAATAAACATAATTGGAGTTGGCATTTGGGCTAATGGAGATTTTACAATCTTTGGGGAAAAATTGTGAGCTGTTTTTCCGCCTAGATTCTGACCTCTGACAGTTCAAGTGGATTTTTGACAATCGGGGTGATATCGTTTCAACTTTGATCCTTCATATCAAATGTAACCAACATCCAGAGGTTTTGAACGAGCTATTGAGCATTGTATTTGGGCTCCATTTGGTATGTCAAATGTCTTTGTGTCAGAGAGAAAAACTCAGACTCAAGTTTATTGTTGTTGTTTTAATTAAGGGTTTGTTTAGTCATTTGCTACCTAGGGATATTTTAGTCTTTTTATGTTTTTGTTGTAAAACCTTAGGGTTTAATACCCCTTTTGGCTGGAATGGAAAATCAGTTTTGACGAATTAGAAAATAACCATTGTTGAAAGTGTGTGCCCGCGGGAATCTCCCTCCTCTCGGCCCTCTCCATTTTCACCCGAACTTGCTTCTCTTGTAGCGATTTCTTGAGCAAGTTGGAAGGGTTGCTGTCTATTCCAAAGCATCATCTTTGGTGGTGTTCTTGTAGTGTGGAGATAGGAGAATCGATAGATCCCTTGGAGAGCACTTAATCCGTGATTAAGCCGATTACTTCGATCCTCTCACGTTAGGAGGTAAAATCGAACTCCACGGTTCCCTTTGTAATTTCGAAGATTATAGTTGGTAAGACTTGGTTATTCTGGATCTACTCTTCTTATATTTTATTGTCTCCATTGGTGTTATGAGTTATGGTCATCATTCTTTGTGAAAATGGGTTTATTCTGGATTTCTAGCTAGCTGCAAGAATCTGTTTCTGGGTGAGCTGTTTTCTGTGACCGTTTGTTGATCTGTTTTGACACCCTTACAAGGGTTTTCGTGATTGCATTGCTTCTAGAGATTTATTCTATATTGAGTACTGTTGCTGCCTACCAATTTTGGAATTCATTGGACTTATATGGAATGAGATCTTGTTGTTTATTTGCTGGTCGCTGAATCTGTCCAGTGGTAGCCCTAATTTTTGAATTATGTTGTTTCGGTCATAAGTGGAGATCTGCTGTGGTTTCTGAGCTGAAATTTTAATACAAGCTGCTTGATTGTGCTATTAAAGTGCCCTCCAAAATTTAGCCAAAGTTCACGTTTGGATTTGGAGAAATATCCTGTTTAACGTTGGGAGTTCAGTTTCTTTCCAGCTTATTGGCAGATTTTTCTATTTGGCTGTTTTTGATCCTTGGAGCCTATCATTTGGTATCAGAGCCTTGCTCATTATTTTGTACTCTGAATTTGGTGAAATTAAACTCTTGGTTTGATGGCAAGAAGCTATAGATATGATTTGACTTATAGCGAGAAAGAAAATGAGTTTCTAGCTTCTATTCCTTCCTTCAGTGGTTCAGAATGGATTGAAGACTATTTAGATTGGGAAGAGAAGTTGGAAGAAATTTTTTTAATTCATAAATTTTGAGATCGTAGAAAGGTTAAAATTGCTTCTTTGAGACTTAAAGGAAAAGCTAGCATTTGGTGGAGAAGATTAAATTCTGAGAGAAGAGAAGAGGGCAAAGAAGTTATAAGTTCATGGATTTGGATGAAGAGATATTTGAGAAGCAAATATGCTACGATCCTTATAAAGGTAGCCTCATCTTCTCCACAACCAATCCAATCCAAGAAGAGAGTTTCGAAAAGGCAGCAAACCCAAGTGTTGGACATCAAGGATTCCCTGCAACATATAGCCCAAAAACTACTTGAGCTGCAAGACGAATACTTTAAAGCTTATCCACTAACAATCCCACTCGAAGAAGTTGAAGAACATGAAAAAGTTGAAGAAAAGAAGAATGATGACTTTTTGATAAGGGCTAATGATATAGAAAAATTTGAAGAAGTCGTATTTCCACTTCTTGAAGCTAAATCTTGCATGAAAAAGGAAGACAATTCAGAAGAGTCGCATAGCCAGAGTTGTTCCAACCAAACTCTTCACATTTTGAGAGAATTTGAAGGACCACTTCATGAGGAGGAATGTAAAGAAATCTCCTTGGCAGCCACCATTGAGAAGGAAGAAGTATTGTACACTGAGATTGAGTTCCATCATGCTAAACAACTATTCAAGATAAGTTCAGAGTTACAGTCAACAATAGAAAAAGAAGAAGAACATAGAGAGATGATTGTTTTGCCCAATCCGAGAGTAGACTTGGACTTCATCCACCTACCTTCACTCATTGATACTAAACTAAAGTTTACAACATGCAACATTCAGCTATTGATGGTAAAAAGCAAACCATTAATGTTGAAGAGGCTCCAACATGAGATTGATGCATATAGCAGTTTGCAAAATGAATTTCCAAGGAAGCAAATTTTTCTTCACCAAAGTATGAGCCTAGAAAGTTATACATCCACTCTCATGGAGCATGCGCACCAAGAAAGGTACATGACATTAGTTTCCTTACTTCCATGGTTCTTTAAAGTTGGGTGGATGGAAAATTCCTTTATTATTGGTGATGATTTTGAATTTTGGATATAAGGTTTTGATATTGGAGTTGAGAAAATAAATTCGAAGATTGAAGATTATTGTGATTCAACATTGCTACAACTACTAGATCCGCATGTCGTCTTTTGTGAACTCACCATTTTTCTCCCATTGTTGGCGAGATGGTTTGTAAGATCCTTTAGGAAGAAATTGCCTCAAGGTGGAAACAAAAATTTTCCATTTGATTCGGGTGGAAGGCATGTAAAGAAGATAATGATGAATACTCCCTGGATTTGAGGACAAATCCTTTTCAACCCCGGGAGTATGATGTGCCCCAAGTTCCGAAACTTGAACCCGAGCCAGGGCCTCTTTTATTCTCTAAATTTTTATTTATTTTTCAGCTTTTTTTAATCAAATAAACATCATTGGAGTTGGCATTTGGGCTAATGGAGATTTTACAATCTTTGGGGAAAAATTGTGAGCTGTTTTTCCGCCTAGATTCTGACCTCTGACAGTTCAAGTGGATTTTTGACAATCGGGGTAACATCGTTTCAACTTTGATCCTTCATACCAAATGTAACCAACATCTAGAGGTTTCGAACGAGCTATTGAGCATTGTATTTGGGCTCCATTTGGTATGTCAAATGTCTTTGTTTCAAAGAGCAAAACTCAAACTCGGGTTTATTGTTGTTGTTTTAATTAAGGGTTTGTTTAGTCATTTGCTACCTAGGGATATTTTAGTCTTTTATATTTTTATTGTAAAACCTTAGGGTTTAATATCCCTTTTGGCTGGAATGGAAAATCAGTTTTGAAGAATTAGAAAATAACCATTGTTGAAAGTGTGTGCTCGCGGGAATCTCCCTCCTTTTGGCCCTCTCCATTTTCACCCGAACTTGTTTCTCTTGTAGCGATTTCTTGAGCAAGTTGGAAGGGTTGCTGTCTCTTCCAAAGCATCATCTTTGGTGGTGTTCTTGTAGTGTGGAGATAGGAGAATCGCTAGATCCCTTGGAGAGCGCTTAATCCGTGATTAAGCCGATTACTTCGATCCTCTCACGTTAGGAGGTAAAATCAAACTCCACGGTTCCCTTTGTAATTTTGAAGATTATAGCTGGTAAGACTTGGTTATTCTGGATCTACTCTTCTCATATTTTATTGTCTCCATTGGTGTTATGAGTTATGGTCGTCGTTCTTTGTGAAAATGGGTTTATTCTGGATTTCTAGCTAGCCGCAAGAATCTGTTTCTGGGTGAGCTGTTTTCTGTGACCGTTTGTTGATCTGTTTTGACACCCTTACAAGGGTTTTCGTGATTGCATTGCTTCTACAGATTTATTCTATATTGAGTGCTGTTGCTGCCTACCAATTTTGGAATTCATTGGACTTATATGGAATGAGATCTCGTTGTTTATTTGCTGGTCGCTGAATCTGTCCAGTGGTAGCCCTGATTTTTGAATTCTGTTGTTTCGATCATAAGTGGAGATCTGTTGAATTCTGTTGGGAGTTCAGTTTCTTTCCAGCTTATTGGCAGATTTTTCTATTTGCCTCTTATTGATCCTTGGAGCCTATCAGATTCCATCAAGATAACTAAAGATGTTACACAATGACATGGACGAAATTCAAGACGATCTTTTATGACAACTATTTAACTCACACGATAAGGACAAATGGTGTTGTGTTTGGACGACAGTGATTGATGCGATATGTATACTGACTTTGTCGGGTTGTGGAGATTGAATGAAAGTTTCTGTGAACAGATTGTGAAACTGTTTTATGCCAATTTGGAACTATCCACCCAACCATTAGCGGTCTGGACTTACTTGTTTGGACGGAAGTTGAAGCTGACTCCCAACGATATTAACCTGCTCCTTGGATGTTTCATGGAGGAACCAAGGGAGAAATATTACCACGTGCCTCGTGAGCCAAATTTCATCAGACGATGAGAATGTCTGACAATGCTTAAAGTGTTGCACCATGATCCCAAGATAGCAATGTTCAAGAAACCAAAGTCCAATGACTTGACGCCAAAGCCTGAGTGATCCACACCATCTTGATGCACACTATTCTGCATCGGGATAGACATCGAGACCACATTAGCTGCATGGATTTCTCTATGCTGAAAAAGGTGTTCAACTGAAAAAGTGAATATCGGGTATGTGATTTTGAGTCACATGTACAATATCCTCAACAACCTAACCAAGAGTCGGCCCTTTAATTGGCTCATTCAGAGGATTATTGAACATAACGGGGTAACAGTCTCGGATGAGGAGCTAAGAATCTAAGAGAATGCCTGTGACGTCTACAACAAATTGAACGTGGACTGCATAGGGATCTCCAAACCCGCCCCGAAGACTCGAGCAAAAGTTTCTCAACCTCTAGCCCCCTCAGTCGGATAGCCTCCATCCCCCTCGGAGGAACAACCTCCATCATCGTCTCTGCAGCACATGAAAGATGATACTCCGCAACGTATGACTCTACCCCTCCTCAGTCACCTCACTTTACGTCGATGCCTGAGGAGATTATCCACTGGATGCAAAGAATGGGGGAGCAAGCAGAGAAGCGGCATCGAATGGTGTTGGATTGAGTTCGAATGATGGAGGATCAACTTATAAGGATGGAGGAGTACTATCAAATGGGTTTACACAAAATGCAAACAATGGAGGACAGAGCAGAGGAGCACCATCAGCAGTTGTTGATCAAATTGCAAAGAATGGGGCAACGATCAGCCCCTTCAGCATCCTCTCGAGTAGCCCCTCCAATAGCCTTTCCATCCTCTCCAACAACCTCTTCAGCTTCCAGATGCACAGAATGCTTGTAAATTTTTTAGTTTATACATAAAGTCCATTATTTAATTTATTTGCATGTGACGTAATAATGTATCTCAAATTTACAGCACCATTGACCTCAAACGCCAACCTTCTCCTCCTGCTTTACTTGTCAAGGTGTAGCAAATAATTGCTCCTATTCCTCAATTGACAGAAATGTCGGGTGGAATACAACCTCCACCACTTAAAACTGTGTGTGTGGTACGTCTTTAATTTGGTTATCTACATGTCTGTACTTATTCATATCTTATTAGTCTGACGGTAACTTGTCAATATTTATTATAGCTAGTGGAAGTGATGGATATTTTCACGAAGTTTATTCGTGCAAATACTAGGAAAAACCTGGAGATGTGCACAATTCTTGTAGGAATTATGGTAGGTTGTTTCATTTTCTGGCATTAAGTGTTTTGGACTAGATACTTAGGATATTTTGCCTATGTGTTTTCATTTTCAAGTTTAGGGTGAGTACCACATCATTGAGCTTATTTTCCCGAAGCAAGAAGCGACGTCACATACGGTGAGAATTATGTTATGTTACAATAAGTAGTTTAGAATCTTTCATTTTAGTTCTCATCCTTGTGTTGCGTTCTTTGTATGCAGTGCTATGTAGTGAACAAGGAAAAATACTTCAACGTTCAAAATGAAAAATCGCTAATGACAATAGGGTGGATTCACGTAAGTAAACTTCTCATTTTTTTTGTTTGTCTTTCATGTTTGAACAGTTCTAATGCGTGGTTTACATTTCAGTCAAACCTAAAGCAACTATGTTTTTTGTCGTCCGTTGACCTACACACTTACTACCCTTACCAAGTGTTGTTAGAAGCAATTGCAATCGTCGTAGCAGCAACAGACAAAGAGAAATATATATTTTTCCTTGTGTAGATTCACATTGCTTTTCGCTTATGTTCTGATTTTTCTCTTTGCATTTCAGCCCACATGACATCTTTCAGTGTACTAGTGGGGGGTTAGAGCTGCTCCGAAATTGCAAGGAGACTAGCTTCCACCCTCACGAAGATCTACCTGATAAGAGTCCCTTGTTCGCCAAACAGTCCATTATATACCTAAACCTGAATTTGTCATTTGCAATTATCGATTTGCCGAAGAAATATCGCAAGAAAGCAACGCCGATTTTGTTTACTTGATGTGTAGGGATATTGATTGGGATACTGATTTTGTTGTATTGAATATTTATTCATTGTCTCTTTGGATAATTAATTGTTTTGAGTTGGATAATATAAGTTTATATTTATGTTTGGATAATATCTAGTTGGACAATATATGTTTGGAAACTATTTGGTTGGATTTCTGGTTTTGATAATATCATAGGGGGGAGAGATTAAAACAAGGGAAATTCTTGCAAAATTTTTATTTTTTTGAAAGAGAAAGAAAGAAACTTTGACTCAAACCAAATTATCCATTTTATTCATTATCAACAAACAATTAATATGTTCATTATAGAAATTTAAACAACATGTGCATAACACCGAAATATATAAGGCAGAGGAATTCTATCGTTTTGTGGAGAAATGTTGATGTTCTGCCATGGAAAGATGTCATTCCGATGGGGAAAGTATTACGTTTCGTGATGGAACGTCAATTTCCGCTGCGGAATGACAACTCTCCGCAGCGGAACGTCAACATTCCCTGCTAGAATATCAGAATTCCACTGTGAAACGTTGACGCTTACTTTGGTTCCAATTGACCCCAATTCCACTTCCGGCCAAATCTTCCCGAGGCTAGCAAATTCTAATCTGTCTCAATTTCATTTTGTTCAAAATTACATTTTCATACTAATCGATTTCATTCACCATCAACAAACAATTCCATTTCATTACAACCATATAAAGTATATGTGCATTACATACGCAAACCAAATTATCAATTTCATTACAACCATATAACGTACATGTGCATTACAGCCGCAAACCAAATTATCAATTCCATTACAAGCATATAATATACATGTGTACCAAGAACCAGTGTGTCTCGGGCTAGTAACATGCAGATGTTGAAGGACTCGCTTAAGTTGTTCAGGTTTATGTTACACTTTCAAGTTCTTTATACTATCTTCCCGCTATGGTAGGAGCTTACATGTTGCTCTTAAAAGAGTAGTACCTTGTTGTCGTTCATTTAACTTCTTCGTATATCTTTGCCCACCAACAATCTCACATAGCTTGTAACGACCTGGGTTTTTTATTGCCTTTTAAAAAAATTGCGTAAAATTTAAAACTTTTCTTTTACTTAAATCATTTTCTTTGCAGTTGCATAGCGGGAGATTATTTCGTTCTGAAAACCATTTAAAAGATTCTTTTCGTAAAACATTTTGTTAAATACAACGGAAGTCCTTTTTAAATAAAACAAATAAATAGTTTAATTTCTTTACAAAGTCCTTTACAAACCATCTTTCTTTAAATCCCTTTAGCCTAACGAGCCACAAGATCCACGCGTGCAAATCCTTAATCAATTGCTCCTTAACCTGTTCTCCTGTGCGTGAACCTACATCGCAAGACTTAACTAATGAGCCTAAGGCTCAGTAAGTGATATAAACGAAAACTATAAATGTAATACCCCGACTTTTTATATCGAAATTTAATAAGAATAATTGAGAAAAATTTTAGAGATTTTTGGATTATTGGATAATTAACCGGGGTATTACCAAGGACGTAGCTGTTAGGCTATAATTTAAAAGAATTTATTGGAGGTTTAATTGATGGAAATTAATTTATGGAATTGAGAAATTTAAATTGGACCTTTATTAATCATCAAGCGGTATTTAGAATAAATCAGGAATTGGAATTGAGTTGAAAATAATTTAATTAAATGAAGGATTTAATTAAATTATTAAAGAGGGATTTATTTGTGAGGAGTAATTTATTGGATAGTTATATTAAGAAGAATAAAATGAGATTTATTGGATTTGTTGAATAAGGATTTAAAAATTTAGAGAGTGAATAATGAATGAAATTAATTGGAGATAATTATATATTAATTGTGTAATAAGAAATAAAGAAAATTAATTAGAATTGAGGGAGAACCTGTTCAGATCTTGTTGATGGGCTGGTCCGGTTCGGGTGGTGACTTAGTTGGCCCAGTTTAGGGAATTAAAGGGGGTATTTGGTTTTTATTTTTAGCCTTGGGCCATTTGGTTGAGAAAGAGGGGGAGATAGATCGAGAGAGAGCATGAGGGCTCAAGAAGGGGGGGACGGTGAGGACCCGACGTGTGACGCGTCGGGAGCGCGGCTGCTAGCGACGACGCGGTGATGACTTTTGTAACGACCTAAATTTTGGTAATTCCTTGAAAATTGGTGAAAATTTGAAATTTCTTTCTTTTTAAAACAAAACATATCAGAGTGCGACTAACCGGAATCGCTACTGACTCTTTCTTTAAACTCGTTATGAAAACCAATTGATAAAATGTGCGGAAGCGTAAATAATAAAACCATTTGTTTAAAACGTTGTGGGAGCGTAATTCATTAATAAAGAAACTTAATGGAAAATTAAGTAATTAAATACACTTACGAGAAAGGAAAACCGAAGAATCAAGTGCACTTTTATCACAACCGTTTACTCATCTTTCTCTTTGTCTGGCCAGCCTCGAGTCTCGCGCGTGTAAATCATCCATCCCTGCTTCATCATGTGTTTATCGTCTACTTATTATCTGTTTGTCAATATACCTACACCACAAGTAAGGATGTGAGCTTTCACCCAGTAAGAAAATAGGGAAAACAATTATGCATATCTCTCTTTAATTCTTCTTGGAATAGGGGCCACCCAAACCAATCCTTTCATTACGTTCATTCGTTGTTCGTTTGTTCGTTTGTTCGTTCGTTTGTTACTCGTACTTTGAGCTGGAGATTGGAGGTTGTCCTTTGAGATGGCCTAGTTTATCGGCTTCTAATCTCCTGTGTGCATGCTAGTCCTTTTCCCGACTAGGTGAGGGTATATCCTAGCTGCTAGGATAGATCCGGACTACCCATCTACCCCAACTCCCTGGTTGTTCCCTTTCCGGCGTATCCTGCCTTCAAGGTTCCTCCCCTTCTGGCGTATCTCGCCTTCAGGGTTTCTTCCCTTCCAGCGTATCCTGCCGAGGGTTTTTTCGGTGATGGACGTATCCCGCCCATCTCGAACATTCTTGTTCTTAGCGTTTTCCCTTCGGGCGTATCCCACCCTCTAGGCTTTATTCCAGTGATAGACGTATCCTGCCCATCCTGGATGTTTTCTATTTCCTTATTCCTTAACATTTTTCCTCACTCATGGATGTGTGAGTACCACCCCAAAGTGGCACTCTCTACGAGTTTCTATTAACATGATCTCAACCTAACATGACACACAATGCATATAACATAACTTTAATAGGAATTGAAGTGCGCATATGGAAGACAGTAATTGAATTAAAAGCGCAAATAAAAGGAATGGAACACCTAATAATGTACAACATATGAATGAAGTAATTATAGAACCAATTGAACAACAGGGAACATACTCGAATACATAAATCACAATAATAAAGGAGATACAACGGATCACAAGCGGCGTGCATATTAAAGTAAGGTATAAATTAATTAACATGCTCAAGAAAGAATTATAATTACCATCTAGTTAATTATCTCAATTAATTTATATGCTCAAGGGTTGATTTCATGTTTCTATCCTTGTTAGCTAATGATGCTTAGATTTAGTGTCAGCTAATCATGCTTAACAACAAATTGCTGGGAGCGTGCTTAATAAACTAAATTGAACAAATAACAGAAACATACTTAACAATTGGTTAACAAAACGTGCTTAATAATAAGTAATAGTAACATGCTCACCAAACAATTGATGGAAACATATTTAGCAATTGATTCATAGAAATATTCTTAACGAATAACTAATGGAAACATGCTTAACGAACGACGAAATAGAAACATGCTTGATTCATTAATTAAAATTAGGTTCACGTGCTTATCTCATCAAAACCATAAACTAAACTAACTAAGCATGCTTATCTAAACAAACACTTATATGGAAATATAGTCAACCAATAGAAAATAATAACATGCTTGATGATCGAATACAATGGCATGTATTAACAAAGGGAACGAATTAACAATTGACTAACGAGAACACGCTTAACAAATGACTAATAGAACATGCTTTATCACGCTAGAAATTGCGATTTATCATGCTTTTACGAGCATAATATGCAGCGAGGTTATCTAACCATTCATGCTTGAATATGTACATTTAGAAATTAACTAATAAAAACATGCTTAGCAAGTCACATGTGGAAATCTATTAACGAACAACAATAGCAAACATGCTCGACAATTCATTATGATAAGAAATGCGCTAAATGAATTAATGCTAAATAACACCAGAAGATTTATAGCTCCTAACCAGAACTAAGAATTATAAACTAAATCCATTATATTAACAAATGATATGAGAATATGCAAACACTAAACTTCTACCAAGGTAAATGGAACCAACCAAATCACTTTTCCTTTTATTCCTTCATACACTATCATTATACCGTGAGCAATAAGCATTCATTATTTTTCCTTCATTCGAACATTAAACATTTAACATCTTTCTATCAACATAAGGCATTCTATTTTCAACAATTGTAGTAAGGAGGTTATAAGAAATTAATAACAGGATATCGTTCAAGGAACACAACACCACTCACGCACACTACTTGTGGTGTAGGGCCTCCACAGGCCAAGACACACCCAAGTTCCTTACCTCAATTCTTCATTGTGTGCTAGCACTTAGTCGCTACTCTTCTCCCTTCTGATACCTTCACAATTTAAAACGTTCATTCATTAATAAAATTAAATCTTAACGTCTTTCAAATCCCTCGTTACTCACTAAAATCTCCTAAATAGAATCATTTTCTTAATTGCTACTTAGCTTAATAATTAATCCTAATATTCGTATCCGATTACCATCATACATTCGTCCAGTCAATAACTCAAATCTAACCAACAGAACATATTTCCAAAGTTGTACTTTAACAGGTTTATATCCAAGTAACATAACACTTCCAATATTCAATGACAGATTATGTCATTGCTCCTCCATCTCCAAACTACAGAGTATCATTTCGTAACCAAAACGACACTTCTATACTCACCACTGCCCATCGATAGATTACCCATTCCATCCATAGAATAAAGACACAGAACATCCAATAAAGGTAGTAGTTAACAAAATTACTAATTTAAGATAACATACACTTATTATCTCTAAATTTGTACTTCATAGGTCAACAAGGCAGTAGCTCACCAAAAAATAATTATCCAGAAACCCAACACTTCAGAGTTAGCAATCCAACATCCTTCTAAAACCCAACATTTTCTCACCCATTATTACATTCAGAAATCCTTAGCAAGACAATAACTAATATAAACATTGGACTGACATTCACAACACAATTCACAGATTAAAAAACGGAGGTGAAAGCTCACCATCCGAAGCTCTCAGCCAATCCCCTCCATCGAGCGATCTGCTTCACCATCTCTGCCTTTTCTCCGGCTTCTCTGCCCCCCTCAGTTTACTTCTCGTCACAGAAGCTCAGCACACCCAACAAAACTATCAAACTTCATCCAAGAACAGACACCAAACTCGAAGGAACAGAGAGAGAAGGTTTACCTGGAGGAGCACAGAAACCCGAGAGCTCACAATCCAGCCATCTCCATCTCTGGACTTCAACTCATCTCTCGGCCACTATTGGAAGAACACCCGAGGAGCTACACTTGAGAGCTCCCTTCTCCAGCTTCTCTACCTCCATTCTCCCTCTGTCTCTTTTCTGTATATCAACAATGGAGAGGGAACACTCTCAGCCAAATCCTTAGAAGGCAGAGATCAACGTTCTCCGCATGCCCGACCATCCCTGCATCAACTGTCCAATTGTCGGCTTCATCAGAACAAAATCAAGGACGTACCTATTCGGTCCAAACCACAGATGGTCCAGCTTGAACCAACCCGTCCACCAGAACCGAAGCCCCCTGGCCATCGAGGAAGCCACTGTCGAAAGGGAAAACGGTGATTTGTCCTCCGAATCGACCCTCCAGACAACAACAAATCCAGAATTGCAAGGGAGGAGGAAAACCCAATCAATCTTACCTCAAATCATCGCCAGAAGCTGCTCCCGAGGATGTCCCGATTTTGAGCCCTAGACGTCTGCGCCGCTTGCACACCGCCATCGCAGCAGCTCGTCGGTCGACGTCGCAAGGTCGCCGGACATCGTGTTTCTGTCCTCTTCGTCGTCTCCCTCTCCCTCGTTCTCTCGGTCACTCCCTCGCTCGCGTTCCCTCTCTCTCTCGTCTTTGCCTGCAAAGAATGGCCAGAGGCCATTCTTTTTGTTCACTCCATCGGTTCAAACCGATTTCTCTTACTGAACCGATTCGGTTTATCTTTCCATTAATCCCATAAGTCTTCTCATCTCTTCTTTCATTTTAATTCATCTTTAAAGTATTTAACCAACACTATAATTTAATTAATTAAACTAACATTCTTTTTAATTAATTAAATCATCATTTATTTAAATTACATAATTTTGCATTTTATCTTCAATTAATTACTCCTCTTAAGAAATATTAATTATTATCCAATAAAATTCTCACAAATTTTAATCTAACGAATACGTCATTAGTAATACCCCAATAATTACTCCACTTAAAAAGTTGGGGTATTACAACTTCCACGGACGGCAACTGCGAGTGAGGTGGCATTGTTCGGCGGTGACGAATGGCTAGCGAACGATGAGCTAAGGCACGGGTTCGTTCGGCCCGATTGCAATCGCGATTTGTGGATGTGATTTCTTGGCCGAGGTAAGCTGTTGGTCTATATCTTCCATCTCTTCCATTGCGTTTGGTTGCTAGGCGTTTTCGTGTGGTGTTGGCAGGAATGGAATCGACGATTGTGAAGGATGCAAGCGCTAGGATCGCAAGGGAATGACTTCAGTTGGTAGTTCGGGCTTGACCAGCCGAAGGCCTAGGGTCCAGCTGCGGCTCGGTCTGCACGTAACTCTCCCCTTCCAGCTATGTGATTCTGCTGACACATGATGGGGAGCATATTTGTTGGGGTTGTTGACGAATTGAAGAGGAGACAGCAAGTGGATGAAAAATTGAAGAGGCTGTCGGGCATGAACGAAGGATAAATAGCAAAGGAGTTTTGGGCAGGAGACTTCTCTTCTGGTTGCCGAGTGAAGTTTTCGGGTGAACTGAGGAGGCAGAAGGTTGGATCGCTTCTGGTTGCCCTGTTCTCTGGTGATGGCCGAGAGGTGGGTGTGGTGAGACTCTGTTAATTTTGGTTGCTGTCTGAAATGTTTGATTTTCAGTTATGGACATATTTCCTATTTTTGGGTTTCTGTTTTGGTTATGTTAATGAGTTGCTAATCCGTGGATTCAAGTTGGAATGGAGTTTTATGATTCTATTTAAAATGGATAATGGATTCTGTGTTCTGGATAATGGATTATGTGTTCTGTAGGGTATATTGTTAAGTGGATAGTAATGGATGGTCATTCTGATAAGTGGTGTTTGTAGAAGCTGTTGTTCTATTATGGGTTATCTGTTTTAGTTATCTGCTTTGTGAACATTTAGTTGGTGGGATGTAGGAGTTAAATTGACGTTGTTCATGTTGGGTTCTGTTTAGTTGCAAGTTTTATATAAATGTTATGGGAAGATTTATGTTAAAAGAAAAGATATAAGGTAAAGAGATGGATTATGTTTCCTTGTGTTGAGCCATGGTAGTATATTATTAATTGGACGTAAGGTTATAGATTCCTCTAACTATTGTTGGTCTGCAAATATACTATGATTAATGATTTGGATAGAAATTGGATGTTGAATACGTGATGGATGCCTTGATGATGTTCGATTATGTTGCTTTCTATGGCTATGGTTGACAGTTCATGAAAGCTATAATGCATGTATTTTGGATTAGATTCGTACACCAAGATTTAAAATTAAAGGATTCTACACATTTAATTTATGTGCTGCACATTTTGATGACTGTTGTTGTTTTGGAATCATCCTTAATGAGTGAGAACATACCCTTGTGGAAAGAATTGTGGAAATAGGAAGTGTTAAATTAATGTGGGATTAATTCATGAACGTTGGTTTTTAATTCGGTTCACTAGTTGGATAAATGTATGCTGGAAATGGGATATATGTAAAGAATGTCTCGATTCAGATATTGTTATTAAGTGTTGAATTATGGACCAATAATTCATGGATGAAATTATGATGGTAATTATGGGTCTATAAATTATAGATGGAATTTCGTTGGTCTTCGCTACGTATTAATCTAAATGTTATCAATCGAGATTAATGGATTAAGCAAAGTTGTAATTAATGAAGCAGTTTCGTTTAAGAAACTCTAAACAACGACGTAGAAGAATTAAAGATAGAAAAAGACGACAAAGTTTAATAATGATTAATTGATTTGATTAATAATTAAAAGTTATTAAATTGTGAAGGTACAAAGAAGAAGAGAAGAAGAATAACGGCTAAACGCTAATTCACGTTAAAGATATGAGGTAAGGAAATAGGGGTGTCTTGGCTAGAGGAGGCCCTACACCACAAGTAGAGTGCGTGAGTTTTACGTTAGTGTTCTGTACTTTATTGTTAGTTCTGTGATTAAATGCTTTATTTATTGATAGTGTTGTTTTCCTGCTTTCCTTGGGTGATATATTGATGTTATGTCCTCGGTTGATAGTGATAGTTGAAATGAAAGTGGAACAGGTGAATGATAAATGGTTATGTGAAGTCCGAAGATGATCCAAGAGTTTTATGCTATGTAGATTATCATTTTATTTCTTTACGCATTTATTCTCCGCTGCCCTTTTTCCTCTGCACGTTAATAACTTGTCAAGCATGTCAATTATAATTTGTAAGCATGTTAATTGACTAGGTTAACTAATGAGTATGTTAATTAACTGATTAATTATAATGAATTTAAGCATGTAAATTAACTAAGATAACTAACTAGAATGCTAATCGTATCAACTTGAGCATGTAATTAATTATGATATTAATTAATTAGAATAAAACCATGCTTAATCAACTAGAATAAGAATCACCAATTTACAAGCATGTTTCCATTATTCGTTGTCTAAGCATGTTTTCGTTAATTGTTGTTTAAAGCATGTTTCCCTGTTTAGTTAGCTTAGTTAACGAGCATATTTAGTCAATCATAATTCATTGTATACTTCATTACCGTTTCTTTACTGTTCATTTATTTTTAATTACTGTTATTTATTATATTAGTCATTTCAATTATAGTTGCTTTAAATTACTTATATTTCAATGCGCACTTTAATTACATAATCGATGCTTTACTTTTCTAAGGAGTAGAATGATAAAGATGATGAAAAGAGAATGAAGTAAACGTGAATGAGTTAAGAGTTTCATTGACTAACTGAATAAATGTCTTATGAATGCTTTTGTTATTGTTTTCTTGTATTTCTTACGAGTCTAAGTCCTTAGCATATTATTTTCCGTTAAACCGAAGCATGATTAGTTAAGTAGAACAAAAGTATATTTAAATCACCTAGAATAATAAATATAGGAAGCATGTAAATGGAGTAGGAAGTTAACTAGATAATTAGCATGTTAATTCCTTTATTCAATATTATAAATGTTCTCTGTATTATTGGTTGTCTTCCTTGCTATGCGTTTTCAATTCCCATTATTTTTTTATATGCGCTTTTAATTTCAGTTACTTTCGTTTATGCGCACTTCAATTTTTATGAATGTTATATTGTGAAGCATCATGCATCATGTTAGGTTGAGAATGTATGACCATGCATCATGTTAATAGAAAGTAATAGGGAGTGCCACTTTGGTGGTGGTACTCAAGAATGCATTATGTGAGATAAAATGTTAAGAAAATGAAGGAAATGAGGAGTTGGAGGGCAGATGGGTAGCGGGTCTAGTCTGCAACTAGCTGAAGCCCCTCCCTGATCGGGTACGAGAGTTCTAGTTGCAAGTAAAAGGCTAGGTCTGATCACTATTCCATTCCATAGGCAATCCTCCAATCTTCCGCTTGATGTACGAGTAATGAACGAAAGTAAAGTAAAGAACGAATGAATGACGTAATGAAAGGATTGGTTTGAGTGGCCCCCATTCTAATAAGGATTAAAGAGAGGCATCTCACGTTGCATTAAACCTTTTTTCTTACTAAGCCCTTTGAGCTTACAGTTGCTTGTGGTGTAGATGTAGGTACTGTACGTGAAAAGAAATGAACAGACTTAGGAGTAAAAGCGAAAGACGACAAACAAATAATAAAGCAGGGATGTAGGATTTGCACATGCGAGACTTGTGGCTAGTCAGGCTTAAAGGAAATGAGTAAACGGTTGTAATTAAACAATGTTTAAAATGGTCAGTTTCAATTATTATTTTGATTGTTTAGTATTCTTCTTTAAAACTGTTTTTATTTACGCTTCCGCAATGTTTTAAATAAACGATTTATTTTACGCTTCCGCATTTTATTTATTAGTTTTCAATACGAGTTTAACTAAAGGTCAGTAGCGATCCGGTTTAGCATTGCACTCTGATAATTGTTTTAAAAGGAATTTTAAAGGCCTTAGCAAAATTTCAAATTTTCACGTATTTCAAGGAATTACAAAAATTTGGGTCGTTACAGTAAACATGCTATGCATCTTTTAAAACCATGTGTTGCTATTCATTTTGTTTTCTTTTATCTTATATGTGTTAATCTCTTTTCTTTTGTTTCTGTGTCGGACATTACTTACTGGTCCACAAAACTATTTAATTATGTACTTTGGTTGCCGAGCATTACTTGTTAGCCTTTTTGTTAGGCTAAGTTGTATTCTGATGATGACTAAAATGTTGATTAATTTAATAAATCAATAAATTGTATTTTGTGTTATATTTTATATGTTCCGGATATTATTCTTATCGTTTTTATCATAATATTTATATCCGTGTATATTGGAAATACCCTAAAAATGGGTATTATTAATGTTCTAACATGTTTATTTGAGTCCATGTAGTGTTGGATATCTTTTAGGGACTCAATATAGTTCAAGGGCAGTTTTAGAGTGAAGAGCGGATGTGGCGGACTCTGCGGACGTAAGAATTGGCGTCCGATTTGTCTCTGTCCAATTCAGTGAGAAGCGGACGATGATCGCGGATAATGCGGACGTGAAATGGCGTCCGCAGCTCTTCAGATGTGCGAACGGGAAAATGAGAAGAGGACGCTATTTTAGCGTCCCCAACATTTTTGTGAAGACGTGGACGATGTATGCGGACGCTGCGGACGATGAGAATGGCATCCGATTTGAATCTGTTCTGTTCTATGGAAGACGCGGATGATAGATGCGGACACAGCGGACGATTAGATTGGCGTTCGCAAATGCCCAGAATTGTGCAACGACTATATTTTCAACGGACAAATTTTTTCCCAACGGTCATGCGTACGATGAGGATGCTGGGGACGTCTAGAAGTGCTGTGTTTATAAATATGATATCACTCCAAGCTCTCTACAACGAACTGGGAATCGTGGCGAAGCCCTGCTGAATTTTATACACGATTCAATCACTGTGAGCTTTCAATATTGTTGTACATCCAATTCTCCCCAACCCATAAACTTGCGAGTTATATTTGGGAGAATTCGGATTAGCTAGATTTGAGCTTTAATTTCCGATTTTATTATATTGTGCTTGATTGTAAAGGGTGATTCCCTAAGAATTCATCACACGAAGTTGATAACCGGAAATACTCATAGGCTAGATTGAACGCCCGTAAGTTCAATCATTGGGTGACGCCCCGCAATAGTCAAGTTTAGGGTGACGTCCTTTAAGAGTCAAAGGTTGACGACCTTAGAATTAGTTAAGGGTGACGCCCCATCTAATAGTCAATTTGTAAACGGTTTTATTGGCACCCGTAAGCCAATTACTTAGTGTATCTCCAAGTGGAACTTGGAGCGCGGACGTAGGCGAGTTTGCCGAACCTCGTAAACAAATATTGTGTGCACTTCTCTAACCCTTACTCTTTACATTATTGCATATATATGTTATTGATATTCTAATTATATGCATTAAATCACTTAGGGTTATTAGAGATTGAAATATCGCACGAAAATATTAGAAACGCTATATTCACCCCCTTCTATAGGCGTATATCGATTCTACATTACTTACCGATCCAACCTCTTTAATTACGTGCTTTGGTTGCCGGGCATTACTTACCGGTCCAACCTCTTTAATTACGTGACTTTTATTCGTATTTGATTCCATTTTCTATTTTCTATTTTCTTTTCAAAACTATGCATGAAAATCATTTTCGTATCTTTTGAAAACTATGATGCATGATGCTCGTGAATGCATACATTCTCTATCATATGATTAGCGAAATCTAATAAAACAACCAACATACAATTCACAGATCATGCTTATAAAACTGTAAACATGCTCAGTATCTAATAAAGTAGTAAACAACAAAATGTGCATATTCTATTCTTGCGATGTAAGGCCCTAAGGACCAAAGCACATGCGTATCACTTACCTGCAGTCCGTGGCGCCTTTAGCACTTTATTCTTTTCCCATTAATACCTTCAAAATAATTAACATTTATTTATCAATATATTTACCAATCATGAATCCCAACTTTGATATCGTTATTTCTCGTTTATTCATTTAATAATACATTTCACCTTTTCGTCCAATTATTTTCATCGACCAATTTAACCAATATTTATTCATTAATAACCAACCACCGAATTTTCATAAACCTTAACGCTTAACAAATCTCATTAGTCAACTTAATTACTTAGCAATCTCGCAATAAAAATTCCAATATCTTAAATTCTCATTCATGTAGTGAAATTGCTTAGTCCAAAATAATACTCGATTACTTAACAATTTTCATTGCTTATAACTTAACAACCAATCGAGTGCAGAGTAGACAATATAAGCATTTATAATAACAATGCATAATCTCACCATTTAAACCACTTTTCCATCACGTATACCAAGCAGTAATTAACACAGGGATATTCGTAACATAAATCATCCCAAAATAGAGGGGCTTTGCAATTATGCTACTACTCCAAATTAAACCCACCAATTTATCAAAGCAGCAACCAACAGTGTATTTATGCAATCCACATGGCATTATTTATCAACAAAACACCAACCAAAATATTAACAGAACAATGACCTAGAAGCTGTAAGGAAAACAGGAAGCAAGAATCTAACAGAGTATATCATTCAAGGCATTTCATATCAGGCAACAAGCTATCAAAAGGACAAACTTAATCGACAGAGTATCATCCAGACAGCACCTTAACCAACCCATTTTTCTAGTAGCATTAACGATTAGAAATAACAGGAATAGTCCCTCACTATTATAATCCAAACAGAGAACACCAACCACGTCCAAGCATAACATCTAGTAATATCTAGCCAACAGTAACCCAAAATGCATAACACAAATTTCTCAACAACAACATTCGGCATAACCAACAACACAACAGTGTATCACACCCATTTTTCTGTCATTTTCTACAGTCCACTCTTCATATAAAACACATAAGAAAAATGAAGGAATTGTTCTCACCATAAAGACCCGAGAGCAGGAAACAGGTCAACTCCCTTATTTTCATTCCTCTAGAGACACTCGGCCATCACTCTATCTCCAACTCTTCTTCACTCAGCAAGCACTCATTGTCCCTCACTCATTTTCCTCCGCTCTCAATTCTCTAGAGAGGAGACTGCAACGCTGATGGGTGATTACCCACATCAAGGAGGGTGGTTCAATGCTCCATCATCATGTGGAAGACTTGCTATCATCTAGGGAGAAGCAGCTAAAGAAAACCTGCTCCAGTCAAATCGAAAATCGGACCCACCTAAGCAGCGAGTCAGCAACTCGGCCGAATTCCCCCCTAACCAACACCAAATCATCCCTGCCCAATTCATCATTGCCATATCTTTCAACTATTTCGTCCAATAATCAGAACGCAAATACAGAGCAAAACAACAGACATACCTTGGCAACGAATTCGCAGCACCGTGGGCAGTTCGTCCAACTCCTGTGGGGTCCAATTGAATGAATCCCGAGCTCCCTCGCACTTGATTTCGCTCTCCCTCACACAGACTCTCCTTCAGCAAAAATCGCAGGGGTCCTCACTCACCGAAAACACTTAGCCCTAAATCATTCTTCTCCCCCATTTGTTTTTCAACCAAACCATTCCTTAACCGAACCAGACCACTTAATCTCCAGCCAAACTGAACCAGCATCCCTTCCTCCTTTTAAATCCTTTAATTCAATTAACCTTATTTTTAATTTATTTATTTTAATTCTCTTAATTAAATTCTTCATTCTTCATTTAACTAAATTATATACGACCCAATTTTGATTCTCGATTTATGTTGAATATTTCCCGACAATAATCATCGGTCCAATTTAATTTCTTCCATTCGATTTCTCAAATTAATTTTTCCATCATCAAATAATTCTTCAATTATCTAATTATAGCCAAATAATTTTCCAATTAATTTTACTTAATTCCATCACGAAAAATCAGAGTATTACATAGCTGAAATTAAAAAAGTTCACAGTCAAGCGCGTCATAATTTCTAAGTAGCATTTGGAAAAGAACATGCTTCAACCTGTAATTTGGTTTTGACCACTTTCTCTTGGAACAAATCTCATTTAATATATGTCACACTGATGCGGCTTCATATGAAACCACCACAGTTTATTGTCACACCGCTGCAGCTTCATATGAAACCGCCGCTGTTCAACTGTAAACTGTAGCGGATTAATATGTGCTTCGTTCAACAATTTAAGAAACCTGTGCATAAATAGACTTCACAGATTCAAGCAAATTGAAACGCAGTCGATCAAAAAGTGAAATGTTGTTAATTTTACAATTTCATAATAATCAATTTTCATTTCATCATCAACAACCAAATTATCAATTCCATTATAAACATATCATGTACATGTGTATCACAACTGCAAACCAATTTACCACTTCTGTTACAACCATATCGTGTATATGTTCATAACAAATACAAACCAAACTCCGTTACAATCATATAATGTACATGTGCTCTAAGAATTGATGTGTTGTAACCACATCAAGTGTTTGTGTTGTTTCTTGAGAAACATCCCGAAATTGTTGTAAATGATCCTTGCATGTTTGCTCACTTAATCTCGCTTGCTACTCATTTAGAAGAGGCATGACAATTTTCTATCTTTCTCCAGCAAGGGTGAACGTCATTGTGGCACTTTATTTGAATTGTCATTTCACCTAGCAGGCATTCCTCAACCAATGCTTCGTGAGTTGACCGCAAAGCACAAAGTCATCGGCGAGGCTGGAAGTGGAAGCAATGTTGGAGTAGAGCTCAACGGCGATATTTTGAGAGTTAAGTACTAGGGTTTTTCTGGTGAGCAAAACGAAAGTTTTCATCTTCGATTTTTGGGGAGGCTAGGTTTTGGCTATTGTCAATACAGTTACATGACTCCAAGTGCTTTGAGGCGCTCCGTTATATGCAACCAACTCAGAGCACTCGTAGTCCTGTAAATGTCCGACAATGACCGAAATCTAGCCTCCCAAAACATTGAAGACGAACACTTTCGTCTTGCTCGCAACCGTAGTACTTAACCCTCAGAACATCGTCGTCAAGTTCTACTCCAACATTACTTCCACTTTCAGTGTCACTGAGAATTCCGTGGTTCGCGATAAACTCGTCTGACCTTACACACGATTTTTATATACTAGAGCTCTAGGAATGCAGAATGAAGTATGAACCGTTACGGCATCATATGAAACTACCGCAATTTATAGTCAAACTGCGACAACTTCATATAACACTAAAGTGGTTTATCGTCTCACTGCTACGATTTAGTAAAAAACCGTAGCTTTTCATGAAAATTATCATGTTATTTTTTTACAACTATGGAGCCACGACGATTTGTTGACGAACCGCCATGGTTCAATATCATTACATTTAACGATAAACATGACAGCGATATTAACAGTATTAATATTCTATAATTAAGTGGTTAATTTGTTAACCAAAAAAAATAAATAAATGATTGATTTATCACAAATAAAAAAGAATGATGATTTGTTGGTCATTTTCCCTATCTCATATATAACATTAGCTTCCCAAAAGAAAGTCAGAAAGATGTGATGATGTATGACAGTGACAGCCAAACAAGATTTTCTTTTCTCAGTAAACAAATCATTTCTGGAAATTTCATGTTCTAATGGCCAACACGGTCAAGCGAGAGGGATGATTCAAAACTGGCCGGTTCGCACTGCAACAAACTCTGTCCTCAATCAAATGAAGTATATTTTGCAACCAATATATCCAATCTGTTTGGTAAATGAGAAATGGTCACACCTTTCAAATATAACTCGAAAAAACATAATAGTTTTAATTATAAATTATTATTTCAATAACCAGCATCGACCTATCATGTAAGAATTCAGTCAATCTATAGAGCTAGTGAATGAAGAGTGGCCCACTTTCCTATTTTTACCGAGAGCATACGCAAAATTATCACAAAATCTCCATAGACTACGAGAGTGAAGAAAATATAGACATACAAGGGCAAGTCTCCTATTTGTTATAAGGCTGTTTAAACCCATCCCCAAATTGAGTTCTTGTATGTACCACCACCCAGAGAATCAACTCACCCATTTCTTTCCCTGCAGCAAGACATAAAAATGAAATTGTTTGTGATTCCATACAACAAAATCATTATACTTAACCCCAATAGCGGACAATTTACCTCCATTTTCCACTAATTTTCCTTATGAATCTTGGGTAACCTTGGAAATTTGAGTGCACGTTCCTACTCAGGGACAAAACTACACAACTCGTATGCCTCTTTTGTCAGACATGCCTAAGATTCAACCATCTTCGAACGCTTCAAGTAAACCACCAATATGCCAATGCCTGCAAGAGCAATTGCACCGGCTACTGCTGCACCAGATGCAGAGGGCAGCATTCCCTTTTTTGGAGGGCTAGAGGTATCCAATTGTACACCTTTTTGCGTGCTTGAATCAGAAAAATCCAAATGCAGTTTCAAAACCTGAAGGGATGACCATGATAAAAATTGTTTTCAACCTTCAATCTTAGCTGCATATAAATAGTGACGGAAAAGCACTGTATGTCATGGTTACATATGATTCTACATTAAATAATAAGCTGACAAGTGCCAGGTCACTAATGCTAATGAAATAATGAAAGATGTGATTGCAGACCACAAAAATTATGAATCCACAATAATATACTGAAATGTTTTGATTTTTGTTACAATAGAATTATGAAAACCTAGAGGTGGATGTAATGTATGGACTATCTATCGTTTCAAGACTATTGATGGCGAATTGTGCATGAAATGTATCAGTGAAAAGTTTCTGCACCAATTAGCACGGTCATATTAAAACAACTTTCCAAAATATCATTCTGCACATCTTCAGTAAACTGCTATCACCAGTAAACAACCTCCATTTCTCCACCTTAAGAAATTCGAACTTACTAAAACAGCAGTACAAGAATAATGACTACCAATTATTTCAATTTGTTTATTTTAGGTTTTTTTTTCAAGCTTGAGCTTGTCTTTTATATTTATAATCTTTGTAGAGTTTGTGATGGGCATGGCATTAAACGACTCCATTGAAATAAAATGACCAAAATAACACAAACGGAAATAGAAAACCACAAGTCTGACAAAATACCAATCTGGAAAATATCACGAGTGACTCACTTGAAAAATAAAGATAACTTTTTTATAGACAATGTTCAATACCCTTAATTGACTCTTTTCCCTTAGTATTTATAACAAACTAATCCTATTATTAATACCTAAATTTCCCTAAAAATATATTCCCAACATTACCTGTCCCTTGAAATTAACCTTGTCCTCCAGGTTGTGAGTGTCCAGCTTTCCCAAAGTCCATGCAAAATATTTTCCAGTTCATCCCACAAGGTAATCCGACTTCAAACCCATAGAATAATGTATGTTGGCCTCCATAGTCTAAATTACCTCATTCAAAGTCCAGCCCACCAAGTTTTCTGATTTAGCCTGCCTTAATTCCAGCCCAACCCAGGTAAAAGTAGTTATCTTCCTACTCTAAATCTCCAGCCCAACTCTCCTTCACGCAGACATCTTGCTGGCTGCCCTTCTCTTGCACAGCCAATCCCAAGTTGGATACTGACAACCCATGGCCGGACTACGGCAAACTTCAGCTCGTCGTTTGTTTAACCTAAGATCCACTCTCCACCTTCCTCACTAACACCCGACAATATTCACGATTGGAGGTAAAGTCGAGCCGCCGCTGAAACTTGCCTTAACTTCTCCCAACTATCTGTCGTTGTGTCGTCACCCCTTCCTTCCAACGGTAAACTGTCCGACCGGCCATACCCAACTTCTTCACACATTCCTTTCCTTCCTTGAAAGTACGCTGCCTACGACTGCCCCATCCCAGTCGTCCTTTGAACTCGATCGATCGCCCCCAAACAGTTGTGGAAACCCCACAGAGTCACTGGACTTCGCTCGTCGCGGGACTCTGCCGACGAAACTTGTGCAACCCACCACCAGAAATCGCTCAACTGCCTTCCAAAACGACTAGAACTTCGTCGACCCAACTTTCAAGACGAAGAGGAGGTCCTACTCGGTATCCCACAGTTTTGTACCGCCTGTTATGAGCAACTCTCAAACAAGTCAAAAGAGCTTACTTTGTCATTGAAACAGTCGAAAACAGACGCAGGAGTTTCCCCCAGCGAGAGTTCGAGCAACCCAGAATTTTATAGGAAAGAGAACAAAATTAAAGTTTACATATTTTCCACACCTTCCCTATCATTTTTCTACTTATTTATACTATCTGTCTTTGCAACCCCTGCCTCGTCATCTTCCCGCGCTGGTACTCTTGGCCAATTCCCTCGCTGAAGTGTCTGCTTTAAGGTTGGTCTGGTCCGTGAATTGTTGAGCCGCTGTTGGATGAAGAACCGGGTCGCCCTGAGCTGCTCTCCTGGGTGTCTTGCCTCGCTTACGTCGTTGACCCCACTTGGAGTAGTTGAGGTTGTAACAGCCATCCCCCCTTATAGCACCTTGTCCCTAAGGTTGAAATAAAGAAAAACTATCAGCAATGATGGATGAATCGACCCACGTAGCGTCTGCCTCAGACTGATGATCCCACAAGATTAACCATTGCATAATCGGTGTATTGCTGTGCTTCACCATTCGAGTCTGCATAACGGCTTTTGGTGAGCGTTCTGGAGCCGAAAGTAATTCGACGGGCAAACTGGCACTGACCACTGCAGCAGTCCCCAGCTGTTGCTTAAGAAGCGAGACATGAAATACGAGGTGAATTTTAGCGGAATCCAGTAATAGGGGCCGATAAGCCACTTCGCCTATACGCTCTAGCACACGAAAGGGCCCGAAATATTTGGGGGCCAGTTTATGAGGGGAACGAGGATCCACCGACAATTGGCGATAAGGCTGTAATATCAAGAAGACCATATCGCCCACCTGGAAGGATCGCTCGATGCGCCCCTTATCCGCATACAACTTCATGCGAGCTTGCGCTTGAGCTATGTGCTCCCGGAGAGTTTTGTCCATTAGGTGTCTATTACACAGAAAGCGATCCACTGCGTCCGTTTCAGAATTGAAATAAGGTCCCAAAGCTAGTAGAGGAGGTTTGTAGCCATATAGAGCCTCAAAAGGAGACATTTTTATAGCTGATTGTACTGTAGAGTTGTACCACCATTCCGCCAGTGATAGCCACTGCCTCCAACGAGAGGGTTGAGAGTGAGTCATACATCGGAGATACATCTCCACACACTGATTAACGCGTTCTGTCTGGCCATCCGTTTCTGGGTGATACGCTGATGACAAGGCCAAGTCTGTCCCTAACGTACCAAACAATGACTTCCAAAACTGGGAAATGAAAGTCTGGTCTCTGTTGGATACAATCTGCTAAGGAAGCCCATGTAGCTTGAATATATTATCGAGGAAAATTTGAGCAACGAGCGGAGCCGAAAAAGGGTGGGACATAGCTATAAAATGGGCAAATTTAGTTAAGCGGTCAACGACCACCAATATGCAGTCAGCCCTGTCCGATTTGGGCAAGCCTTCAATGAAATCTAACGAGATATGTGTCCAAGGCTGATGTGGAATTGGTAGCGGTTGCAGGAGACTGGGAAGGTGAGTATTTTCGTGTTTACACCTTTGACATGTGTCGCATTTGCGAACCCAGTGGCAAATAGCTTTAGCCATACTTGGCCAGAAAAAATACTGTTTGGCCCTATGAATGGAAGCTTGAACCCCAGAATGGCCCCCATTAGTAGACTCATGTAGCTGTGAAATTAATTTCTCCTGAATATTGCCAGATGATCCCACTACTAGTTTGCCCTTGAATCTCAAGACTCCCGCTATCAGAGAGTACTGACTCGGCAATGGATGATCAAGTAATAGTTCAGCAATAGTGGAGGTGGCCCATGTGTCCTCTGAATAACTATCAATAATTTCTTGCATCCATAGTGGTTGAACACAAGATATGGCATCGCAGGACGACTTGTGGGGAATGCGAGAGAGAGCATCGGCCGCCGTATTAGAGCGGCCCTGTTTATGTTTTATAACATACTGTAAGCCGAGGAGCTTGGTGAGCCATTTTTGTTGTAGTAGGGTAGTAATACGTTGTTCCAACAGGTACTTAAGCGAGTGGTGATCTGTTTGGATAATAAACTCAGAGCCTTCCAAGTAATGTCTCCATTGACGGACAGCTGCAACTAAAGCCAATAGCTCCTTCTCATAGATGGAGTATCCCAGATGTCTTTTGTGAAAGGGCTTGCTAAGAAAAGCCAATGGCTGCCCTTGCTGCATTAACACTGCTCCCAAGCCATAGTAACATGCGTCCGTTTCAATAATGAAGGGCAATGTGAAGTCTGGTAATGCTAAGACTGGGGCACAAGTCATAGCAACCTTAAGTTGATCGAAGGCAATCGTGGCTTCTAGTGTTCATACGAATGCATCCTTTTTAAGCAAAGCTGTTAAAGGTTGAGCAATATGGCCGTACCTGCAGATGAATTTTCTATAATAGCTGGTGAGCTCCAGAAATCTTCTCAATTGTTTCACCGAGTTTGGTCTTGGCCAGTTGGACATGGCCACAATCTTTTCTGAATCTGTAGAAACTCCTGTAGCTGAAATGACATGACCCAAATAAGCTACCTGGTCTTGGCCAAATGCACACTTGCTACGTTTGACCAATAAAGAATGACACCGCAATAGTTGAAAGACCGCCGTCAAATGATCATAATGGGAAGAAGTGTCCTTGCTATAAATCAAAATATAGTCGAAGAAGACCAACACAAATTTTCGCAAGAAGGGACAAAAAATATCGTTCATTAATGATTGGAAGGTTGCCGGAGCATTTGATAGCCCGAAGGGCATCACTCTGAATTCATACAAACCTTGTAGCGTTTTAAAAGCAGTTTTGTGGCAATCGAACTCTTTGACCCGAATTTGATGATAACCGGCCCGTAAGTCCAGTTTAGTGAAAATCGCAGAGCCATGCAACTCATCCATCAGTTCATCAATTAATGGCATAGGGAATTTGTCCTTGATCATTAAAGCATTCAACTGGCGATAGTCGACGCAGAAACGCCATTGCCCATCCTTTTTCTTAATCAATAAAACCGGCGAAGCATATGGACTATTACTAGGTGTAATAATTCCATGTTGCAACATTTCTTGCACGAGGCGTTCAATTTCTGCTTTGTGGAAGTACGGGCAGCGGTATGGTGCTAAGCAGAATGGCTTGGCCAACGGTACGAGGGGAATCACATGATCGTGACTATGAATAGGGGGAAGCCCTTTAGGTTCCTCAAAGATATCCTGGTAGTCCATCAACAAAGATTGTAAGCTAAGAGGGACGGACTCCTTAGCTTTAATCAACTCACTGTCCACCGTTTGTAGAGCCAATGTGCCATAAGTTTGCTGCTGTAGCCAAGAAGAGAAAGATTTCTGTGAAACGGATTCCAACAAAGAAGGCTTCTTCACAAAGGGAAGGCAAATCTGGTCGGATCCCACTGTTATCTGTAAATACCCTTGGGGCAGATCAAAGGTAATTGGGCTGACCTCGTTAATCCAATCCATGCCTAAAATCATAACACTTCCACTTAATGGCAGCACCCGGAACTGGAAGCGAAAGGAGTGGTTATGCATTCTCTCGGTCCATTGTCTGAAAACATGGGAAGATCTACCCGTGGCAGGCGATGCACCAAGGGAACCTCTGGTCTGTACCCCTCTTGTTGCCTGGGAAGAACCGGTATTGGATTAGTAGAAATCTCCCCTGTATCTGGCACACACGGTTGTTTCTGACTTGCGTCCACTTTCGTTTGCAATGCCTGATTCAGCGCCGCCATAATCTCTTCGTGTCTAGCCTCCGATCGCTCCATACGTTCCCCCCACTGTTCCACTTTCTTGTCCGTGCTTTCCAGCCGCGAACAAAGAGCACTAACGACGTTCTTCAGTTCCTTCACATCTCCCTCTATCCTTCGCCAGTGATCGTCGTTCTGCTTAGAGCGAGTTTCTGCCATCTTGATCGGAACCGCTCTAATACCAATTTGTTATGAGCAACTCTCAAACAAGTCAAAAGAGCTTACTTTGTCATTAAAACTGTCGAAAACAGACACAGAAGTTTCCCTCAGCGAGAGTTCAAGCAACCCAGAATTTTACAGGAAAGAGAACAAAATTAAAGTTTACACATTTTCCACACCTTCCCTATCATTTTTCTACTTATTTATACTATCTGTCTTTGCAGCTCCTGCCTCGTCATCTTCCTGCGCCGCGCTGAAGTGTCTGCTTTTAGGTTGGTCTGGTCCGTGAATTGTTGAGCTGCTGTTGGATGAAGAACCGGGTCGCCCTGAGCCGCTCTCCTGGGTCTCTTGCCTCGCTTATGCCGTTGACCCCACCTGGAGTAGTTGAGGTCGTAACACTGCCTCATCCTTTTTAGCGGAGGGAAACATGATTCCTTCGCCCGATGAGAGCTTGGCCGAGCAAATCTGTTAGTGCTCCAATCTTCATTTTGCCAGTCTTCCCACACCAGTATCTCCACTGCCTGAGGGTTTTGTTGGATTAAATCTTCTGATGGACGAGACGGCTTTGCTGGACTTCCTTGATTTTTCCCATATCTGCCGTAGAACACTCCTCTGATTTTGGCTTGGTACTGTCGATCTCCCTCCCCATCCTCAGCATATTGAACTCCGCCAGCAGATCCGTGATGAGTTTTAGCTCCTCGTTTAAGCTGGGCAGGATCTTCATTATCTGTTCCGGGATTGGAATAACTCCGATATTATTGATGGCATTAAACTACTACATTTTAATAAAACCACCAAAATAACACAAAACAGAAAAAAAAAAAAGCCACATGTTCTATGAAACACAGCTACACAACTGGGAAAATATCACGAGTGACTCACCCCCTTTAGACAAAAAAAAAAAAAAAAAAAAAAGCCACATGTTCTACAAAACACAGCTACACAGCTGGGAATACATCACCAGTGACTCACCCCCTTTAGACAAAAAAAAAAAAAAACCACATGTTCAACGAAACACAGCTACACAGCTGGGAATATATCACCAGTAACTCACACCCTTTAGGCAATACTTAATTTCGTCACTCCTTTTCCTTATAATCTCATCCTAATATTAGTACTTAATTTTCTCATCTAATATATTCCCATCAGCTAGGCCTGCATAAGTAGTTTGGGACTTTGTCATTCACAAGAAAAATTAACCAAACAAACTTTAAACTTAACTAACAACTTTAAACTTAACTACCAACAACCCGCCAAACCTTCAAAGAAAAAATTTACCCGACAACTAAAATTTTAAACTATGAAAAAATAACTATACAAATCTCAAGTCACGTTTTCCATGGCAAATGTCGAGGGACGTCATTGGCAACATCCAGAATGAGAAAAAAGGCCTAGGGTGGATGAAGAGTTATGCCCGTTGGATCGAGAGACGTCCCTCACGAGGATGGAATTCGTCCACTTAAAACGAGCATTCCTCAACTTAAGACAGATGTCCCTCCACTTACGGCGTCGTTTAGTTGAGAAATGTCTGTGAATGTTAAGGGACATCCATTGATATTGAGAGACGACGTCTATTAGTATTGAGAGTCGTCTATATTGACAAAAAACATGACTGCGAAATTTGCATCGTTCTTTTCTCAAAGTTCAAGGTTTGATGTATTACTGATTTCAAAGTCCAAGGTTTGTTTTGTTAATTCCCTTTTCAGAATTATTTCACTTTATCCATTTTTTGATCTCTCTCTTTCAAGCCGGTATATGGTTGAGCTTCTCTTTTATATTGATATCCGCCATAATGTTTTAGATCGGTCTTTAAAGTAACTTTTTGAGTACACATACCTTTGAGATTGTTTCTCATCATGCTTTTCCTTTAAAATAAGCTGCTCGTCAAGCAACTAATCTTTCTCATTTAATTTTGGGAGAAAAAGAAAAGGGTAAAGATAAAAAGAAAACACCTATTCCTAAACAGAGTAAAAACTGTAAAGCGGAACATGATATATAATCAAGTACTGTACCTTCAGCCCAACAGCTCTAGCATGGTTGACTGCCCTTAATAGATCACCATCAGTAGAAAGAACTACTTTATCGCCTTCTTCATCTTCATACTTGGAAAGAAAACAAAGACATTATCAAGAAACAGTAACCCCTGCACAAATCAGAAACACAGAACAACAAACTTATGACATACCAGAAGCTGGGGTTGATCGCCATTGTAGGCAGCTCCAATCCTTTGCAAAACAGCTGATACCAGTTCATCTAAGGCTTCAGTGCCTCAAGAAAACCAAAATAAGGATCGTTAGTCATATAGCCTTGTTAAAGTTCAAATTGCTTTAAATACAAGAATTTAAAAGTTTTATTTTTCTTCTAAAAATTTGAAACATACTCTATGAACAATTACATCATCTGAAACCCAAAAGTTATTTTTGCCTCTCCTAAAACAATTCAACCACACCAATGACAGTGCAATGCTATTCAAAACACTTGCGGACTCCTAAGAGAAATCACATAGGCATCTCCACTTGAACCATTTGAATAATCAACGAATTTATTAATAAACCCACAAGTACTATCCTGAAAAAGGTTCTAGTATTCCTCTATGCATTAGTCAAAGTCCTGATGCACTAGCAAACTCTGCTGCTCCAAAGTCCAAATCAACAACACAAATACATTTTATATTAATTATATGGAAAAGCTAATAAAAGACGAGAAAAATAGGAAAACAATGCCCCAAAGTTCAAATCAATAACACAAATACATTTTATTTGAATTATTTGGAAAGGCTAAGAAAAGGCGAGCTACATAGGAAAACAAGACAACAGTTGTACATACGCTTAGGGCTCTTGGGGTTGCTTTTAGAGAATCTAAAAGTCATTATTTGTTAATTTTTCTTCAGTTAAATGTTTGATAACTGAAAAATAAAGCACTTGTTTTAAAAGCCCCAACTAAATTTGCATTCCCTATAACAATGGAGTTATAAAATAATATTTTTTCTACTCTTATCCCTTAACTTTTTAAATAAGTTAATAAATTTAATTTTTTAAATAAAATAACCCACTTTCCTCGTCACTTTCTCCTTTCTCACCCATTTAGATTTAAATTTGAGTCGACATCTTTTTTAGGTTTGTCCTTATTAGTTAAGAATGCCTATAAGAGATTCAAATCCAAAGCAAGTGTATGCAGTTGGTTTAAACAGACACTCACCACAATTTACACGATGCACACGACCTCTGAGATCCTCGAATTTGAAAGAAAAAGAATTACCAAGACCAAGAGATGGATAGTTAAATGTCCCTTCAGACGCCATAAATCCAGAGATTTCACTGCAAACAAAATCACAAGCCTCGGTTAAGGGGAAAAACCAGAAAACCATGTGACAGCACAATCGAGGTAGTAAATCTCACACCTATGGGTATCATAGTCTTCTGGAGGCTCCAAAGCAAGTGCTGAATCCCAGAACTTCTGCATCATTGTGTTTGCTACATCATTGACAGCTCCAGAACCGCTCTCAACCTAATAAGCCCGTGAATCTCAGTACTGATAAATGTCAGGGCATTTTTGATATTGAAGATTAAGGATCTATAAAGAGAAAAATGGATAAAAAAACTGCCAATTTATTATAATAGCTCCCTGCTGTGGGAATGAGAAGTAAGTTACTATTAGATATATTTCCATAATATGATCAATCAAAAATGCACTTTAGATGATGATGGCAAAATAGGAAAACATAGTCTTGTAATGTATTTCTCAAGTTTTTAGGTATCTTCAAAATATTTCTACTTGGAAAAAGGGGGAAAAATAAAAAACTCTGACTCCAAATGTCCCCATTGCCTTCCATCTCAAAACAAAATAAGCGACCAAGCTTAATCTTTTCTTTTCCAGCAGTCAAATCAAATAATCTTTCCTTTTCCAGTAGGCGAATCTTCCGAAGCTATCAGAAGCATTAAAGCAACAGGAAAAAAGATATAATTCTTTATAGTAGGCATTGAAACCTCCACTCTGCAAAAGTTTAACTTAATAGGGGTCTAAAAATGTGGATATTTTGATTATCATATGGAATAAAATCAACGCACTTTTCTATTAATAAGTTCTAACAATTGTTTTTTTTTTTAAAAACATTCAAATTTAAATGTCAAAGAAGAAAATTCATTAGCTGGGTAAACTATTCAATTAAATGATATTAAAGCGTGTTTCTCATTTTTTTTAATAAACGCATGCAAAATTTTGCCAAATATCACGTGGCTAAATCCGGCAAGATCACTTAGTTCCATCTCAAAAGACAAATGGAAATCCATTATTTATCCTTTCTGTTTAGTATGCACTACAGTAAAATGTGAATAGTTTTGCGACTCTTCCCAAAACTTCCTATTATGTAAATGTGTGAGGGTAGTTCCTCATCATGAAAGAAAAACGATGTAAAATTACATTACCATAGATATTGCAGCATGTGTTATCTGTAGAACATCTACGCAAGCAACAACACTTCCCTCTACAAATCAAGACAGACAAAATTGGCATAATAAAAAAAAGTCTTTTGTTTAATACTGTTGCTAAAGGAAAACGGAAAGGATTTATAACCTTTAGAAATGGGTTATGCTCCTTGCGATTTTTCACACACTATATAATTTATTTTAAATAAGAAATGGTTTTTGTAAAAAAAATAAATGAGTTAGGCTAACCTTTATCTAAAACGGGAAGATGTAAAAACTTTCCATCATGCATAATATGCAGGGCATCAAGGATTGTTGTCTCTACTGTTGAACATTCTGGATTTGGTGTCATTACCTGGGGGATTAAGAGAATAAAATATTAAGAATCTAATGGTAAAACAATAGTTGCAATGGCAAAAATGAAATTCCCTGAGTTACAAAAGTAAAAGAATAAAAAATTCTTTCCAGTAAGCAGTAAAAAAAAGTAATGACTACTATACTTGCCAAACCTTTTCTACAAGAGTTAACTCAGGAGAAAGATTGTGTGCCACCACGCGCATGAGAATGTCTTTTGATCTGCAGAAAAACACACATACCCTATCATATTATAATATAAATATCACAGAAACAAAGTGTTCCATGTTTCCTTTTGAAGTGGCAAAAACCAAAACTTATAAAGGACTCGGCGTTAAATTGGAAATCCATCTGTGCAATATGGAATCAGTTGAATATGGTGTGTAAATCGTTATCTTGTTGCAACTTCAACTCAGATTATTTCAGAAGTTTTCTGAAAATAGTTGAAAAATAATGTCAAATTAATTTCAGACAATCAGAAACAAAACAATCACCTCAATGACACTTCCATTGGTTTAATTTGTTCTGAATGTGAAAAAATTTTGTCAAACAATTAAAGTTACACTTTTTGTTAAAGCATATTTATGCTCTTTCGGTTGGCTTCTGTTTTGCAAATAAAATACTTGTTTTTAGCCACTTACCAAGCAAAAAAAAATCATCGCTGCAAAATATAAAAAGCAAATATGATGGGGAAGGAACAGAAAGCCATAATATATGTATCAAAAAATCATACGTAAGTATTCCCTGAATCTTGTTCCCAGCCACCATGACAACAGAATTTACCCGCAACTCCTTCATTCTTTTTGCAGCAACATAGACAGGATCTGATGCAGATACAATCGCAACTCTGAAAACACATAAAGGTACAAAAGTTGGTAATGCTACTAAGTATAGATAATTCATTAATATATTTGACAAATAGACTAACACTAAATCTTAAAATATACTTTGTGTTCTCAGGAATGATGGTTGACAGAGAAGGTTTAAACATCCGCTCCCTCAGTGTCTCTATAAAAGCATATGGACCTGAAATGATGATCAATAAAACAAGTGGGGGAAAATTAAATCAGATCCTATAAGATGGATATCATGCATTCATACCATTGCCAAATTCGAGATGCTAATTTGACAAATCAAAGAGAAAAAAATAAAAAAACACTACAACTAAGGATACTAAATAGGCCAATTTCAACTTATCTATTTACAACCTCAGAACAGGCAAAAAAAACGTTCCAACTTTTATGATAAGAAGCGAATAAAACTCTCCTCCATCAACCAATAAAGATTCAATAGCCCACAGACATGTTATTTCTTTTGTACTTGCATCCAATTTCAAACAAGTGACTTGTTAATATAAAGATTTAAATTTCCAGCATTCAAGATATTTGGACTAGGGAAATGGCTAATCAATCCTAATCTGAAGGTAACTTCAGGACTAGGATGGCTGCTAACAAAGGACAGGACTAGGTTCCTCTCCATTTATAGTAATTGGTACTTAAATGCGACGTGGTCAATGAAAATGTCAATACATTCATGTCATGTATGGTGACTATATCAATCACACATCAATGTCCTACCAAACATAATTCCAAAAAGATTATACCAATAACTATATTATTGTCCATTCAGAAGCTACTATGCTTTGTGAACTTTCTAAAGGACATATAAACAAAAATGTTTTACCATGTGTAGACAGATGAATTTCTGACTGCAATCTTTACTTCATACTCATAAAACGTCAAATTCATTCAATATAGCCACTCATCATTGCAGTTATACAATTTCCTAAATACTAGAAGCAGATGGGAACTTAAAACCAACCTGAAAAGTCATTGCCCCAGTGACGTTCCACCCCTTCAACAGCCGCAGCAATAGCACTCCCTTGTTCAGCAGCCTTTTCCATTCTTGCTATTGCATCATAGAGGCACTTTGTAATATCCAGTAAGGCAACAACTTCCCCATTTTCTACAACAGGAAGATGCCTAAATTTTCCTGTGTAAGGAGAGAACAGTGTAAAAACAAAAGTTGCTGAATACATGCTTCAAGATGTCAAGTCCAAAGTACGGTAAAACACCAAGACAAATTTAGTGCTAATATGAAGAAAGTGACTATGAGATACCGAAAACAAATCAGCACAACCAAATAAAGAAAAAATATGCAGCATTACAGACCTAAAGTTTCCTAAAAAATATAATTAAATTATCCAGATATTTAATCAGTTGATGTTACATTACATTTGTTTCAAATATTAAACTACATAAATTAAACAATTTACATTACTCGCACAAAAAGAAAAACAAAAATAAAGAAAACAGACTTGTAAAGAGACATTTCAAATGCCGTATAGGTTTTGCATTACCTGACTATAAAATATCATTTTCAAATTGTGTTCTTCATGAATATTTTGTTACCACCAAAATTGAATTGTGTCCTAACCATTAAGATATTCATCCAGAATTCATTAAAACAAATAATTTAGGCTCACACAAAGGAGGCACCAATTTCATCCTAGCATCAAGGATAAATAACCCAATCGTTATAGAAGTCTTTCAAGTTCTACCATGTTGGTTCTAATATAGCCAACAACTAATAGCGAACAAATACAGGTTTGAGAAAAGATGAAGCCCAAACAGTAAAGAAGTGTAACATTATCAGTAGAAATATACGAACCCTGCACCATTTTCTGAAGCGCTTCAATGGCTAATGAATCGGAGGTCACAAAAATAGGATTGCGAGTCATGATTTTTGATACTATCGTCTGCTCTGGTCTCAGCCCCTCAGCTATAACCCGAGTGGCAATATCCTAACACGATTAATTCAACCATCAGAACCAAAGATACCAGCAGAAAATTAAATTAAGTAAATAGCAGTTAGAACACACTTTGTCTGTAAGGATTCCCGATAGCAAAGCATTTGAATCAGTAAGCAGAACAGCATCAACTCGACGAGCTGCCATTCGTCTACATGCTTCAGAAACCATAGTCCCTTCAGGAATTGTAAGCGCTTTGGACAATCT
The DNA here is from genome assembly GCA_022433065.1 of Begonia loranthoides. Lineage (NCBI taxonomy): Eukaryota > Viridiplantae > Streptophyta > Magnoliopsida > Cucurbitales > Begoniaceae > Begonia > Begonia loranthoides. The sequence goes on along the minus strand of CM039472.1, from coordinate 13,511,788 downwards.
GAGCTTCTTCACCGTCCTCTCCCCACCACCAGACCTAGATCATTGCACCACAATAAAACAGCATCCACCATAACTAATGGCAAAAGAACAAGCGATAATAACAAAACTAAAGAGTCCCATGACATTCCCTGCCCATAACCCATGGGGAACGGGGAAAAAACATTGTCCAAATGATTTAAACTTTCATCCGAATTAAGAGATTCAATAAGATATGAAGTAGTTACGATTGCTGAGAAGGTGATTGTGGTTTGGCAACACTGCCATTTGTGCTTCCATTGTCAGCCGCAATCGACTTCCTGCTCGACAATCCCCGTTTCTGGCTGATGCTAGTTCTCCTCGGACCAGGCGGCGGAGCCACTTGGCTACTCATCCTGAATCAATTCTTAAAAACTAGGGTTATTCCAAGCTTTTGGGCAGAGATAATCAACCAGGCTAGCTCTCGTCGGACTGAAACCTCAAATTTCAGAACGAGAAGAGATAAACTGAGGGACAAGGAACATAATTTCAGGGGAGAGAGAGTTTTGGGCTCCAACCTCCGACCATCCCTCGAATGGCGGAAGCAACCGCCTCTCCTTTCCACCTGAGATTAGCGTTCAAATGAAAGCCAAGGAGTTTCCAATTCACATATATAATAAATTTGGGTATTTTATACAAGCCTCATGTTTTTTACATTACATTAATACCACATCCTTATTTTTCAAAAATGGGTCGCCCTATTTAAAGGCTCCAGAAAATTCAATTAATTATTCTAAATATAAAATTAGGTGCAATATTTGCTTGATCAGGAGAATGAGAAGGAGCCCGTAAGATGCCATTAATTACTTCAGCATCTCTTAGCAGCCTAATCTGCGCAGGACATTGTCGATGAGAAGAGCTTGTATCAGAGAGCTGGGAACAGCCATGAAAACTCTGCTCCAATTTCTTTCCAAATGCATTGCTTCAAAGGTTTGCTGGATCCCACCAATCACGTGTTCCAAAAATAAATTACGTCTTTCAAGGTTGAGTTTAACCACAACACCAACACATTACACCTACTCATACGTGGACTCTTTCATTCCCTCAAATCAGAGTGCGGTACCTAGGATCAGATTTTGAACCAATCCTAAAACATTGATTCTTTAAAACATTGGATGATCCTCTTCATATTCATAATGTTTGGGGATCGTCACTGCCTGTTTGTATAACGTCGACCTCATCTAATCCACTTTCAATCAGAAAATTGGTTTAAGATCCAAGTTGTAACGACCAAAATTTTTTTGTAATTCTTTAAAAATATGATAAAGTTAAAATTTTTAAAAGACTCTTTTATAAAACGAAATCAGAGTGCGACGCTAAAACTGGATCGCTACTATTCATTCTTTAAACTCGTTGTGAAAATCAAATGAACTATGTAAGCATTATAAAAATCATTTATTTCAAACATTACGGAAACATAAATTATAAAATAAAAGGACTAAACAATTAAATACTGCGTTTGAGAAATGAATTCTAACAATTAAATACAATTTATTACAACTGTTTTCTCTTCTCGCTCTAGCCTAACTAGCTCCAATCTCGCTCGTGTAAATCATTCATCATTGCTTTATTATTTGTTCATCGTTTCTCGTATATGTACCTATTACTATCTGTTCGTCGTTTGAACCTACACCACAAGTAATACGTGAGTCTATGGCTCAGTAAGGAAAAATGTTTAATGCAATTATGCTTATGACTCTCTTTAGTCCTTTTGGAATGGGGGCCACCCAAATCAATCATTTCATTACGTCATTCGTTCATTCTTTACTTTATTTTCGTTCATTCATTCGTTACTCGTACTTTGAGCGGGAGATTGGAGAACCCATATGGGGTGGTATAGTTGATTAGACTAGCCTCCTGTGTGCAAACTAGGTCTCTTTCCGTCATGGTAGGGGCTCTGCCTAGCTGCCAAACTAGATCGGACTACCCACCAGCCACCAACTTCCCATTCATTCCATTATGGAGTAGCCTCCTGTGTGCATACTAGGTTCTACCTAGCTGCCAGACTAGACCCCATTATGGACTAGTCTCTTGAGTGCATACTAGGTTCCACCTAGTTGTCAAACTAGACCTATTTACCCATTCGTTTTATCATTCATTTTTAACATTTTTCTCACTCAATGCATGCGTGAGTACCACCCCCGGCGGCACTCACTATTCATTTCTATTAGTATGATGCATGACCATACATTCTCATCCTAACATGATGCATGATGCATGATGCGTTATAACATAACATTAACAATAATTGAAGTGTGCATTGAAATGAAAGTATGACGACCCGGTTTCTCGTAAGCTTTTAAAATGCTTGAAATTTAAAACTTTTGTAAGACAATTAAAATCCTTCATAATCAGAGTGCTAAAACCGAGCGTCAAAATCCATTCATTACATTCGTTATAAAAATCGTTTACTAAACCATAGCGAAAACAATAATAATTAATTTAAAACATAGCAGAAGCAAAAACATTCAAATTAAAACATGCTAAGTAAATCATTATGTTATACAAATTACTCTACTCGTCTTTAGCCTGACCAGCCACAAGCTTAGCCCGTGTAAATTCTTCATCAACTACTTTGTGTTATGTTCAACGTTCTTCTCGTGCATACACATGTACCTACATCACAAGTAAACTGTAAGCACAAAAGGCTTAGTAAGGAAAGGGAATATGCAATATTATCGTGCCTCTCTTTAGTTCACTTGTAATGGGTCCGCCCCAAACCAATCTTTTCATTACGTTTCATTCATTCATTCATTACTCGTACATTGCGTTGGAAGTTAAAGGAACACATACTAGATGGAATAGTTTGATCGGCTTCTAACCCTATATGGGCTAGATCCAAACTACCCATCCGCCCATCAACCTCCCATCATTCATCATCGTTCATTGCATTCATTCATTCAATATATGAATCTTAGATGGCAGCAATTCAAGTTCCAAATCTTTAAGCATGACATGTCTATACCATAACCTAGAATATCACCAAAATCCAGAATTTCAGAAGTTAACATTTACAACTACTCACATTACGCAGAAACTAAGACTTATATCAAGCAGTTCATATTCTCTATTCAATCACCACTACGTAGGCAGATTCCAAGCAATTGATAGTTTAGTTTCCACAATTCATCCAATCAGATTTTCATTATGATGGCTATCAATTACTACCATTCATGTCTTTCAAACAATCAACAAATTTAACACACATACCCGTAATGTAGGGCCAACCTTTGGCCAACAATTTCAAATTCTTACCTCAAATTTCTTGCAGCTTAACCAAGCAAAACAGTAGCCGATGCTTATCTCCTAACCTTCCAAACTCTTATAATTTTCCTAAACAAGGGTAGCATTTAGATCCAATGCTCATTATCAATTAAATCCAAATCAGGGACCCATACATAAACCAACAATTCACAATACTTGACCCTTACCTTCACGGTGGATCACGGTGACCGGCCCTTTATAGAAATCTCCTCAAGGCAACACACACACAATCCAATCCTGCACCCACTCTCCAATTTCCTCACTCACAACCACAAAGCACTTCAACTCACACCTCTCAATTGCTAGACCAAAGTAATTGTCGCAAGAAATTTACCTATATAGACGAAGGAGAGAGGGAAGGCTGGCACCTGTAGAGGATAAGCTGTAGAGAAGGCTAGCAGTCACTCCAACCAAGGAGAGGTGGTCCAATGATGGAACTGTTGGTTTTTAGGTTCCCTCGCATGGGGGTATTACCGATGTTCATAACAACGGTAACGTGCGTAACCTATGTATCATGAAAAACAATTTTAACATGAACATAAAACGGATCGTTGTTATAATATATTAATAATAATATGTATTTAAAATCTCTATTTAGATCTAATCTAAAAGATGAAGAATGTTACCTTTGTAGTTTACTTCACACGGGTACAAAATCAACCTTTGATCTTCTCCGCCAATCCTCCTCACCTCGAATAAGCATGTGTGAGCGTGATGAACGAAACAAGATCACACTCAATTTATGATAGATCGTATTCTCAACACATGAGACGATTTATTTGGATTTAGAAAACACTTTGCTAAAGCCAACACGGAAGACACAAATTTTGCTCTCAAAATGGATTTCTTAATCTCAAAGATTTCAACTTTAACTTCAACTTTTTCTCCATTTTTCTTCCAACCATCATCTAATGAGGTTGGACCTCTATTTATAGTGGTATTTCTCCATAATAGCCAATATGACATTTAAAGAAAAAACACTACAAATTCCTCATTAAAGTTATCATTGATTTCATACATTTATAAAAATGTTATGGAAATCAAAAGTCTTGTCACCATAACTCAACACTTGGCATATTTAAGTTATAACACATTTTATAACAAAAATGTTATGGAAAACAAAAGGTCATGACATTAAATCAAATTTGACACTAATTCAAATTTGACAAAATCCATTTTAAAAACTATTTTTAAAAGTTACTTTATATTTGTTAATTAATTGAATAATCAATAATTCAATTATTTCATTTAATGAAATATAACAAATATATTAACTTTGACAACTTTTGCCATTTTGTCTTAATTAATTGAATAATCAAAATTCAATTATTTCATCTAATGAAAAAATAATAATAAACTTATTATTGAATGTATTAAATAATTAATTATTTAATCTTCTTTGTTCATTTTTCTATTATTCGAATAATGATAGAAGGTGACGAAGGGACCGATGGACCTATAGTTTTAAGCTTCAATAATATTTCGTTAAATAATATAAACTTTTTATATTAATTAACATAATAATTAACTCTAAAGTAATTCCACTAAATACTTAGAGTTGCACTCTCAAAACCATAGAGTATATTTACTTAAAGTAATGTCCATTGATATAGTCATTACATATGTATTAACCCTCCATTTAGATTCACAATAGAGGCTGGTTTATAATCCGTTAACTTCTCTATATTGCTTCTTTATCCTTGACTACCATTAGTTCTTAGTTGAATAATTAATTCATAACAATTATGAATTGCGCGCTAATTATTTGATTATTGAACTAACAAACAAGGGAATCTATAGAAATGGATTTTATTGTATCGATGTTAACATTCCCAGCTATTCATTTTAATTTACTCTTAATATACAAGGTATACGAATCATAACTCGTACAAAACTTTACCGAGTAAATCAAAAAATAAATTAAAATAAAATAGGAGTTTATTAAATACAACGAATTAAGATCATACATATATGATCATCATTATGATAAAATTAATTGTTCTATATTTAACGGAAATTATCATAACAATATAATTTTATCTGGTCCTGTCCTATATAATCATATTATATAAAACATATTTATCTTATGTCACTACATATTTAGTCGGGATATGACTATACATTCTTAATGAGATAAACTATGTTTATGACTTTGAACTATTTGAAGATTCCATACTCCAAATATAAGTCATGGACATATTCTGGTTATTACTCTTTATATTTTATCCCACATATATACAATATATATGTCAATATAAAGTTAGCATAAATAACCAAGAAATTTTCTATGAATTTTATAAAACATAATCTAAAATGTTAACATAATATTAATCAATATAAATTCATCCATATATTATAAAATTGTTTTATCACATTTGCTTGTTGGACACATTACTCCCAATAGAAACACCATGTGGAAAGCCTTCCCACCTACAGGGGAGAACTGGACGTCGCAGCAGGGGGTCTGGGGAGAGAGATTTCGTTGTTGCAGACATGAAATTGGAAGAAAGAGAAAGAAAAAATGGGTTTCTCGAATTTTTTCGATATTTCAGACTACTTAAGTCGTCCGCAGACTCGTCTGCACTCGTCCGAAACCCAGTTTGGGACGAGAAAATGCATCCCAAAGTGTTGTCCGTACCGTCCGCAGGTGACATTCGGACGCAATGTCTCTTTCGAATCTTCGTTCGCGATTTGTCCGAATGTGTCATAAAATTGTCCAGAGTCAAATCGGACGCGAGCTATCTTCATCCGCACTCGTCCGCAAGTCGTCTGAAATGAGTCCTGAATTGTATAGATTCAAATCAGACGTAAACCATCCCCGTCCGCGTCATCCGCAAGTCTTCCGAAGCTCCACTGTTATGCATTTTTCCTTAAATTTCCACACTTAACTTATTTTCAATATTAACCCTGTACTTTTTGAGCATAATTGACACGTTCCATCACATAAAATGATATACTATTTATATATTCAATTTCTCAGATTTAATACATCAACAAAAGGGGAAAAATATTTTCGGGGTGTTACATGTAAACTATCTAGTTGAGTGTGTTTAAGTTGCATGATTTTGTCTTGATACATGTCAATTAACTAGAGTATGTATATTAATTAAAGTAATTAAGTAGACTTGAACACGTTAAATCAACTAATTGATTATCTAGTCATAAATTAACTAATCAAACATGTTAATAATTGGATTGTACGTTAATTAATTAGTTGAGCATGTTTAATCAACTAGATTAATAAATGTAATTATTACCTGAGCATGTAAATAACTCGAGCATGATTAGTAAACTAGAATAAACGCATGTAATTTAATTGTGAGCATGTTAAATTACTAGGATAACTAACAATAGTAATCTTCCTTGATCATGTAATTAATTAACTAACATATTTAGATTTATTTAACTAGTATGTTTAATTAACTAACTAGCATAACATGTGTAAATCCATTAGTGATATGTTATTTAACTCGATGTTGTACTTGTTTTTTGTTATGCGCTTTTAATTATAATTGTTCCCTTATGTGCGCTTGCCATTATTGTTTTTCATTCTATGCGTAATTTCAATTACAGTTACTTTCGTTTCAATGCGCACTTCAAATTTTGTTAATGTTACGTTATTAAGCATCATGCATCATGCTAGGTTGAAAATGTATGATCATGTATTATGTTAATAGAAACTAATAGGGAGTGCCATCTAGTGGTACTCACACGTGCATAAGTGAGGTAAAATGTTAAGAAAATGAAGGAAACGGGGAGATAGGGGGTGGATGGGTAGCGTATCTAGCCTACAGTTAGGCAAAGCCCCCTACCGTGTTGGAAACGGGGACCTAATTACAAGTAAAAGATTAGATACGATCAACTATTCCATCCTTTATGAACCCTCCAATCTTCCGCTTGATGTACGAGTAATGAAGGAATAAATGAATGTAAAGTAATGAACGAACGAATGACATAATGAAAGGATTTGTTTTGGTGGCCTCCATTCTAAAAAGGACTAAAGAGAGGCATATCACGTTGTATAAACCATTTTCCTACTAAGCCATCGGGCTTACAGTTACTTGTGGTGTAGATGTAGGTACTTATACACGAATGCAAAGAATTAGGAGTCAATGCAAGAACGATGAACAGATAATCTAAAGCGGGGATGAATGATTTGCACGAGCGAGGATTGTGGCTAGCCAGACTAAAAAGGTAAAATGAGGAACGGTTGTAATTGAATTGAGTTTTGTTAAATTGTATTTAACTGTTTAGCTTCTTCATTAAATTATTAACGCTTCCGCAATGCTTTGAACAAATGATTTTATAACGCTTCCACATTTCATTAGTTGAGTTTTCATAACGGTTTAAACGAAAGGTCAGTAGCAGTCTGGTTAGTGTCGCACTCTGATATTGTTTTAAAATAATTTTATAAAAATTCAAATTTTCTCGTATTTTAAAAGGATTTACGAAAAACAGAGTCATTACAAGTATGCAGATTCACATAATTCGGTACTCTCTCCTCCCAGCCACTAAATACTTAGCTCATAAAGAAAAAAAGTGATCATATTAATTTTAAATATCATGTTAGTGAATACAAGAAAAATATAATGAATTCTTCTCTTTGATGCTAATGTGGCTCTTTGCTGCAACAATTACTGTCGCCAAATTAATGCTATGAGGAGCTTTGTCTTTCTTTGCAAATGGATAGAGACAGAACGAGAATGAATCTTCTTCTACTTGCTACATCAAGATGAAGATTCCCTTGGTTCAGTGTGTTCGAATCCTCTTTTTTGGTGTGTTCCTTTCTATTTATTTTTATCTCCCACTTGTCTCAACTTTTCCAACAAAGGTTCCTCAATTTTAAATAAATTGGTCTTCCCTCCAAAAAAAAAAAACATTCTCTCTTTCAACTTATTTTTAAAACATAAAAGGAGCATCTAATCTTACTTCAAACTTTTCGGTGCCACCTATTTCTCCTCCATCTCTTTCCCATCAAACTTCTCTCTCTTCTCTCATTAAATTCTGTCTGTTGAATAATTGGAATCCCTTTTAAACTCTTAACAATTTTCAATTTTATTCTCCTGCATTTAAATATTTTTTTAAGATAAATCTAGATAAAATATAATTACATGTAAGGTTTTACCTTAAAAATACATAAAAACAGTTTTTTATATATAAACATGACGTTGTAGCATTTTGTAGCAAAAAACATGATTTTTATATGTTAAATCATTGAATTCAAACAATATATATATAATAAACACATATAATAACTCTTTTTCAAGAGTTATCACATCCCTAAACTTGAATCATTGCTCGTTCTCGAGTGATGAAAATAAAAATACAGAAGGAAATAACGAATAAAATTTTTTATTTCAAATTTATTTTAATCATGATACAAACATTGCATTCCAAAATTGTTAGAGTTGACTTAAAATCTTAATCACTGTAAATCTTAGGATTCTTATCAAATACTCAATTATGTACAATTTCAAAACATTCTCAAGTAATTCTGCCCTTAGAGAGTGCAGCGGTGTAGCATCATATCCCAAAGATAGTAAGTCTTTTCTTTCTTAAGAAGAGAAGTCTTTTTCAAGGATTCTTTGTTAATTTATATATGAAACCGAGATAGTTACCTTTCAAAAAATTATGAACAATAGTGGAAATGCCTATGCTTTAGTTGGAAGGTGGGAGAAAAGATAAAACTGATTAAATCATTAGGAAAAATTGAAGTGTGAAACTCATAAAATGAATCTCTTTTGATTTACTCCAGAAAAAAATGAACTAGATCTATCAAAAATCTCATATCAATTAGATTAGATATGGTAAATTTTCATTTTTTCTTTGAATGGGACACCAAAAGAATTTATTGTTGAGCCGTATGAGTGAAAATCTCATGCACGCTTCTAAGGGAAGGAATTTACTTGCCTATTCTGATCGAGGCAAATAGGCCATTCAATAGGGAGATTCAAAAATTGTGGAGGCTTGGTTCAATCAAGCTACTGAGTATTGGAAACAAGCTATAGCACTTACTCCCGGTAATTTTATTGAAGCACAGAATTGGTTGAAGGTTACAAAGTGTTTTGTATCCCTAAACTCTTAATCTATGTGTGTATGTATGCTATAGGTTAAAAATTTCTCAAACTAGCAAAGTTTGATTATGTCAAGAAAAATTTAACGCTTTATACTCTACTCTCTATACCAACTCAAAGAAATTAGAAAACCTAGACTCAAAGACTCAATCGTTGCTATAAGTATTGAGACAATTTATCTTATCAATTTCTTTGTTGACTTCTCTGTAAGTCACACTACTTTTTTACGCGATTGATAATATTGGTGATGAAAGCCTCCGGTTACTCAATAATTTCACTAATAGGAGATAATACACTCATTTATTGAATTGTAGAAGAATATAGAAGAGCATAGCTAACAATGTTGTGACGGAATTCCCCCACAAATCCTTATTTATTTATGTAATTTTCCACCAATCGAGTATTCAAAAGTCTCACTCGATCTTGAAAGTAGAGTAGGGAATCACAAAAGTTCTTCTATTTTAATTTTTTGATAAATAAATAAATAAATAAATATATATATATATAAAATTTTATAATACCCCTAAACTCATCATATTCTACATATTTTCTACATGAATCCTTTGTGTCTAACTTCCTTTTGTTAGTTTATAGCCCTAAATATAAAACTTCAAATTATGACATTGATTTAAAATTTCTTAGGTTTTTTGGAAAAATCTTAATATCTAGCAATGTGTGGAAAGAAATGGTTACAACAAAAATATTCTTGAATCATATCTAATGAATATTAGATAAAAAATCTAAAATGTTCAATAATCAAGCATCTTAGGCAGTTTGGTTCATCATGGAATTTTATGCTGGATTACTTTTCCATAGTATAACTAAAGCAATTTGCAAGATTTTTATTTCTATTTTTATAAAGGATTATGACTGTGAAATTTAATATCACCCTGGTAAAGCAAATGCGATAGCTGATGCTCTTAGTAGGAAAGTTGCAGTTATGAGCATAGTATGTGAAGAAATGTCGAGTGGACTTCGCAAGGATATTCAAGAATTGAATATACTATTGGTCCCTACGCAATTAGCAACTCTTTTATCCACATTGACATTCAAGCCTTCGATACTGGAAAAGATTAAAGAAGCTCAAATTGAAGATAAGAAGTGTGAATATTTTAAACTAAACCCAACTCTTGAGAAATACTAGTACTATTCCATCTCTAGTGACGGGATTGTGAAATTTAAGGATATATGGTATGTATCAGAAAAGTCAGAATTACAATTGGAAATACTAAGTGAAGCTCATTCTTCAAGCTTTTCTATCCACCCCGATTGCAACAAGATGTATAAGGACCTTAAATCGCATGACTACTAGCCAGCAATGAAATATGATATTGCATAATATGTCGTTTTGTGCCATGTATGTTAACGAGTGAAAGTTGAGAACCAAAGACCTGGGGAAATGTTGCAACCAATGCCTATACCTGAATGGAAATGGGGCCATGTCACTATAGACTTCCTCACGGGACTACCTAAGATTGTTAGAGGGCATAATGCAATATAGGTGATCGTTGATAGGCTAATGAAAGTTTCTCACTTCCTACCTGTAGCAATGATTTATAAGATTGAGCAGTTTGCCAGGCTGTATGTTAAAGAGATTGTGTGCTTACACGGTGTGTTTGTCTCTATTGTGTTAGATCGAGATCTATGGTTTACCTCCACATTTTGGAAAAGTTTAAACAAGGCTATAGGTACAGAGCTAAATTTTAGCTCCGCTTTTCATCCACAAACTGATGGACAGAGCAAGCGAGCAATTCAAATATTGGAGGACGTGTTGAGGGCATGTGTGTTAGAGTTTAACTTTGGATGGGAAAAAAATGCTACAATCGGTGGAATTTGCCTACAACAATAGCTTTCAAGCTACAATAGGAATGACATCTTACGAGGCCTTGTATGGCAGGAAGTGTAGATCTTCTTTGCATTGAGATGAGGTTGGTGAAGTGGAGTTCTATGGACCTGATATGATACGACAAACTAATGAATCTGTTGCAATTATTCATCAAAGGATGCTGGTTGCTCAAAGTCACCAGAAAAGTTACACTGATAATTGTCGTAGAGAACTGGAATTTGAGGAAGGAGACTTAGTATTCCTAAAAATATCGCCATTTAAAAGGGGTTATGCGATTTAGGAAGAAAGGAAAGTTGAGTTTGGGGTACGTTGGTCTGTTTCCTATTACAAAGAGGATAAGGAAAATGGCGTACCAGTTGCTATTGCCAGCTGCCTTGGATGGAGTTCATAACGTATTTCATGTGTCTATGTTAAGGAAGTGCCTAGGGAAACCAATTCATGTGGAACCTAAGGAGCATGTGGAGCATGTTGTTCTTCAACCAAATTTAGGTTTCGAAGAAAGACCTGTACAGATTTTGGATTCAAGGATTAAGGAGCTAAAACAAAAGATTCCACTTGTTAAGGTGTTATGGTAGAATCATACAATTGATGGGGCTACTTGAGAGAGAGAAGAAGATATGGAAGCTAAATACCCAGAATTATTCAAGTAGCTACAATTTTGAGGATAAAATTTTAATAAGGGGGGGGGGGGGGGTGTGGGGGTGTATGTAATACCCGAGGTATTTAGTTTCATGTAAACATTGGGATTCAAAGTAAATTAAGGATTTAAAAATAAAAATCAGATGAATTTTGAAGGATGGAGCTAGTGGTTGATAGCATCCATGTCAATCGACTGACGTGATCAACCGGTGAAAATGGAAGCAGAAAATTGGTAGTCGTTCGGTGAATGGGTGGTAGATCGTCCAAGAGATAAATAGATTGACCGCCACCTTAAATGTCGTCTGGAAACGATAATTAATCAAGAGAAATGGAAAACCTTCGACTCTTGATGCTTAAGTGGGTGTCCAAGCATTTTCCTTCTCGACTTTTCATCTTCAAAGGGAGGCTGAAGGGTCGTTTGCAACATTGTCTAAATAGGACGTATGTGTTAGAAGTTTTTCCTTCTGGAAAAACTCATGAAAAAGTTGTCTGTTTTGTGAGTTGCTATCGACGATGAGGAGAACCACTGGTGAGGAAGGAAAAGAGAAGAGCTACTTAAGGTAAGGAATAATACGTGTGCTTTGTCTGAAAGGATCTACATCGCAGGAGTAGAATGTTTACCGTGTGTTTTGCTGTGTTATGTACTATTGTTTTCATTGTTTGTTCTCTGGAGATTTAGTTTCTGTGATAGGATCATGTTTTCTACGCATGTTTTAGTGATAAGTTCCATTCAATGATCGTACCTTTGATGATAGTTCTCTGATCAAGTTGTTTTTAGTCATTACTTTGCTTGTAAATGTGACGAAAATGGGTTAATATGTCGACGGCCAGTGGTGAGAAAGAGAGAGTTGCATTTTGTATTCTCTGTAGTATTTTTACGACTATTTCCCTAAGTTATTCTTTGCAAGTTAGTATGATATAATGATTCTCGCTATTCTCTGCTCTCTGATTTATTTAAGTTTAATACATTGTTAGTAAGAGGGAGTCTGTAGGAATTTAACAGAGAAGAAAAGGTTAATATACTTGCACATAATATATTTATCATGCCTAACTTCCTTTTTAATTGATGATTTAAATTGTTGTGCTTCCTTGATATTAAATTAGACTTTATTTTAGGTTGTCTCCTCTATTAACATACTATGAGTAGACAATTGGTTTAAGATGATATTCCCGACATGAATTAGAATAAATAGGATTTAAATTAGTTATGTTAAATTGGATGTTTGGGTGCATTGTATGGATATAGAAAATTTAGATTAATAATATGATAAAATTTATTAATTGGTATAAGTCCTAAATACATGTCAAATTGGTTGCCATAGATTAGTACCCTTACTGTAATGAATAAATTGGAAGTAATGCGTGAATGATAGAGAAATAAATATATGGTATTATTGTAGAAAAATTCATAATATGTTACTGAAAGTATGTTTAGTGTTAAATTATAATGTTATCATTGCCCATTGTTTGTTAGTTGTTTGTAACATTATTTGCGATATAAGAATTGTTGTATGACATTCATATAGGCATGTTAGTAGGATTGTATGTAATGCATTTCATAGATTAATATTGAAGATAATAAATGGTGTTTTCTATGTGGGTTTGGAAATTGAAGAGCTTGCTCCCATGTAGAAAGCAACTTGTTTAGGTAAGTTTGGAAACTGAAGAGATTGCTCTTACTCAACGGGTGGTGAGTTCAAAAACTGAATAGGTTGCTCTCACCCAAAAGGTAAATGAATGTAAATGTAAGTGGACTCGTTTTTACTGAGTTCGAAGACTGAAGAGGTTGCTCTCACGTAAAAATGAATCCAAGTGGTGAGTTAGGAAACTGAAGAAGTTGCTTTCACCTAGCTTATGAATATATCGACTTATGCATGTAGAGTAGTTATAGAGGTTATACTTGCATTTCATATTTTATTTCTTACTGGGCAATAGACTCATTATTTCTCTTGTGATGTAGGTATGGATTGTGACCCGAATGAGATGAACGTGGAAGAAGTGTGATGCGATACAAGCTTGTGTTACTATGTGCGGATCGACCTTGTGGTTTATGGCTCTAATGAATAAAAGTTATTTAAATGACATAAAGACTTTATTATGAATTTAAGTATTTTAATTGAGTTGTTTCTATAAGAGAGTTAAATATTTTTATTCCGTGTAACGTACTCTGATGTTTTTCAATTAAGTATATTTTAAATGGGTTTCATAATGTTCAAAATTTTATGAAAAATGCATAAACAGAAATGAGATGTTATACTCTCCCTTAGACTAATGACCTATACGATCGAACTATAAAGTGAAAGAAAATGAAAGATTGAAAATTGAACACTACATGATTTTTTTTTATGAACTACATTATATGTTGTCAATATGTTATGCATCTCTTGTTCATCGTTAGCCTCATTAGTTGAACCTTGTGGTGTAGGCGAGGATGAGACCTTTGATGAAACGAATGAGAAAAAGAAATAATGTGGCAGTTGAAGCAGTATATTCATGGGAAAGTTGGCGTATTGTTGGAGCGAGATTGACCATGGGTATTAAAGAAAGAAAATGAATAAGTTTTTCTAAATGGATTCTTATTAATGCGTTTTTCTTTATATTTAGTTTTGTAATAGATATTGGGATTTCTTTTTGTTGGCTTGTTAGTACGTTAACTTTATATGGTTTTCTATTTTTTTGTTGTCTTTCGCAGCAAAGATTTTCATATTATGAATTTTTGAATGACACATGATGTTTTGAAAAAAATGGAAAGAAATATTTTAACGCTTCGGGGCATTATAGCCAGGTTGAACCCGTCTGTGTTTGAGGGTGGTGCAGATCTAATGGGAGCAAAAAATTGGCTCCAGAAGATGGTGAGGAACTTTGAGTCTCTCTAGGTTCGTGAAGAGTACCATGTGAGGATTGCCACTCACTCTCTAGTGAAATTGGCACTAGTGGAATGCAATGCCGTCTAATTCTGATGTGCAGTCCATGGATGTGAAGGATTTTATGGAAGTTTTCATAGGACAATACAATAGCAGAAGTCGTCATGAGTCAATGATGAGGGTGTTCAACGTGCTATCCCAAGGCTAAAATAAAGTAATGGATTACTACGCTTAGCTCCATGAACTATTGCCTTGCTCTGAGAGGATTTTTAGGTAGGGTCAGGTTGTAAAGTTTTAGCAAGGTCTGTGTAACGACCTGACTTTTTAAACCCTTTTAAAAATACGTGAAATTTAAAATTTTGAAAATCTTTATCAGAGTGCGCCTTAAAGTCGGACGCTGCCAAACCTTTTTGTTAAATTCGTTGTATAAAATTCTTTATTTAATAAAAATGCGGAAGCGTAAATAAATTTTTCTATGAAATTTAGCTAAAGCATAAATGATTTGTTTAAAACAAATAATAACAATTAATAAAATATTACTTTAAAATTACAGCTCTTTCCTCTTTACTTTAATTTGCCAACCAGTTGCAAGTCTCGCTCGTGCAAATCTTTCATCAGCTGCTCCTTAATCTATTCATCATTTGTTCCTTCGTACTTGTACCTACATTGCAAGTACTATCCTATGAGCCTAAAGCTCAGTAAGTGATATTTACCTATCATGCTACTATATGCTCGTGTTGCGTATCTTTTAAATTATTGTTTCTTTTCTTTTCCTTACTTTCTTATCTTTTACATTTTCATCATCATTTTATTCATTGTCTTCGTCTCTTATGCTTTATTCATCGTTTTGTCTTTTACCTCAGATATAGCAGGGATGGCATAATCCAAAAGTCTGCTAATCATTGGTCGTTACGTCCTGGTAAATCCAAGGACCGTTGCAACCTCGTGTCATATTGTTGCCTTTTTCTTTTTCTTTCACTTATTTATAGCTTATATTGTTTGATTTTTTTATCGTTCGTTCTTTATCGTTGTCTTCGTACATTTAATATTTTTTATGACTTAGGATTCGTCTGTTGTTCCTATAATTTCGTTTGTTGTTCGTGAATGCATACAAATTTCTGAAAACGTAAATAAACATCGAAACATACTGTAAAAGCAATAAACAATGAAACGTGCATTTAAGTACTGTAAACAACGAAACATGCTTTAAAAACTGTTAACAACGAAACATGCAAATAAAGCTGTAAACAATTAAACATGCTGTTAAAAACTGTAAACAACGAAGCATGCTAGGAAAGCAGTAAGCAACGAAACATACATCTCATAAACTTGAGATGTAGGGTCCGAAGACCAAAACACATGCATATCACTTACCTTGATTGCTTAAACCGTTCACGCTCAAACGTTATCTTTTCCTTCCTTCTTAGTACCTTCACAATTAATAATACTTAATCGTTAATTTAATCAACTTATTAATCTAGACATCTTTTTTTTTCTATCTTTAGTTCTTATACATTATATACTAGAGTTCCTAAACAACCCGATTCACTAATATACCTGACTAGATTAATCCAAAATAGCATATCAACCAATTGATTTGCTTTCGGCAAAAATCAACAAAGACAATATCCAAAAATCCCACCAATATTACCTCCAACATATTATTCCATCTAATATGTTCATCAAGAATCCAATTGACCACTGTCAACATCAATCAAGCATGAATTCATAGAAGAGAGAAATTTCCGTCATCAAATCAATGCCTCTTCCAAATCCTAAATAATATGTCAACAAACAAAACCATAATCAACCCAACATCTTATCGTTCCTAATCAGATCATCCAGCATCGATTGAATAATGAACTCATCAACAGGTAACCAATACACTAATCAACTATTATTGCAGACTCATAACAAACAGAGTATATTGTTCGGAATCATTCGGAAAAGTATAAACCCAACAGTGTTCATCAATCGTACACACAAACAGAGAATACATCAATATTGACAATCACAGGTTAACACCCAAACTGAAATGTAATCGGTCAATACCATCTAAAATAACATCTAAATTCAAGTGATTAAACAGTGGAGGAGAAACCTCACCAATAGAATACCCAATCTTTCACTCGACAACCACTCTAGAAGAGTCTTGGCTATCCAAAGAGTCTGCTCTTCCTCTGCCTTCTTTTCTTCTCTGAAATTGAAACCCAAAAATGATTCTTCCTCTAGCATCCTAGTATTTATACACAATATACAAAATTTGAAACGCTGAACATGTTATCCCACAATTCCAGTGATTGAATGAAGATTTTTCGGCTGGATATCCATTGATTGCTCTCTAAGCAACCTTCCAAAATTGCTCCCCACATTCATGTCGTCGCCTGCTGCAAGGAATGGACTCCTCATTCGGACTCAACAGTGGGCTAGGCCCTGACCCATCGTTCAATCACGGAAATCAAGCCCAAAAAAGAAATCGCCCTTGGCAGTTTCATCCAAATTGTTGAACACCAAAAATGTAGAACTCAAGAGGAGATTACCAAACCAGTTTAACGTTTTTGACTTACCGTAGCCGAAGCATCCACCGAATTGCCAAATCGAGGAGCTCCGACTTCGTCCCGTGAACTCGTCCAATCTAAGCCCTAGAAATCCCGTGACCTGCAACGTCGCACAGCTCGCAGCACACCTGACCAGAAGCTCGCTTGCCGTTCGCCGTCGCTCTTTCGTCCGAACCCCGAGCTCTCCCAAAGCTCCCTCTTCTCTTCTTCTGTCGCGCCATCTCTCCCTCTCCCCTATTTCTCTTCTCAATTTTGTTCTTCAGCAACCAATTCCCCCTTTCTAAATTCCCATTTGTTTTTAATTTAGTTAATTAATTAATTAATTATTTTTCTTTTAATTCTTTAATTCCAATTAATTCATTATATTGTTACTACACTAATTTAAATCCCGTTTTCACTCAATCATAGTCCTCTTTAATAATTTAATTAAATCATTCCTTTAATTAATTTATTCTTAACTCAAATCCAAATTCTCGATTATTCCAAGCATCGCTTGATGATGATTGACAATTACATCTTTGGGTAATACCCCGATAATTATCCAACTAACCCAAAAATCTTCAATTGTCCTTATTAAATTCCAATATAAAAGTTCGGGATATTATAGTCTGAGACTGAGGCTACAATTCGGTGTAGCGCTTATGCAATTTAACACTCTACTGGAAGTTTTTGGGGCTGCCCAAAGGATGGGAAGGATGATAGATGCAAATTATGGGAGCTTCAAGGAGAAATAGGCAAAGAAGGAGGAGAGGAAAGCTATCAAAAAGAATCAAGGGAAGTTTCATTAGTAAGGGTTGGGTGCGTTACGAACTAGGGTGCTAGCAGTGGATACGCTAACAGTGGCCATTACAGCCCCTATACCTATCATACCTATTGACAACTAGGGCATTTAAGGAAGAACTATCCATAGAACCAATAGCAACACCACGTTGGTCCTCTTCCTCCTTAGGTAGTGCAACCCGTTGTACTCCTGGGAATGGACATGATTTTGCCAGGCCTTGTAATACCCCAATTCTTTGTAATGGAATTAAGTAAGAATAATTAAAAAATTTATTAGATGTTAATAGGGTTAGTTGGATAAAGAATGGAAAATTATAGTATTTGATGTGCAAAAGGTAGTGCGCTTGGTGGAGTAAAATATAATGTGTGGAGGATTTTAGAAGTACTGATTGATCAATTTAAGGAATTGATTAATCGGTTAAGTTGGCAAAGCAGTGCAACATTTGAAGAAGGATTTGGTCGACTATGAAGGAATTGGTCAACCAAATGGTCGACCACTAAATATTACAAAGTGCTCCTAGGTTTTTCAATCGACGGAGTGGTTGAGGTAGCGGTCAAGCATCATCGATCAAAAAGGCAAAAATATCGTGGGTGGTGAAATGATGTTAGACTGGTGGATCAAGTGATCGACTTGGAAATTGGGGTGGCAATGGATCAAGTGATCAACCTTCCTTACAAGGAAGTGCTGAAGCGCGTTGGAGTGGCTGATCGTCATATCGATTGGGAAGTTTTATCGAGGGGATTTGCGGCCAATCATCAATTGATATCTCCCACATGAATTCTAATGGAAATTTTGAATCCCGAGATAGCCATTTCTGTGATCAGTCCATGTACGCTTTCCTTTACACATATGATTCTGAATGAGGTGTTAGGTTTATGGGGATTGGGTGAGGCTTATAAGGATGCCTTTTGTGAAGATTAAAAGAGACAGGGGGAGAGTTTGCAAGAGGCAGAAAGGAGAAAGGCATGAGAGTGCGAGAGAAGCTCTGGAGTAATGGTGAGAAACTCTCTATGAAAGGAGCTGAGAGGGAAAGAGACAGAGGGAAAGAGAAAGCTTTGGGGGAAAATAGAGAAAGGAGTAGAAGATGAAAAAGAGAAGAAGAACAAGAAGAAAGTGGAAGCTGGAGCTACTTCTTCCTCTGGTGTTTTGCTGGTAAGGTATTCCTTTACTTATGTTATGGATTTTCTGGAAATAATTAGTAGAAGATAAATGAGTGAAGGATATAAATTGGTTGTTTGGGTTTGTTCTAGTATGCTTGCTGTGATTGTTTCCTGTTGGTCACAGCTTCATGGAACCTGTATGGAAATAAGTTATGTTAATGGAAATTATTCCCTGCCTTACCGCTTGGATATGCATGCTCTATTGGTTGAGGACTTTGATGCCATCTATTGAATATCAATGTGATGATCAGTGAATTGAAGGAATGTGTTGAGTTTCAGGTTCTATAGATTAAAGTTACTATTTTATTGGTTATTGAATTGATGAATTAAGTGGATGAAAATTGTTAAGTGATGAAGTTGGATTAGAAATGTTGAATGAAAGTATTTTTTGTCTTTTATTGCTTTTGGAAACTGTGAAGTTGAAGAAAAGGGGGAATTAAATTATAATGATAAATGTTATTTATTTTGAAGGTATTTAAGAAGAAGGATAAGGTGCTGAAATGCTTTAAGGACATGAGGTAAGTGATACTGTATGTGTTTTGGTCTTTGGGGCCTGCATCACAAGAGTTAGGAATTGTACGTTGATTGTTTACTAAGATATTGACCATGTTTCGAGGATTGTATTGATGCTTGCTGTGTGTTTATTAGAATTAGGTTTTTTTAATGACATGTTTACTAGAATCAGGTTCTTTATGTTAAGAATTCATATATTGCTAACTAATAGATCATACTTATTAGACATGCTGATATTGGTTGACTTTCCACACACAAATTTTGGGTTTACATGCGTGTATTAGTTAAGTAATTATGCTAACACATTTTAGTTATCGCTAACTATTTATTAACTTGTTAATATCATTCAAGGAAGCGGTTAACAATTATTAACTAAGCACTAGTTAAACATGCTCGGGTTCATTATTTAACAACTAATTGAATGGTTAACTGGTTATTTGGCGTACTAGTACAATAGTAACTTGGAAAGAAATAAGCAACAAGAGTAAAAGTAACCCATCATACAAAGCTTAAAACTCATTCCCAGACTTTCCATAACCACTTAACGTTTATTTGTTCAACTTTCATTTTCAACCATCACTATCACTATCAATAGCAGGAATTTCACAATAGAGTAACAAGAAATAACAAAGCTAGCCCAATAAACAACAGAGAACAAAACAAACAGAACCATCGACAAGGAACTACACTATCTACACAGGAAATATCCACAGCAAAGGAAATCAATAAGGAAATATAGTAGCATTTCATTCAAGGAAATATCACCTTAAAACTAACTAACAACAATTAGCCGTAAGCATCTCAGGCAACTAACACTAAACTCACGCACTCACTTACGGTGTAGGGCCTCCACATGGCCAAGACACCCCTAATCCCTTACCAATTTGAAGACACTAAAATAGGGATAGCAAACTCCAGCTCCAGCTCCAGCTCACGAACGACAGCAGCACCCAATAGCTCACCCCACTTCCAGCTCCTAGCTACAACTCCTTAGCTCTCAGCCCCCAGCTCCTACTCACTTAGCACTCAATGTTCTCTCTCTCGAAGGTCTCCCACTCTCATGGTCACCCTCTTTCTCTCTTGCTCTCTGGACTTCTCACACAGGGGAAATGAAGACTGAAGAGGGGAAAGGAGAAATTACCTAGAGGAGACAACATTGCAGACGTAGGGGAAGGGAGGGAGATGGCCTACGGCTAGGGGAGGGAGAGGTTAGTTACGGCATAGGGAGGCAACTTTGTCGTCCAGGGAGGGGGAAAGGTCGATTATTGTGTCCCACTAGGTGTAGTTATGGACTACATGACAAAAAACCCGATTATAATCCCTAAATTTACGTTGAACTGGGTATTTTGGATGAGTGTGAACGCATAGGTCTCGTCTGCAATGCTAAAATCTCACAGGCTAAATGGTCTTCACGGACGAGGAATGACGTCCTCATCCTTGTCCTCGTTCGTATCATCCGAAATGACATTCAGACGCATTTTGGCGTCTGCATGAGGTGTCTGCATGCATCCTAATCTGTCCATAAATTGGATAGAGACAAATCAGACGAGGCTACTCCACGTCCGCAGTTGTCCGTACTCGTCCGAAAGTCCTCGAAATTTGGACAGATTCCATGCGGAAGAAGCAACTTGCGTCCGCATCTTCTGGGACCTAGTCCGTAACTCCACTGCACAGTGAATTTAGGACGTGAAGTCTCGTCCCCAGTCCTTGGGACGACGCTTCAAACATTTGTGGACAACATGACTCATCCGCAGTGTCATCCGCAGGCGTCCGAAAACACCCTAGACAACTCTTCTTTGTCTTTTCCCAGATAACTCCTACCCCATAACACTTTTCCCATAAGTAAGCGTCAGAAAAATAACATGTATAAATACGCAATGTAATATCCTAACCACTCTGCCATCTAATTACATCGCGTAAATGGGGAAAACATAACGAAAATACCCTCAGACTTAACGCTTGAGAACGTCCTTGGTAATGTCCCGAAAATTGTCCAACTGAAAAAGTCGGGGTGTTAGAACTGTCACCTATTAAAAAAATAAAATATATCGTATTATTTGCCAACATATTATTGACTATTCTTTTGTAGGTGTTATATTACTTTATTGCAACATGGATAAGTTGATTAACCTATAATCTTCTCTTTTATTGAAGTTTCATACTACGGTTAACTAAGTGAATTTGATGCCCACTAGTTAGACAGTCTCTCTTTTATCCATATGGGCTAAAATAGTATATTTCTTTGTCTTTAGTTGAACTATAGTAAAAATTTCAAGTACTATAACCAACTATAAATGCTATGTGGATAGTGTGACTTAAAATTATATATATTAACTCTTTTTGCATGTCAAGAAAAAAGTTGAGAACATTTTACACTATGACACCTATGAGTTACTTCAAATGGACATACATCGTATCAGTCTTCTTCCTCTAAGTGTACAGAACATTTATAGATTTGTAACGTCCCATGATTCCTTAATTTAAAACTTTTAGTTGGAAATATCTTTTTTTTTAATCAGACGTGCAAAACCTTGTAAAACGCGTATGTTCATTTCATAAAACTTTTCTTTTTCTTTAAAATCATATGAGAAGACTTTAGCGTTTCAAATAAAATTGGTAAAACAATAAACACAATTTATTTAAAAATCTCATTTATTAAATTTCAAATTCATGTTCATATACAAATTTCCTTTACAAAATCTAACTCACATGGTCAATCTTGAGATAACAACACAAGGCGTCTTCCCAGAGATACTTCCTCAACTCCATCATCCCTTTATGATATTTCTTTCTTTTGTGTTATTGTCCTATTCATTCCTACATCACAAGATTTAACTATGAGTTTAATGCTCAATAAGAGATATAATAATGACATGCTCATGTTATGCATCTTTATCAAAACAGGCATTTTCTATTTCAGTCTTCCTCTACTTTTATCTACTTATCCAGGTGTTGGAGGTATTACCATACTAGGGAGAGTGACCCTGTTGATCCACTTTTTGGTAGCCATCTCAAAATCTCATATCTCATATCATCTATTTATGTTTATTCCATTACCTTTCATTTTTCTTTAGTTATGTTTACCCGTACAGCTGCTGGGGTATCACCATATAAGGGAGAGTGACTCTTTTGACCTGCTTTAGGGCTGCCATCTCAAAATCTCATACCACACAACGTTCAAACTTAACAAGTATAAACATATATATAAAACATTTTCGTGTACTTTCTTGAAAATGATGATGCATGGAAATGCATGTGAACAATGCAATACACATTATCATCTAAGAATTTTATATCATAACAAAGCATTATATTTCTTCATTTATTCACTCATATCAATCATTAAATAGCCAACATTTTAATATTTTTGAGGATCAATACTAACTTCATATCTATCAATCATGTGATAGCATACAAACAATCAAATCATGTCATAATACTATCCATATATACACAATATATCAATCCAAATGTTATTCCTACATATCATAAAATATCTATATTCTATCTTAGCATCTTGTAATGTAGAACAAAGAGGCTAAAAACAAACAGTGTCTCGAACATTAAGATCTTCACCCAATGTTCTGCAACTTTAATTCCTTGATCTTCAACACCTAAAACATGTCAATTTTCATATTAGCATCTAGTCATGCACAAGTAACTTAAATCATGCATAACTCTTATCATACTTAACCAAATCCATCAATCCATACCCAATAGTTTTCTTTAGATGTCTAGTACAACATAGCAAAGCAGTTTTACATTCTCACTTCATTGAGATAACCATCGGCTATCAAATACCAAAACTATACAGTTTTGACCCAATTCATATAAACCATTATTTTCTACCCATAAATACAATTAAACTTGTTAAAATTCCATTAAATCTTAAAGGAGACTCAACTTATCTTCAGTTAATAGAGAAACAACAGTAGCCCTTGAAGAACTTTTTGCTTTTAACAAATTATCATTGTTAAAGCTTTTCCTTCACTCAAGGGAAATTCCTTATATAATCTTCCAACTCCAAGCATGAGGTCTCGTCCCCTTCAGCATTTTAATGTTGAGTAATCAATTTCCTCCCTTCCTAAACTATCACACATAATCTATTTTCAAGTGACTTTTCGCATTCTTGGTAGACTGCACCTCAATTCTTGTCAATCGATCACTAACATTTCAAAGAAAATCCATCTGTTGTGGACACCATACCTTCTGCATACGCCTAGTCTTATGCTGCGAACACCTTTGTAATGATCAAAAGTTCCTTTTGGGCACATTTATAAATATTTAAGTATGTTATACGGTGTAAGGAATATTTGTCTGTTGATTTATTAATGAAATATATTATTATATGATTTGTTGGACTAAAATTGATTTAAGGCATCATGGCTTTTGAGATGAGATCAACGATTTGGAAAATCATGATTAAGTGCGGTCCTTGGAATAATGGAAAGGTAAGGAGAAAAATGTGAGGTTAATCGGATGAAAGGAGAAATGTGGAAGAAAGGAAGGAAAATGTCGTGTAAAGGCTAGAAATGGGGCAGGCCGATTATTAACCATTAGATGGAAAGGAGAAGGGGAAAGTTGAACGTTGGATGAGAATTTGGAAATGAAAGAGTTACTTCTCTGGAAATGGAAGATTCTGTGTGGGAGGGGTGATGACCGTTGATTGAGAAGGAAGGGACGTGGATGCAGCCTTAGTTGTTGGATGAATATTGTGAGAGAAAAATTATCCACGGATAGGGTGAAAGAAGCAGATGAGACCTTGGCCATTGGATGGAAGCGTGATTAAATGCAATCTGTAGGATGTGCAAAAAGATGCTTCAGTGGCATCGAAAGATCCCTCGCAGAAGGGAACCATGATAGCACTATAAGTTGAATGACGTCGTTCGACTGATGAAAAATGAGTGAGCTTGGCAAAACTTCTTCAAATTGGCTTGCAAATTTAAAAGAAACAATCTCATTTTGGTTACAGGTCCAAATGAACATGGGCGGCGTTGGAGCGTGCCCATCCACAGGAGCGTACCCATCCTTAGGTGCGAACACTATGCGAATCGTGTGAAACGTAGCCGTTTAGGCAAGAAATTAACAAAGGAAAATTGCTCATCTCGGTAACGTGAGTATCCATGGTAGGCAACGCTTTCGCTAGAGTAAAAGATGCTGTCATCTAAAATTTGAATGCCCAGCTCCCTGCCATAAACCGTGGGTATAAAAGGGCACACTGTTGGTTGAGCCACACAGTTTATTCATGACTGTTGTTGAGGGCTTGTTGTCCAAAGCTTTAGTAGGGAGACAGAACTTGAGACATAGAGACGAGCTGCAAAAAAAGGTTCTGCTATAGCTAGAGTATTTGGTTAATTTTATGGAGCTTGAGGTAAGTAATGTTAGTTTGTAGGTAGCCTCTCGGCCTACAATGCAAGGTGTTAGGTATAATTATTCTATTACTACTTCCAATGATAACTCTCAAGGATTTGTACTCTATCGATTGTGTGTATTTTATGTTCATTATTTCTTTACTAATGACCCGAGGATACGATGCCTTAATTGGTCTTTATTTTATGCTTATCGAACTGAGGACTTATCTTTGTTTTGTTACTCTTTTACAAAATGATGCTCGAGGATATGTAGCTAGTGTGTTATGTTTATTTTTATGCTTGCAGTTTCATTAATGAGAGTCGAGGATTTGATGTTGTTTCTCTACGTTGTTTTATTTTATGAACTGAGGAAGTGATGATAAAGGTTAGGTTATTTACAGTTCTTATGGCATATTGAGGATCAGTACTTACAATGTGGATGTACTATTTATGTTTACCGAGGGATGAAGTTTGAGGATTTTTTCATGGATCTTACATTAATTTGTTTTACGATTATAAGCATGTTGAGGATTTTGTTATTATATTGGCTGATGCTCTATTTTGTTCACTATTATTCATGATGTTGAGGTTCGTTTCTAACTGATAGATGATGTTCTGGCATTGAGGATTTGTTGTTGATGTTTTTGTTTAATTATTACATATGCCGAGGATTTATTGGTGCTGTTATTTAATATTTGCATATATTGAGGGTATGTCTATGCTGCATTATGATGTATGTTCATGCATGAGTTTGCATTAAGAAAGATAAAACATGATGAAACATATGTAAATGGGTATTGAGGACAGGTTGTTTCGAAGAGGAAACCAAGTGGTGAATGAACCCGTAATTTTCCTTCGTTTGATGATGAGGTAGATTGGTATATGTCCGTTGTTGTACATAGATGTGTGCAGCAACTAATAGAGGACTCGGTAAATGTCGTGTCTATCCCCCCAAAGTTATGATGATGCATTGTAACTGTTAGTTTAGCCGCGTTTGATGACGAAGCAGATATGGTAGATGCCGATCATTGTGCATAGATGTGCGCAGCAGCTAATAGAGGACTCAATAGATGTTGTGTGTAATATCCCAAATCTTAGTTGAGCTGAAATCATAGCTTAGTGATAATTTTGGGATCTTAGGAGCTAAGATGGACAAGTAAAAATATTGGTCATGAGAAATGCAATTGAAATAGGTGAATTATGATACCCCGTTAGGTTCATAGTTAGATTATGAGAAGGATTGAAGTCAATTGGAGATACTTAAATACCAATTGGATTGATAGACAGTGGAAATACTAAGAGAAAATATGTTTGGACGTATTAGTCGTACTAAGATTGAAAGTATAGGATATATATATACTATTTTATGATATATTGGATTTAATGAAGATTAAGGTGAAAGATATAATATGGGTTGAGGTTTGGTTATTGGAGAAGTGAGAATAGGTGATTAAGGATAAATATATAATTATATATATTCATATATATTAGGATGTGTCACGAGAGTATGCATGATTTGGAGAGAAATACATAAATTTGTAGCTTGGAATGTGTGGATGATCGGGGCAGTCGATCGACCGGCGTCATCGACCACGTATTTCAAGAAACTGTTTGGGGGACGATTTTATGAATGGTGGTCGATCATCTTGAAGAAAAAGTTGTCCATCACCATTTATGATGTTTGTTATGGAGAGCTTTAACTGACGAGAGATGAATCGAACCATTGCCTGGAACGTCTGGGAGATGAAGGGACGTTGATTGGGGTTGTCTAAACATCTGGAAAGCAAAAGGAATAACGTTTTGTGTGTTTGGAAGTCAATGAGTTGGTAATCATTATTATGAAACGTTCATTGACCTTCTGCCTCCTGTGGTCGCGGATGAGTCGATGGTTTCTTGTAAGTAGAGGGTTGTAGCAGTGTTTTTTCACAAGAGGAAATCCTAGGGTTACTCTATCAAATTCTTGAGTGAGCATTTATGAGTAAAGATAGTGGGAGTACGGAGAAAGCTTTTGACAGAGAAGGATATATTGTGAAACTCTGCTGTTGATGGAAGAAAGTGTGATGGTTCAGTGAGAGGATAGAAAACTACGAGTGTATTCTAGACGTGGAAAATGGAGATTTTCACTGGAGGTCGAGATGGTTCAGTAATTGGATATATTGTGAGTCATGTAGAGAAAGCTGCTGTTGATAAGCTATTAAACATGGAAAATGGTTGATCATTGAGAACATGTAGTAGAAATATATGATTAAGTTGTTAGTTATATTATGTGGAGTATATTAGTACGAATAAATTGGATTATTCGAATTTGGTGATTATTGATTGTGAAAATAATGGATTTTACTATGTACAATTTTGGAGAAAGTAATGATTGAGTTGAGGAATGTTGAATTGAAGGATAATGTTAGAATAATTATTGGATTAAGGATTATTGTTGTTGAGTAAGTAATCAGGTTGAGGAGATTGTTGGGCTATGAATTGTTAGTGATTAGGGTTATTTATTAAGAGATACTTATTTATTATCTCATGTTGTTAATAACTAGGTTTTTGTGAAAAATCTTAAAGTGTTAAACCATAATGCTAAGGATTTCAGGTATGTGCTATTGCATGTGCTTTGTCCGAAAGGACCTACATCTCTGGAAATTAGGGTTTTGTTTGATGTTTGTTTACTAAAGGCATAACTTATGTTATTGTATGAAAATGTATATTGTTTGATTGTATGTTTATAGATTAAGTTCTGTTCCTTAGATAGAACATATCACGTTTTAAGGATACGATTAAGGAACATGTTAGATAGGATTTGTATATACACGATAACGTTAAGACTAAGAATTCTAAAGTACACAAAAATGGAATATACGTAAATATCTGTGGACCGGTTAGATACGCCTGGCACAGATATCAAGTAAACGACTATGGACCAGTTTGATAAGTCTGGCAAATAAGTCAACTGTGGTTTGGTTTGTTACGCCTGACACATAAATCAAGTAAATAACTGTGGATCAGTTTGTTACGCCCGACACAGATGTTTATGTGAATCGATTAGTTATGCCCGACACATAAATAGTAAAATATTGAAACAATGTAAGACAACAGAATTAAACAGTAAGGTACGTAAATAGTTGTTCTTGTGGACAAGTTAGTTACGCCCAGCACAGGAACCAAAGATGAGTAATAACTGTGAACTGGTTTGATACGCCCGACACAGATGTTTATATGGACCAGTTTGATACGCTTGGCATATAAACAGTAAATGAATGATTGTGTGGACCGGTTAGATACGCCCGACACATAATCAAACGAAATAACAATAAAAGATATGAACAGTAAAAGAGAAATGAAATTGGACACCTTATGCAGTGTTACAGAAATTGTATGTGAATTCTATGTTTTATGTTTATATCACGCACTGAGCGTTAGGCTCGTAGTTATGTCCCGTTGATGTAGGTAAGGAGCCAATAAATGGATAAAGCTGTTAAAGGACATAGTTGATTAAGTATTGTTGTGTGGATGTTTGTGCTGCTGGCGACATTGACCTCTGGTTATGGCTCACGAAGATGAAATAAAATGTTTTAAAGAGTTTTAAGTATTTTATGATTTCAAATAAATGTTTAAATGTTTAGTTAAACAATGGGTTTATAATATTTAATTGAAAAAGACTGCCACTGTATGTTTTGTAAGATTAAGACTTCCGCTGTTTATTACTCTGGTGTTTTATTACGCAATTGTTTTACAATGGTTTTAAAAGAAAAAGAAAATTTTTATATGGAAAAGGTTACGAGATGTTACATTGTGTCTATGGTTTCAAAAATTAGCCTACTTATACTCAATGAAAGTGAAGACAAGAAAGAAAGAAGAAAGATGAAATGATGGAATGAAATGTCCAGTTCCCGGTCTCATGCATTACTTGCTAAGTCTTAGACTTATAGATAAACTTTGCATTGTAGGTATGGATATTAAGGATGAAATTGCAAACGCAAAGTTTACATTGGGGAAGCCTACCATGATGAAGACTTGGTTGTTGTTGAGTATGTGAATTACGGTTTACGAGTTGAGTGTGTCAACCCACTTTTAAAAATTGTTTTATATCAATCTACTTTTGTAAATGGATTCTTTATGCTAAGTATTGGTTTATTATTTATTTTGTAAAGGACTTTTTGATGGACTATGAGTCCATTCTATGATTAATCAAACTTCCAACAATAACATGGAGGTATTCAAGGTCAAGCACAAGTGGAAGTTCAAGTTCAAACATAGAATATTTTATGGACTTTCAAAAATTGTCTCCCTTTTGACATATGATAAGTGTTTGAAAATTTTGGCATTCATAACGACATCATTTGAAACACCATGACTTTTTAAGTTGAACAATTATTGGGGTATTACCAAGGCCTGTTCAGAACGTTGAGTTGTGGGGGAATTTTCGATAAGCTTTTCCCCGTATACGTGATGTAATCAAGTGTTGGGAGCATGGAGATAATTATATGCTACATTCCGTTTATATACGTGTTAAATTATGATAGTTGTGTATTGGGAAAATTAATACATGGATAAAAGTTGGTAGAAAAGTGTGAAGAAAGTAGAAATCTGGCGAATTCGAACACCTGCAAATGCCATGTGGACGATGATCGGCGTTCGTACGAGCACTTGAGGACGAGGGCAGGACGAATTCTCGCATCCTGGACTTACCCTGTCATCTTACGGACTATCCAGATGAGGGCAGGACACGTCCGCATCGAATCTGTCCAAGTCTGGAGACTTTCGGATGCTAGCGGACAAAGGCGGACGAGGGGAGGCATCATCCAAATTGAATCTGTCCAACTCTTGGACACATTCGAATGATACATGCAGACGACTTGCGGTTGCCAAACGGCATCCGAATGCCAATTTAGACAGTACAGACGAGAATGGGGATACCTTTTCTTGTCCGAGGCCACAATTTGGGCTAAGGGATTTGGTCTCGTGGACGTGAAGACCCCGTTCGCACCTGTCCGAATCATCGTAGATCAGCGACAAAAATAATTTAAAATCAGAACAAATTGTCCATGAGCCAATCAAAACGCAAGTCGACACAACCTCACTCGCACGACCCCGACTAGCAAGAGAATGTTGCCTGCACCTCCCCTGCCACACTTACGGTTTTCCCTGAGTAAGCTCCCAATTTATCCCTCAGCTGTACTTCATCTTCTTCTTCGTTGTTCTTCTTGGAGGGGTTCCTGCTTGGGGTGTGGAGGGGGAGCTACTGTCCATGTGAAAACTCGTCTACAAGGGTAAGGAATGGGGTAGTCTTGGCCATGTGGAGGCCGTACACCTAAGTGAAGTGTGTGTGCATGTGACATTTTTGTAGTTGCTTACGTTTTTGCTGTGAAATTACTTGCTGTAAACTATTAGTTGCCTTAACCCCTATGTATAGTTGTCCCTTACCATTTCTCCTTGCTAGTGTGCCTAAGATATTCTTTCATTTGATTTCATTGGAATGTTCATAGAAAAATAGTGAAAGTGCTAGGTTGAGCTTGAATGAATCAAAGAGAGATGTTCAAATGGATGAGAAATATGAATGAATGACTAATGGATTTCTATTGTTGTTAATAATGGTGATTTCATTTTATTAGTAATCTTTGAGTAAACTTCCACTTAATAGCTTCCACGTGTATAGTTAGTCAACTTGTGTTCACTGTTTCACTTTGTTATTACTTACTGTTGGCTATAGTCGTTAAGAAGCTTGCATCGCTACCTGTTTTTGATGTTATTTATCGTTGTTTATTTATGTTAAGAAGCATGACCTGCCATTCCATTCCACTACTTTATGTTGTTGTTCTGTTGTCATTAAAAAGCATGATTTGTTGTTCCATTTTTCATTACTCGTATTGCTGTTATTATTATGTAATAAGCATGCCCTTTGTTGTTCTGCTTCAATATTGATACTGCAGTTTTCTAGTCGTTAAAGAGCATGTCATCATTGCTTCATTTGGTTATTTCGCATTGCTGTTAATATTGTTAAGAAGCATGTTTCTATTGTTATATTTTTGATATCACCCGCCGTTATTTTAATCGTTCAAAGCATGATTTGTAAGCATGATTCGTTGTCCTATTTTGTTATTGATCTCTACTGTTTTAGAAGTTTGGAAGCACGTTTTCATAGATTTAATTGATGAATTCGCTATTGTATAGTATTGATTAAAAATCATGTTTTGCCGTTTTCTTTTCAACATGTTGCTGCTATTTATAATTAACTAAAAAGCATGTTTTGTTGTTTCATTCTCATTAATTCTTACGCTATTGTTATCATTTAAGGAGTACATTTTTTCCGTTCAGATTTAATATCAAATGCTGCAGAATTTAATTGTTGGAAAGCATGGTTCACTGCTCGTTTCATCGTTACAGTCTATCATTATATTAGTCGATTCAAAATGCGCTCGCTGTTTTGTTTCCGATTTCCTTGCTGCTGTTTGGTGACATTGAGAAGCATGATTCGATATTATGTTTCTTTGTCGTTATTGCTATTTATTGTCATTAAGGAGCTTGATTCGTAAGCATAATTTGCTATTTTACTCGTTATTAATTTCTGCTGTTTTTATTCATTTAAAAGCATGATCTGTAGTTTTATATAGTCGTATAACACCGCTATTTTTAATTGTTGATTGAACGCATGATTAGTAATTAGTTTCTGCTGCGTTATTAGTTGCCTAAAAGCATGATTAGTTGTTCGTTTCTGCAGTCATATTCGTAGTTTAGGAGGATGCCTCATTGTTCTAGTTTTCAATATTTCGCTACTGCTCATAACATATCTTGCTATCTCACTCCGATTGTTATCATTGCTGTAAATAATCGTTAAGAATGCACGTTCGTTGTTATGTTCTTTCCATACCTTGCTGCTGTATATAATCGTTTAAATTGCACGCTTCGCTGTTATGCCTCGACATTTTACTGCTGTTTATTCCCTCCTTAAGGAGCATGTTTTCATTACCTTATTTTGAGAATCGTACGTTGCTCTATGTTGTCCCACTCATTCCGTTGTCTAGCTTGCTGTTGCATAATTTCGTTATATTTAATAGTACGTCAACTGTTAGCCATTTCAATTGTAGTCCATAACTAAGCATGCCATTGATTTCTATTACCCTTTAAGTATAATCAAGCTTTGTTGCGTTCGACAAGTATGCCTAGCTAATCTTACTTAACCGTTTAGTACGTTCTAGTGATTGATTGTGGAAATATTCCCAATGAGTGATTTCTAAAATGGTTCTATATGTTTCTTTTATAGTGCCCTACATAATACGTGGATACACCTTGTTTTCCTTAGGCGTTTTGTATTATGCCATTTTAGTGTTGATTGTAGATTCTTTAAAGCATTGTTACCTACCGTCCATATATGTGTTAGTCAAGGTAGAAGTGTCATCATGCATTCACGTTATAGAAACAAGGTAGGGAGTACCCCCTCGGGGTGGTGCTCACATGCATTGTAAGGAAAAACGATAAGAGAACGAAAGAAAAGAAAAAGGGAGTTGAGGGCAGATGGATAGCGGTCCTAGTCTGGCAATTAGGCAATGCCCCTACCTTATTAGGAATGAGACCTAGTTGCCCATAGGAGGTTAGGTCCGACCAACTATACCATTCCATACGGGTCTTCCAATCTCTAGCTCAAAGTATGAGTAAAGAATGAACAAACGAATGTAATAAAAGAATTGGTCTGGATGTCCCTCATTCCAAAGAAAACTTAAGAGAGACATATGCAATTGTATTAACCCATTTCCTTACTGAGCTTAAGTTCACGTCCTTACTTGTGGTGGGGGTGCAAATGACGAATAGAAAATAAATAGTTAATAAAGCAAGGACGAGGGATTTACACGTGCGAGATTGAGGTTGGCCAGACTAAAGAAAATAAAAGAGA
Source organism: Begonia loranthoides (assembly GCA_022433065.1). Classification (NCBI taxonomy): domain Eukaryota; kingdom Viridiplantae; phylum Streptophyta; class Magnoliopsida; order Cucurbitales; family Begoniaceae; genus Begonia; species Begonia loranthoides. Next base: position 13,478,838 of record CM039472.1, on the reverse strand, counting down.
AAAGATTGTAAATGAATTGTAATTTATCATTTAGTTTTCCTTTCTCGAATGTGGTATGTATTTGTTAGTATTTCTTCATTAAATTATTTATTTACGCTTCCGCAAAGTTTTGATAAAATCGCTACGTCTTAATAAATCAGTTATGTTTTAAATAAATGACTTTATAACGCTTCCGCATTTTTACTAATTGATTTTAATAACGAGTTTAATGAAAAGTTAGTAGCGGTCCAGTTTAACGCACTCTGATATTTCTTGAAAAGAGTTTTAAATCAAGGGGGTTTTAAGGAGTCTTTTAAAAAGTTCAAATTTCTCACATTTTAAAAGATTTACGAAAATCCGGGTCGTTACATCATTTCTAAAATAGTGCTTCGTGAAGATTGTAGATGACTTTGTAAGATTTCTAGAATGGGTTAGATCGTTAAATTTAAAGTTTGTTTACTATGTCAAAACCCCACGGAACAAAGAGCAAATATTATAAAAAATCCAAGTGTCCAAGCTTGGAGACCAAGGAAGTCCATACATGGAAATCATCCAAGTGCTTGCCACTATAATATTTTGCGTTGTTGCTGATTAACCGCTATTTCAACTTCACATTTGTGGTTGATCATTCCCAGTCGATCTCCGCCTCCATTCTTCAATTTTGATCGACCGCCTCAATAACACTTCAAGCACCCGATTGCTTGAACACTTCACTATTTTTTCAACACTTCAAATACTTACAGGTTATATTCTTTATTCTTCTTCCGTTGGTGCATCATTTGGTATCGGAGCTAAAATTTCTACTAATTTATGATATCCTTTTTTCAACATAGTGGTGAAGAGTTGCGATTACATTACGAGCAAGGAAAAGTTGGAAGCATCCATCTCTATTTTTGGTGGTTCGGATTTTTTCGAAGATTATTTGGATTAGGAAGAAGTGGTCAAAAAGGTTATTCAAAGAACTATTTTGCTGGAGAAGATCTTGGTACAAATTATTTCTTCTAAGCTTAGGGGAAGAGCTTCAAGATGGTGGGACAAACTAATCACCAATCGAAGAGAAGACGGAGGAGAAGACATTAAAACGTGGAGTTCAATGAAGAAATTTTTTAGACAAAAGTATGCTCTAATGTTCATCTAAACCTTCCCATCCTCACCACTAATCACAAGGTATGAAAAATCTTTTAAAAGTCGACAATCTGACAGGTTCCAAGAAACACTTAGAAGCCTTAGTGAAATCTGTCTCGAGAAATAACAATAATCGACCCAGCAGTAATAACTTGAATAAAACTCCAAATCTGTATATGAGCTAAAGCGGAACCTTGGAGGACTTAAACTCAATATAATCAAGAAGATTGTAACAAAAATTCAACTCAAAAAACGTTCTAGAATAGGAGATCTATCAATTTCAATAACCACTTGAAAACTGTTTCCAGCAGAACAGATTTAGCAGTACAGATAAAAAACGTAATAACTTGAGCTACAAATACCGAACGAAGCCCAAATTTGGAGATTAACTTCCTGACTTAACCCTGAACAAATCATTAGAAGACCTCAAACAGAGACGGTCGTCATAAGAGCCTCAAACAGATGCTCTAATCAGCAATAGTAACATTCAATAAAAATCACAGATTCAGCAGCTCAACATTAATCCGAAAATTATCACCTTTAATTCAATAATTCCCACAAGAGTTTCTCCAGCAACAAACATATAACAGACCTCCATAACATAAGTTAATCAATCAGAAGAATAGTTCTTAATAGCCTCACAAAAAATAAGAAAGAAACAATGGAGTTTCGCGGACCTCCTAAGTGAGAGGGCGATTTTTAGGGTTGGCCGAAAACCAACACTCTCCAAGGTTGGATAGTTCTCTTGCCTCCACACCACAATCCTACATTGAAGATGAAGATTGGAAGAGGCAATATCCCAATGATGCAAGGTTGAGAAGCTTCAAGAGGCACCTTGCTTGGGTGGTGAATGAATTGGGGCAAATGGGAGGGTGGCCGCGGCTAGGCTTCAAGGAGCACTCCAAATTTCTTCAATTCAAAATTCGTTTCATTTGCAGCAAAGAGGGCTTTTTAAAACCCTAAGAGTTCGTACACTAAAGGAAAAAAAAGAGTAAAATAACCCTAATTAGAAAATGACCTAAACAGCCCTTTAACAATAACAAAACAATAAATCCGATTTTGGAAAATCAGTCTCTGAAAAAGGGATATTAGATATAGTAAACCAAACCCAAATAAAGCGCCCAATATGTCCTTGGAAACCTCTTTATGTTGGCTGAATTTGATATGAAGGATTAAAGTTGAAACGACACCGTCTCGGTTGTCAAAATAGCCCTTGATCATCTGCTGCTCAGATTCTAGGCGGATTTGGACAGCTCCTAATTTTCTTCTGTGATTGCATGATATCCACTAGTCCAAATACACCAAATCCTCTCTGTGACATTGAATAAAGCTTTCCTCCAAATTGGATAGAAAATTAAACACCTACAAAACAAATAAAAAGTTAGAAATAAAGGTGCCCTTAGCTCGGGCTCAAGCGACAGGTCCTTGGGGCACATCACAATCTCAACTCGATAAATTTAACACCTTGTTTGAAGGAATATTACAAAGACTTGAAAAAAGTATACTAAGCACTCCAACTTTACAAGCACAAGACCATGGTAAGGTATTAGAAGGTACTCTTGAGCAAAACAAAGAAGATGTTAATACACCTCAAGAAGAGTCTTCTCCATCTTTGGGGGTTTCAAATAGAGAAGGAAGAATGTCAAGAGAAACAAGTACTTGCAACTATAGAGGACCAAGTTGACCCCTTGACTACAACAATGAAAAAAGAACAAATTTCTCTTATCCAATGCTCCAACAAGAACAATGTTTTATCTTTATTTGTTGATGAGAGAATTTGTGCTAACATGGCTTCTATGATTTTGGTTAAAGGGAGTTGCTTGAAGATATTAATGCATGGCACCCATAGAAATTTCGGTGGCACATTGACAAGGATCACAATGTTCATGGCCAACATCTAAACAAGAAAAATGTATTTCCTTTAATCAAAGATGAAAGAGCTTGCACTGATATGTCTTCCATGGATTTTAAAAAAAGTTTGAGTTTGTTGAATAGCAAAGAAGACATCAAGGTAAATCAAACTTTGATTGATTTTTCTTATGATAGTTTTACTAAAATAATGTTTTGTGATATGTTGAGTACAAGTTGTCTTCTTTGGGAATTACCAAAACTATCTGATAGAAGGAATACTCATGACAAGTACTCAAATTTCCTTTATAATTATTATGTATGCAAAGATAGTGGAAGAATGAACAAGCTAGTTGCACTTCGATCGATGCAAGCTACAAAGGACTATGATGCAATAAAGGGAAATTGGTTAAAAATTGCTATGCTTATGACAAAGAGGTATACACCATTAGACAAATTGATTATTTGGATTTTTAGAGTTGGATAGATTAAAGCTTCTTATCTTAATGGCATGATATTTGGTTATGGCAATCAAGATGGTATAATTGTCCTCTTTAATCTATGTGGAAACTCATTTGTGGATATTCATATTGGTAGAAAGAGAAGGTTTTTATTGAAGTTAATGAATCTTGATGTTGAATTTATTTGCTATTTTGGGGATAAAAGAATATATTGCATCGTGAAGAAAATGTTGATATTTGATGATGTTGATATTGACTCAATTCTATGGCAAGACCCTTATGGCAATATGGATAATGTTGATTTTGTTGAATTTGATTACTATTTTGGAACTCGAAGAACCTATTGCATCTTAAGGAAAATTTTGATATTTGGTGATGATGATTTGATTCTATGGCAAGACTCTTATGGCAATAAGATTGTTGACGATTTTACTAATTGTTTGTTTTATGGGTTTCAATATCACTTACCAAGTTTTGCATCATTGACCAAGAATAAGTTGCTAGAACAATTTCCATATATGATCAAGTGAAAAAAACAAAAGATGGATATGGTGGCCATTACACCCTTGCAAAGATTATATTTCCAAAGATCATGTTTCCAAGGATGACAAGTTTCATGGATTTCGAGCATCACTAATAAGGAAGGTACATGTAAGGAGTCTAGCAAACAATATTGGAGGAAAGAGAACTTAAGAAACTACTAAGAAATCACTAATAAGGAAAGTTCATGGTGGAGGTCTAGCAAACCATATTGGGAGAAGAACTACCTAGGAAGCTACCAAAAAACTGTTCTTTGGTCACATATTCTCAAAGGTATCCTCAAGACCATATTTACGGAAGTTATTGAATTACAAAGGGGTATGTACATTACTTCTAAGTTATTGTTCAACTGTGGGAGTTGGTTTGTGAACATCTTATTCTTATTGGCCTACTACATCAAACAAGATTTGTTTCTGTATTTCCTTCATGAAGAGTTTGAAGCCGTTGTAAATCTCAAAGTCCACAGCACATCTCCTTATCTTGTGGAAGAAGATTATGAAGGAATTACTCTATGGCCACATATACATAATGGTGTTCTCTAGTTTTTATTTATGGTAATTATTATTGTAGTCTACATTATTTCTAACTCGAAGGCAAATAATAAGAATCTAATATCCGAGTTATTGTTCAAGCATGGAAATAAGTTTATGGAAATATCATCAGCCTGCTACATCAAACATTATTTGTTTCCTTATTACATTCATGAAGAGATTGAAGACAATGCAATATTGATAGTCCATGACGAATCTTCTTATTATGGTAATAAAGATTATGGAAGGAAATGTTATGATTCGAGATTGAATCCTTTTCAACCTCGAGAAGATGATGGAATATTGGTTCATTATATCATTAATCAAACTTTCAACAATATCATGGAGGTATTCAAGGTCAACCACAAGTGGAAGTTCAAGTTCAAACATAGAATATTTGATGGACTTTCCAAAACTGTCTATTTTCTGACCTTTGACAATTTTTGCATTTAGAATGATGTCATTTTAAAAATAGTGTTGCATGAAGATTGTAGCTGCCTTCATAAGCTTTTTAGAATAGGTTAGATCATTAAATTAAAATTTTCTTTGCTATGTCAAAAGCCCACACAACAGAGAGAAAATATTATGGAAAGTCTAAGTGTCCAAGCTTGGAGACCAAAGAAGTCTATACATGGAAACCATCAAAGTGGCTGAGCACTAAAAACGAATAGATGTCAAAAGACCTATAGACTTGGAGAATCAAAAAGAAAGAATAAATTAAATATTCTTTTAGTTAATTAACTTAGTAACTATTACGTAAAGTATTAGCCTAGTTTATACTATAGTCGGTTTAGTGTTATTGTTGCTTATTTAGTTTTCTATTATTCTATAGTTTGTAATTGACTATTTAAAGCCACCCCATGTAATTGTTTTATACAGTGAAGATTAAATATCGAAAAGTTTTTACTTATTTCAAAATTGGAGTGATTCCTCTTTCAACCCTTTGGCGTGTTACAACCAAAAGTTACCTTGTGTGTTATATATCACAAGATTGCGCTCACTTGTAAGTTAGATGAGTTATCTTATCGACATCCATGTTCTTCATCCTTGCAGGAAGAGTGTGTGAAGTGGTGTCTAACTTTCTAAAGGAGCTTCATCAACAAATCATACATACGGGAGCATTAGTCACAACTACTTACTATTTCCAACAACTCAAGTTCTCTCAAGTATATTTCCTAATCCATGGAGATTATTTGCATTACTCTTGAAGGAGTTCTTTTCTTATTCATCCAAGAAGGCATGTTCCAAATTTTAGCTCAAGAGCTTCTAAAACAAGGAAGTTATTGGTTTTCAAAGTTAGAGTTTCTATATTGTGTTTTACGGCAAATTAAAGCAACTTTGAAGGACCGGTTGATCGCATTCTCTGAAGCCGACCGACCGCTCAAGAAAATGTTCGCCACTGTAATATTTTTCATCATTGCTGATCGACTGCTATTTCAACTTCAAATTTGCGGCTGCTCATTCCCAGTCGATATCCGCCTCCATTCTTCAGTCTTGATCGACCACCTTGACAGCACTTCAAGCACCCAGTTGCTTTAACACTTCACTATTCTTTAGCACTTCAAATAATTACAGGTTATATTCTTTATTTCCCTTCCGGTGGTGCAACACTTTTAAAACTAGGGTTTTTTGGCAAGAAACATATTTGAATTGATAAAGTCTTCCGCTGTAATGATTTTTGAAATTTATGGTTAAATTTTAAATGATGATTTTTAATAAGATTAAAAAATGAATAGATATATTACAAAACTTTACTACGAATCTAAAGTTTATAAAAAGGGGTGTTACAAGCTTACCTTCCATGAAAAGTCATTTTACACTATTGCAGATGACTGGAACCTCGTGCCCGGTCGATTGCATATGTAACATTCCACTTTATTAAGCATTTTTCTTACTTTCATTTTTAGCCATATAAAATTTTTCTTCAATTTATTTAAAATGTGTATTAGAAAAACTGATTTGAAACATATCAGAGTAAAATGAGCTAAAACAGATGACAATTTTCAAAACATAGTTTCCACATTTCCAATGAGATTCCATGGTTACAAAACGTTTACCACATTCAAAATTTGTAATTAACTATTCAAAATAACCAGCATTGTTTTTCGTGAGCCATAACCATCAGGTTGAACCCGGCTCATTACCCAAGAGCTCATCCTGCAATGTCTCCTCCTCCGCTTGCATGTCACAAGTCTCATAATAATCACCTACATAGTGGGATAAAACAATGAGCCTAATGCTCATCAAGAAATAGGATGAAATGCAATGCTCATGCTCATGTGTGCTCATGCAATGCATTTTAGAAAAGAACCTATCTTTTCTATTATACCGAGAGAAAGGATACATCCTATTGTCATGTAGCTATCTGTCACTCCCATGAGGAGATACATCCTATGGCATCACCACCGATGACCATCACCATTCTCTTTTGTTTCCAAGCGTTGGGGATTTTCAGTATAAGAGAAGAGGATACATCCTATAATCCATGTGGCTTACCATCACTTCGATGGGGAGATACAACCTATGGTGTCACCACCGATGAACCGTCACCAAATCTCTCAAACCCCCACACACTTATTTATAATTTTTATGCATGTCATGCAATATGTCAGCAATTTCATAAGCCCTAATCGTGATACATGGATGACATGTCATGTGCAATTCACAATAACAAACAGAACATTTAATAGGAAACATGACATTTTATTGATGAATTTACCAAAAGCGATATCGACGTCTTCTATACTAAGGGGTTACTAGCTCATGAACCGTACATATATTTGGCAAAAAATTATCAAAGAATAATCATAAATTAAATCATGTATGTTTTTAGCAGAGAACCATAAAAAGGCAACTAGTAAATGAATTATGTGGTTATAAACAGATTTGACCGTAGCAGTTAACAACCTAGTCATTTCATAGAGTAGTATCAACTATAAAAGGCACCAACAAAATCAATTAATATCAGGGTAACAAGTCATCCAATCATCACACTTTTCTTCACCTAAGCCTAACGGTCCACTATAATTTACAATCAGAAATATAATGCCAACATTACCCAGCCTTCATTCACACATATGGCAGTGACCAATAAGTGTTTAACAACAATAGATTAACAATTCATGGTATTCAGCCAAGGCAATATTTAGACATGCAATAAAGGCAATGGTCCATTCACCCATCAAAGCAGACCATTTCATTACATCCAACCAACTATCATTGACCATATTTAGCTTCTCTTAACCACAGGATAATAGAAATTTTCAGCCAGAAATCAAGCAGTAGGACACGGTTTGCAACAAACAACCAGGGCAAAAAAATTAATACCAAATTATCTAGAATCAACAGAGCAGTTCTTCACAGTATCAATTGAAGCAACACTTTTCAACAGTCGCATAGTTTGAATAATTCTTGTTGCGTAAACCAGTCTTTCATGCATATATAATCGGTATTAACTACATTTCTTAATAGCACAATAGCATTCCACAGCTAGTAACCCAAATCAATGTTCAATTACAAACAAAACCCCGTGATGTAAGGCCTTCACTAGCCAACTACATCATATTTCTTACTTGACAATTTCCTTTTCTCCCTGAGCCTCACCTTCGAACCATAATAGGAAGAAAACTGAAGTCCTCCTTTTATCTCTTCTCACCCTCGCTCTCACTCACTCTCTAGAGAAACAGACTCTTTGCTCCCTTCACGATGTAATAAAAATGACCAAAGGTTTTCCTGCTGCAATTGATTTATAGACAAAAAGAAAGCTTCATGAGGATGCCAACCTTGATGCACACTCACCCATTGGAGGTCCACACCTAGCACGCCACATGGAGAGCTTCTTATCACCTTTGGAGAATCACGTGGGATCGTAGGAGAAGGAGAAAACTGGCCATGAGAGAAATCTGATCTTTCGCCAAAATTTGTCGCACCAGTCGACATCCCGTCGATAGGAACAGTCGACCGATATGTTACCCGGTCTTGTTTTTTTGCGCTGCTGCCTCAAAACATCGACGTTCCTCCCTTCCACTTATTCTAATTTATTTTATTAGTTTTTTCTTTTTAATTCCATTGATTAATCCCTTTTTAATTTCTTTTCAATTATTCCAACAATATTTCTTCATTAATTTTTCAGGGTATTATATCAAGCGTACGATAGGCAAATTCGAAACATATTTCCCCTTCATCAAAACGTTCATTCTGTAAAATCAATTACATTCAATTTATAGAGAAATTATCCAGGCATTACAGCATATCTACCTGAGAGCTTCTAAACATTCTTCCGTGGTCATCCATGATTCCACAGATACTTGAAATTGCCTTGAACCCTAGTCAACCACACTCTATTCTAGTAGACCACAAATTTACCTAACGTCCACTCCAGAGAGCATTTTTCACTTGTGAACGTCCGCTACATCCATACCTTTCCATGGATACCCACAATTGTTGTGCAATGGTTGACCACAATTCACGCTCTCGTCGACTATAAATGCACCCAAGAATAAAGCAACTAAATTCTTACACTTCTAACCTCCATCCTTATTTTATCATCAATTAATCCTTAACAATAAATACCTTGAACTATCATAAATCAAGTGCCACAAATCCTCATCCAATAACCATAGTCCTAGCTCAATTCATACGATAAAATTCTCGGTGTTACATTCTCCCCTTCTTATAAAAATTTTGTCCTCAAAATTTGCTAAACACATATTCCATAAAACATGCTTATCATTCACCACGACATTGAAGTCGAAAAATTTTCATAGCACAACTTGAATAAGTTTTATATTATATACATTATTTTGACTTGTCTAAACATCTAATCCTAAATAAAACTTCCTCTTTACATTTGTAATATCCAAAAAATTTGTTTATATGTAAGACCTCAATTATGTGCAATATGGTGTTTGGACATAGTGAAATTATAATTGTGAGTTGTTTATATAATTGAGGATAATGATATCGTAATTGTTAGAGGTATGTGGGATTTGGTGTTAGTTTTGAAGTGTAACTTGTTTATGTGATAGAAAAAAATAAGTTAGAGGAATTGTCAATTATATGAAGAAATAGAGTTTGGATGATGGTGGTCGATCATTTGGAGAAGGAGTGGTTGATCATGAGTATTACGAATTATTACAAAGTATGACCATTTTAGGAGCGGTCGATTAGCTGAAGGGGGATGATTGACCGGTTCCAAAGAAAAATCTATACAGATTGTAACAATTTTGGTATTGGTCGATCATCTACTAAGGGGGAGATCAACTGATATTTCTAGAAAAAGAAGATTTGCAGTTGATCGTTGATGAATCAAGGTCAATTATGGTCGTGGAGTTTATAATTCTGATGATTTACAGTCAATCACAAGAAGGAGATGATCGACCGAAATGTTAAGAATTGCCTAGAAAATTGTTAACAAACATCTTCAAAATTGAAGGGGTGTTTGGAAATCAAAATGTCGCGACTCATCGACTTTCTCTATAGACTTACAAACATATTTTAGAGATTTTTGGTAGAACAAACAAACATCTTGGTGTTCTCTCAAAGTAGTTTTTGTTTTGGTTTTCTGGAGAGTTCATAGGTGCTGTTGTGAAGTTGTGCCAGAGGATTTTCAAGAGGGAATTGTTGCTTGCTGTGTGATTTTCAGAAGAAGCTTCAACAAGAGGGGATTATAGTGAAGAGAGGTAAGAGATTATGCATGTGTTTTACTAGAGGTGGCCTACATCACAAGAATAGGGTTGTTTTGTGTTGCTTCTTGATGGATATGTGTGCAAAAAGAATTTTGCCATGTTTATTGCTACTACTTTGATAAGAATTTTTTAATGAAAATGTTTTGTTGATTGAATTACTCTATACATGATAATAGAGTGAAAAGGGTATGTTAGTGATGGGGTTTTGTTATTGGTTATGTCCCCTGTTTCGTCGATATGAATGCTGAAGAAATATTATTTTGTTCGCTTTGGTTTCGTTGATAGAAATGATGAAAAGAATAGAGGTTTTCTCTATAGTTTATGTTGATAGCTTATTGCTTTCTGCTAGTGGTAATGGATGTAGGAAAATGTTTTTGTTGATCTCCCTCACTATCGTACTAAGTTGAAATGTTAAAGTTATCCCCTGTAAGGTTCTGCTTCATATATGTTGTACTATGCTCTGTTAATTAGGTATACATGTTGAGTAGATAGTTGAATAGTTTCCTATTTTATTTAGGAATTTTATAGCATACTGATCCGTTGGAAATGTGGCATATGTTGTTACTACCTTGTTGCACTGTTGATTTACAGCATGTGTTAGATATATTGAAAATGACTTGTTGTTTCATGCTTCAATGAACTGTTACATATATTGTAATGTTTTCTCAATCTCTAGTATAAACTGTTAAATTGTGTGAATTGCATATATGGCATGCATCATGATAGATATGTTATGAAAAGGTAGACATATGCATGTAATATCCCAAATTTTTGTAATGCTAAGCATATGACATAAGTAATAACTCTGGGGTATTACTAGCTGAAATGAACGATTAAAGTGTAGGTCAAGAGAAATATATTTGGAAGAAAAGAATTAACATACCCCGAATTATGTTCATATTAAGCTTAGGAGGATGATTTAGGATTTATTAGAGTTGACTTTTATAATTTAAGATATTAGTCAGGTGAAACATATTTGGATAAAGTGAATTAGGATACTCGAATTATGTTCATACTTAGTTTGGGGAAAAGATTAAGGTTATGTGAGAATTGTTTGATGATATTTGGAGTTAGATAGGACGATATGAACTGGATTAGTGATTGTCAATCAGTGAAATTAGTAAGAGAAAATATACTTGGATACAGTAAGATTGAAGGTATAAGATCAATAATATTTTAGAGTATATTGAATTTAGTGAAGAATAAATTGAAAAGAGATTGTGAGTTATGTACGCTAAGTGGAATTGTGAATTATATACCTTTAAGTATAGGAGAATAAGTTGAGGTTTGGATAATTTGAAAATATGAGTTAGATTTTATTAAAGATATAAACATATATGTATAATATATATATATATATATATTGATTTGTAAAATATATATAATTGGAGAAGAAATATTGGGTGGTTTATGGATTGGAAAACGACAATCGACTGGCGTGGTGAAGCTTTGAAATTGTGATTGACGGTCGATCGTCCAAAGGAATCAATCGATTGGTAATTTAGAAAATAGAATTAGCAAGTGATCGATTGAATTGGTGGTTGATTGTCCGAATGACAATCGATCAACCAGTGATCTGGAAAGTCACCAGAAATTGAAACTCTGTCACTAGGAAGCTTTTAGGTTTGACGTTGGACACGTCTAGACGATGAAGCATCCATCCTTTGACCTCCCTTTGATCTTCACCTTCATTAGATGTTGAAGGGTTGGTGGTTTGTGGCCTATAAATAGAGGGGAAGGAAAACGAGAATATCACAGTGAGGGAAAAACCATGGGGAAACTCTATGATTTTTGAAAGAGAGTCTGAAGTTAGAGATAGTGAAGGATTTGGAGAGAAGGTGATCGAGAAAGTTATGTGATAAATTTAGAGAAAAGGATTACAAAGAAGAGAAACTGAGGAAATAAGAGAGAGGTGTGAGAAACAGTTTGAGTACAAATCTGGTGAGGGAGCTGCTGTGAATTTGTGAGAACTTATGGAAGGAGAATTCTTGAGGGGAAGCTTGGGAGCTTCACTGTTCTCGGACGGGTGTTATAACACCCCGACTTTTGAAGTTGGACAATTATCGGGGTATTACCAAGGACGTGTTCTGAGCGTTAAGTCGAAGAGTATTTCTATTAATGTTTTCCCGTATACGTGATGTAATCAAGTGTTGGGAACTATGGGGGTATTACATTGCGTATTTTTACGCATTAATTGTGATGTGTAAGTATGGGGAAGAAGTTACAGGATAAGGGTTAAGTGTGAAAGGATGGAGAAAAGTGGGAAGTAGGGAGTTGCGAATGCATGCGGATGACGTGCGGACAAAGAAATGTCATTCGCATGTGTATAACGTGGCTGCCTTGTAGATTGGGATGAAGTGAGGATGAGAGGAATGCGTCCTCATGTGTCTGAAATGTGGACCCCGGACGCATGCAAAAGACTCGCGGACGAGAAGTGTCTTCCACAAGTGATTAGCTATGTCACCTTTAAGCTTAGGATGACTCAGGATGTGATGTCTCGTCCTGAATTCACTGTGCTGTGAAGTTTCGGATGATGCGGATGAGGAAGGCTGAGTTTGCATCGAATCTTTACAATCTTGGGCACTTTTGCACGCTATGCGAACGACTACAGAAGAGTAGAGGCCTCATTCGATTTGCCTCTGTCCGATTTTAGGACACCTTCGGATGCCTGCGGACGATACATGCAGACGTCTTAATGCGTCTAAATATCGTCTGCAGACGGTACAGACAAGACGAGGATGTCAGTCCTCGTCGGAAGCCATTATTTAGCCTGTGAGATTTTAGCCTTGCGGACGAATGTGAACGAGACCATCACGTCTGCACTCGTCTGAATCATCGCAGATCAATGGCAAAAATAATTTAAAATCAGAAAGAAATCGACCCGAAGCCAATTAAAACTCAAATCCTCGACAACGAAACGGTTCCCCTCCAAGTGCATACCACGTGAGACGCCTCTAGGACCGAGAAAATAGGAGCTATCTCCTGCACCCTCCCCTTCCTAGGCGTATCTTTTGTTCCCTCATTCCTCTAGGTATGTAAACAACTTTACCCCTTCCTCATTCAGTCCATTTTCCTTCCAGCAAGGGGGAGAGCTGCGAGGGAAGGAGGGAGAGTCCTAGAGAGGGAGAGCTGGGCTAGTGTGTGAACGTGAAGTGAGGGAGTTGGGAAGTTGAGGTTGTGAGCTAAGCAGGGAGCTGTTGGAGCAGGAACCGTGAGCTACTGGAGTTGCTGAGGAGTGGCTGTCCCTGCTTTTGGTAATCAAATTAGTAATTAAATAGGGGTGTCTTGGCCATGTGGAGGCCCTACATCGCAAGTGTGTGCATGAGTTTAGTGTTAGTGTTCTTTAAATGCTTATTGATAGTGACTAATATTAATACTTTGTGAATCCCTTGTAGTTGTTATTTTCTGTGTTGGATTGACTTTCTGTTAGTTGTTGTTTGTTGTTTTACACTATGATAAATGCTTAGAAGGATAAATGGTTATGTGAAGTTCGAAAATGAGCTAAAGAATCCGTGAAGTTATCGTTCTTAATTCCATATGCTTATCCTTATTTTGTTGGCATGGTTATATCACTTGTATTGTTGTTGCTCCTTGTTGTCTATCATACTCCCTAATGATAGTGTAGAGATTATTTGTGGAAATCTGTGATATTTTCTTTTTGTTGTTTATCTTTGTTTTCATTTTATGTTATGTGATACAACTGCCTAATTAAATGAAGAAACGAAGGATGCTCATGTCTAAGGGTGATGAATGTTCAGATGCATGAAAAGATAAATGTTCGCTGCATAGTTACTTGCCATTAGTTAAATACTTCAGCATGGCTGTTGTTCTTTCATTTTGTGTTGCTCTGAAAGAATTGCTTTCTTACTCACATCAAGCACATTTAACACATCTCCTAAATTAGAAGTTGAGCATGCTCATTTAGTAATTTACTAAACTTGATGCGTGATAAAGTACTGATTATGTTAAGCATGTTTGATTGTAAATCAACTAAGTATGTTAACCAAATTGTTTAATCAAAGCATGTAAAATACTTAATCTGTATTTATAATCTTTCGGGCATGTAATTGGCTAAGCATGTAAATCGACTAATAATTTATTAGATTAATAATTGTAACCTTTCTTCAAGCATGTTTGATATACCTATTGTGCTCATTAGTTGTCTAATTAATAATGAACACTTGAGTATGTCAATCACTTAGTGAGCATGGTTAACTGATTTAATCGACTACTTGAGCATATAAACTAGCTAATGAGTTAATCATGTTAATAACTAGTTGAGCATGTTAATCTATCTAGAGAAACCAACTACTTGATAATCATAGCATGTTTAACTTAGATTGAATGTTTAATTATCCGTATGTTAATTAGCTAAAGTAATTAAGTAGCTTGAGCATGTAATTTACTAAGTATGTTAATGTTTCTATTGTTTAAATCAATTAGTGGCATGTTAATCAACTAAGGTAATTAGTTAATTTGAGCATGTTAGATAACTTAACTAACATTTATTGATTGTACTCAAGCATGTTAAGGAACTTGGATAATAATAGTAGCATGTGTATTTAATTATGTTGATATCTCCGTGAGCATGTAAATTGACTAATAAATATATTGTTTGATTAACAAGACTCAAGCATGTTAACTAATTCGAATAAGTGAGTAATTAGAATTGAGCATGTTTAATTGATTATTCCATCATGTTTAATGGCTACTATTTAATTAGGCATGTTATTGACATTGAAGCATGTAAATTATTCTTTGAGCATGAATATTTAACACTAAATCTAAGCATGATTAGTAACTAGGATAAAAACATGCAATCAACCCTTGAGCATATCAATTAATTAGGACAACTAACTAGACGACAATTATAATTCTTTCTTGAGCATGTAAATCAACCTAGAACAACTAACTATATCCTTGAGCATGGAAATTGACTACGATATATATATATATATATATAAGTAGAATTCTGAACACACCTAACCAACTATTTGAGCATGTTAATTAACCAGTTGGAAGTAATAACAAGTTCTTGAGCATGTTAATTAATTTATGCATTACTTTCATATGCACATCACTTGTCCATCCATTATATTTCCTTTATTATTGTGATTTACATATCCAAGCATAAACCTCATTGTTTGATTTGTTCTACAATTGCTTCCTTCATATGCTGTACCTTATTGGGTGTTCATTGCTATTACTTTTCCTTATGTGCGCATTCAATTTCTATTATTCCTTATGTGCGCAATTTCAATTACAGTTACTTTCATTTCGATGTGCAATTCAATTATTGTTAATGTTATGTTATAATGCATCATGCATCATGGTAGGTTGAGAATATATGGCCATACATCATGCTAATAGAAACCAATAGGGAGTGCCACCGGAGTGGTACTCACACATGCATGATGTGAGGTAAAACGTTAAGAAAATGAAGGAAATGGGGAGTTGGGGGCGGATGGGTTGTCGGGTCTAGTTTGCAATCTAGCCAGAGCACCTCCCTTGTTGGGTACGGGAGTTCTAGATTCCAAGTTAAAGGTTAGGTCTGGTTAACTATACCATTCCATAGAGGTCCTCCAGTCTCCCGCTCGATGTACGAGTAATGAATGAATGAATGAAAGTAAAGTAAAGAACGAACAAATGACATAATGAAAGGATTGGTTTGGGTGGCCCCCATTCCAAAAAGGACTAAAGAGAGGCATCTCACGTTACATTAACCCTTTTTCCTTACTGGGCCATTACGCTTACGTATTACTTGTGGTTTAGGTACAACGACAAATAGATAATAAAAACCTAGCCAGACTAAACGAGTAAAATAAGGGACGATTGTAATTAAATTAAATTTTGTTAAATTGTATTTGAAGTTCAGTTTCTTTCATTAAGTTCTTCTATTAAAGTATTTATGATTTCGCTATGTTTTCAAACAAATGATTTTATAACGCTTCTGCATTTTTATAAATTGGATTTTGATAACAAATTTAATGAATGGTTAGTAGCGGTCCAGTTAGATGTACTCTGTTATCATTTTCGAATGAGGATTTTAGTAATTTTACAAAAGTTAGAATTTCCACGCGTTTTAATGGATTTACGAAAAACTGGGTCGTTACAGGTGCTTCAGGTAAACTGAGTAAAATGTTTAGAGTTGATTGTTGTTATAACCTTTGGAGCCATGTATATATTTAAGTTGGAATTTTTTGAAAAAATATTCTGGTTATATGTTCTTTGAATTATGGAAATGGGAATTAACAATATGTTGTTGAGAAACAAGAAAAATAGGATAGGTTGGATTACTCTCTGCATGATAGAATGGGTTGAACTTGTTGATAAATTATTATTCATTGTTTGGATTGGTGTTGTTAAGGACTACTGCTCAACAATGGGGTTTTATATTGTTGAAATATGGTTTCTGATTGGTTATATTCTGGTATGTAATTCTTTTAGTCATTGGATAAATTGTGTTGGTTAGATCAAATACTAGGATGGAAGCATGGAAATGAGAATGAGTCTGTTACAACATGTATTAGAATAACATGTTAAGTTGAACTGTTGGATAGGGTTAGAAATTACACTCCATTGGTTTATATATTATTCTATTAGACATTAGGAAACAATACACTATGGGAAATTAACCTATCAAGTTAGGATTGATGATTATTCCATTTGATGTTGGGTTTGATAAACTATTATTGATTGATAAATAAGTATTGAAGAGAAGAAACTTTAAGTGCTAACTCTCTAAAGCTAAGGACTCTAGGTAAGTGGTACTGCATGTGTTTTGTTTGAAAGGACCTATATCATTGGAATTAGGGTTTGTTTGATGCTTGCATTTACTAGAGATATAGGTTATGATAATGTTATTTTGGAGATGTACTGCTAATTGATTGTTTGAATTGTATGTTTATTAGATTTAAGTTCAACTCCTTAGTTAAGAATGAATCAGGTTTAAAGATACGGTAGATAGACATGTTAGATAGAATTGTATGCTCGCATCAACGTTTTCCCAAAGTATAAGAAAATGAATAAACGTAATTGAACCTAAAGTACACGAAAATGAATAAATGTAAATAGGTGTATAGAGATGTAGGTTCTTGAGTTGGTCGCTTAGGTGTGTGCCATGGGATGGTCGCCTTGTGCATATGCCGATTTACCTTGTCAAGTTAACATCTCTATCACATGGATGGATAATTGCAACTCAATGAATATGGAACTGTAATAGAACTAAACAGAATAAACATAAATAGTTATTTTTATGGTCTGGTAGGTTAAGCCTAGCACAGAATCCAAAGATAAGCAAATAGTTGTTTTTGTGGTCCGGTAGGTTAAGCCCAGCATAGAAGCAAGAGAAATTACAGTAAAAGGCTAAGGAAACTAATATGTAAAGATAAACGAAAACAAAAAGGAAAATAGAAACTTTATACAGACTTTAAAAGCTGCTTGTGTATGTCCTTTTTTATGTTTATACCACTTACTGAGGTTTAGGCTCATAGTTAGGTCCTATGATGTAGGTAAGCTGCCAATAATTGTATAAAGCATATAAAGAACGCAGCTAATTGAGTATTGTCGGGTTTAGCGTTTGTGCTGTTGGTAGATTGACCTTGGGGGTTATGGCTCACGGAAATGGAATAAGTGTAATTAAGTGTATAAGAGTTTTCGAACTACTTTAAAGTGTTATTGGCTTTAAACAATTTTAAGTAAATGT
This sequence comes from Begonia loranthoides, assembly GCA_022433065.1. Classification (NCBI taxonomy): domain Eukaryota; kingdom Viridiplantae; phylum Streptophyta; class Magnoliopsida; order Cucurbitales; family Begoniaceae; genus Begonia; species Begonia loranthoides. The sequence goes on along the minus strand of CM039472.1, from coordinate 13,460,963 downwards.
TTTAGTGCTGCATGTTTAAATGCTAGTTTGTGGTATTTAAATGTAAAAGACTTTTGCATTTCGTTTACTATGAGTTTTATATGGTTAAGACTTCCACTTTGTTTTACTCTGGTATTCCCTCACGTAAGTGTTTTAAAAGATCAAAAATTTTTGTGCAGGATGTTACATTGCATGCATTGCACGATAAAGAAATGAATGTAATAAACATAAATGGACATGCCCTTTGGGAGATTTGGTGACGGTTCTTGGTGGTAACACCCCTGATGTATACAACTCATCCCTCATAGGGATAGAGTGACGGTTAAGCCCACATGGACCATAGGATGTATCCTTTCTTCTTTACCAAAAATCCCCAACGTTTGGATTGATAAAGAAAAACGTAAAGAAAATGACAGAAGAGATAGGTTCTTTTCTGAGATGACTGCATTGGCATACATTGAGTATTGCATTTCAATATATCTCTTACTAGGCATTAGGCTCACAGTTTCTCTTGTAATGTACATGATGACTATGAAACGAATGATGTGCATGTGGAGGAAGTATGACTCGATAGCGCTTTCGTTACCTGGCACAAGTTGACCTTTGGGGTTTTGGCTCAAGAAATGGATTAAAGCATGTTTAAGTATTTTAAGGATTTTAAACTGTTTTCAAATGATGTTTACTTTAAACTGTTTTAAGGTGATGTTTATATGTTTAAATTCAAAAACTTCCACTTATGCTACTCTATTGCTTACCCTCACATGTTTTACGAATGAAATTTTAAAAAGAAAAATTTTAAATGAAAAACCGGATGTTACAACATTCCTATGGTTCGATCCTCATCTATATATTCTATAATAGAGAAGACCCTTGGTGCATCTTTCCTTGCACCATTGGATATTTCCTGGCAAAATGACCAATCTTCTCGTATTTAAAACATTGGTATGAACCAGCTAAACATTCACCAAAGTGACTCTTCCTACATCTTCAGCATTGGTTGGTCTTATACTTCATTCGAACAATTTTCTTTTTTCCTTGTTTTCTTCTATCATCTAAGGATTGCTTCAATCCTTTAGAGTTTTCCATTTATTCTCTTAACTATAGTTGAACCTTCTTAGTGAAATCCCTTTTCCTCCAAAAATTGATTATTCATTTCCTCAACATATTTTCTTGAAGTTTCTCTTTCTTCTTCATGCTTAATAAACCTCTCCAAATATTGGAACGGATGTTCCACCACCTCAAACAATAAAGCGATAATCTCGTCTCTTTCATCCATATTTGATGTGCCCCAAAATTGCAAGAAGAAAATACTAGGGTAATCTACAATCGGCAATACTTAAATCTGTCAACTCTCAATGCAACAACAACATCTAATGTCTAAAGCCAATAAGTCCCAAATTTGGAGGAGAATGAAATAACCAAAGGAGGCAGGGGACCTCCAAATTTCATGCTCAAAGCGTTGTGAAACGAAAGTTACGGACGGAATATGTATTTTCCCTAAAACACATTCTCCAGAGACAATTCTGGCGACCTCCAATGAAACGTCCATAAAATTAAGAATTTAAATCCAAATGGCCTCAAAATTGTACCAATATCTTCTTATTTTAGAGTAGTTTACGTCCTTAAAATTTCAGAATAAAATTCATAAAAATCACAGACTTATAAACAAAACAATTCTTTGCTCGGAAATAGGACTACAGAAAAACATATTGCAAACTTTCAACAAATCGAGCACATGTCCAATATTTCGATTCCAAACATAACAAAATCCATCCAATACTTCAAAGAACAATCAAGAACGACCAAATCCAGAGATTTACTCAATAAATAGCTCAATAAACAAGGAAAAGAAAACAACAAACAAACCTGGTGCTTGGTTCTTGCTTCACCACAATTCCAACACCAAAGCTCCTCCTCTCTCCGTTTCTTGCTTGATCTTGGAGAGGAGGTTCTAGCTAGTTCTTCCAAAATTTCTTTAGGGGAATGTCAGTGGCATGTGGACCTAGATGACCAAGCAATAGCCAAGAAGGTGTGACCTTTCTTTGAGAGGTCCGAACTAGTCGCACATCTCAGAAGTTTGGGGTGTTGCGGACTTTGTTGGTTTGTTGTTTTCTTTTCCCTATTTATTGAGCTGTTTATTGAGTAAATCTCTAGAGTTGGTTGTTCTTGATTGTTCTTTGAAGTATTGGATGGATTTTGTTATGTTTGGAATCAAAATATTGGACATGTGCTCGATTTGTTGAAAGTTTGCAATCTGTTTTTCTGCAGTCCTATTTCTGAGCAAGGATTTGTTTCATTTATAAGACTATGATTTTTATGAATTTTGCTCTAAAATTTTAAGGACGTAAACTACTCTGAAATACAAAGATATTGGTACAACTTTGACGCCATTTGGATTTAAATTCTTAATTTATGGACGTTTCATTGGAGGTCGCTAGAATTGTCTCTGCAGAATCTATTTTAGGGCAAATACATATTTTGTCCATAACTTTCGTTTCACAATGCTTCCCCGTCATTGACAGACTCTCAGCTTCAATAAAGTTTGCAAACTCTCAACCTATGCAACCAATTGATCATAAAGAAATAGTTGAAGAACATGTGTGGGTCGAAGAAAAGAAGAATGATAACTCCTTGGTAGCAATTAACGAAGAAGAAGAAATCATCTTTCCACAAGAAGGTTCACTATTTACCACGGATTTCGAGTCTATAACTTTCCAAGAGGAAGTTTGTTCCCAAATAGATGAGAAAGAGTGTTGGCAAGAAGAAATTCTCGAAAATGAAAATATAGAGAGTGGGGCTAGTTTAATGGTAGCAACTAATGAGGCAGAAAAGAAATATGAAGAAGTGTTTTATGATCAAAGGGAATTTCCCCATGTGGTGCTTCACAAGGCTCTAGATCTCCACACCCAAGAAGAAAAATTTCAACGGGGGCAAACTTGTCACATTCAATGCTTGAGCCAGAATCAAAATTGCTCCATGATCATTAGTGGAGAAAGTTGTTTTAATAAGTCTTCAATGGATATTGTTGAAAATTGCGATTTGGAGACCATGGAAGACCTTAATTTCTACGAGTTATGTCAACTCAATTGTGGGAAAGATATCATAAGGGCTAAACAAGAAATTGTTGCATTTTCCAATTACAAATGCTTAGTACCCTTGGAGATATGTATAAAAAGGGAGACTCTAGTGCTTGCAAACTTTTAGAGTGAAGAAAAACTCTATAAAAGGATACCATGGTGGAAGGATGTCTTTGAAGCATTTCTTAAATTCTTAAAATGCAAAAAGAGGAAGACAACATTGTTGACCGGCACACCAAAACCAAGGTACTCCCTCTTGTCTGACTAGAATGCTAAGCTTTTATGATTTTGTTGGATTAAAGGACTGCATATTGATGATAAAGGCTCTCGTCCTTGGAATTATTTATGTACTACGAAGTTTAAGGATGGGTATGATCCTATGGAAGATTTTTTCTTGAAAGATGGCAATGCTCGTGTAATAACGAGCGGACTACTAAAACCCACGGTAATTGTAGTTCAAGGTGCGGACCTAACTCGCTACTTTGGAGAAAAGAATATATGTGAGATTTGGTGGAAATTTTTCTTTTGGTCTCTCAAGCGTGAAGAAAGTGCATGGGAACAAAGCCTTAATGCTCGACAAGGAAGGATAGATTATCTGGATATGGGCATTGGAGACTTTCTTATTATTCTTTTATATGGACACTCTAATGTGAATGATTTGACTCATGATGTCAACAAATGCTTCCCATTTGATCTGGGTGGAAGATATGTTGGTGAACCTATGAAAGAGTTGTTCCGGGAGGCACATACATAAATTTATTCTCTGATTATGGAAAGATGAAACCGCTGGTATGTTGTTTCAAATATTCTATTATTTTTATTGCGAGTTCTGCTCTGGATATTTTGGAATTTTTTTCTTTATGGGATTGATGCGACATGTGTTAAATTTGAGCTTATTTGGATGCAGATTGTTGATTGTGTGCCAACTTCAAGATAGTATCCAAAACTGTAATTTTGTTTGCACCATTTGGGGCTGTGGGTTTCCTTCATCGTAACTTCTTTGTCGGAATGATTTTAATTGTGAATTTTGGTGGAGAGTTTCCTCGCTCATAAATATATGTACTGTCCGAATTTTGTGCAAAAAAATTCGTTGAATTGTCCAAGATATGTCTATTACAAGTTCACTCTGAAAACTGCCATTCCGAGAAACTAGCCTTGCCAATCCAAACAGGTTTTAGTGTTTCTATCATAGCTTTTTATTCACTTGGATTTTGGCCTTGAAATTTTGAGGGCTTGTTTTTAACTTATATGGTGATGGACTGTCTAAAAATCAAGCCTAAAGTGCAACAATTAGCTAATTGTTATTGCTATCAAAATTGTACCAACTACTGCTAACTCCTAATTTCTACCTTGTATAATTTTGTGTTTCATGGTGTTTCGTTGGGTTGATGGAAACAAAAACACAACGCAAAATGGAATTGGAAAACCCTAAAGAAAGCATTTTTCTTTTGTTTCTTGGAGACCCACAGAGTTCATCCTCTCGGCCACCTTCACTCTATCAAAATTGATTTGCTTGTTCTTACTGATCTCAAGCCAACCGATTCTTGCTGCCTCTTCCAGCTCCTCTTCCTTGTGTGGTGGTGCTTGTGGCATGGAGGTAGAAGAACTAGCAACCCTCTGTTGAAAGAGCCATTCATTGTATTGGCCGAACTATTCGCCCCTCGATTTTGGAGGATTTGCGGACTTCATCGATTTGTCAACTTGTTTCGTCCATCTTCTTGAGAAGTAAATTTTTTTTTCTTGTAGTTCTTGATTGGTTCTTTATTGGTGTGGATTTGGTGGGGATTTTGTCTTGATTTGGATTTGGAAATCGTGATTTAGAAAGGAAAGAATCTGTTTCCAGATTCTGTTTTGTAATCTTCAGATTTTGACCTCCGATTTGAATCATGCCTAGCCCTATGTTTGCGTGATCTTTAGGGTTGAAATTTGATATAGGTATGTGGCATCCCGCCCTGTGAAGGCCAGGAAAGGCCCAATTGTGGGTCCGGCCTATATCAGGGGGGCACAATCCCACATCGCTTGAGAGAGTAGAAAATGCATGGTATATAAGCATGGAGCCCCTTCCTACCTAGTACAACGCGTTTTGGGCTAACCCCAAGAACAAACCCGTGCGGGCTTCGGCCCAAAGCGGACAATATTGTACTGGGAGCACTGGGGGACGTTACAAATGGTATCAGAGCTAAATCTCAACCGGAAGTGTGGCCGACGAGGACGTCGGGTCCCCAAGGGAGGGAGATTGTGGCATCCCGCCCTGTGAAGGCCAGGAAAGGCCCAATTGTGGGTCCGGCCTATATCAGGGGGGCACAATCCCACATCGCTTGAGAGAGTAGAAAATGCATGGTATATAAGCATGGAGCCCCTTCCTACCTAGTACAACGCGTTTTGGGCTAACCCCAAGAACAAACCCGTGCGGGCTTCGGCCCAAAGCGGACAATATTGTACTGGGAGCACCGGGGGACGTTACAAGGTATTACTGGGATTGTTTAGCATTAATCCTACAAAATTGGGATTGATTAAGTGTATGCAAGTGGTGATTTCGTTTTGATAATCTTGAGTGCTAGAATCTGTCTCGTAAAACCCTAATCCGAGGGTGATTTTTGCAATAACATATCTCCGAGTTTAAAGCGAGTTTGAAGCTGGAATTTGGACACCATTCTCTTTAAGTAGTTGAGTAGTGACCTTGCAAATTTGAGCTCCAAAGCTTGTATACAATTGAATTTATAATTGTTTTAAATCTGGTATTCAGGTTTAGCTCATAGCCGATTAAATATCCAATTGTTTGCTGACTTGGAGTTTTGGGACCTATCAATATTCCTCCTCAAATCTCCTTCCATATTATCCTCCAGAGATGTAACAACCCGATACTAATTTTTCAGTTAAACGATGTAATTATTATGTTGGGAATGAAATGGGTTTGATATCTATGTAATACATTGTTACATGGACGTTAAGTTTTGACGTATAACCTCATAGGCGTTTAATTTGGGCAAGATTTAGAAGAAAATACGAAAAAGGATGGATTTAAGACTTTAGGACACTTGCGGATGATGCAGACGACTCAAGGCAGCGTCCGAATGAATCTGTCTCAAACTAGTGTGTTGCGGACGATTGAGGACGATGCAGACAACTAAAGGTTTGCGTCCGAATGAATTTGTCCAATTTTTGGGACATTTCGGACGACACTTGCGGACGATGGTATAGCGTTCGCAACACGGCTGCGGACGGTACGGACACAGTGGGGACTCCATTTTTCGTCCAAAGCCATGTATTTGCTATGTGATTTTTAGTCTTGCGGACGCATGCGGATGACAGTACGGCGTCCGGAGCAGATCTGTGAAAAATCTAGAATAAAAGTCAGCAAAAGTAGACGTTTAGGGAGTTAATACTCGCACCTTCCGCGAAGAAAATATGGGCAGTAGCTCAGTAGCCCACTCTACTTCACGTGTTGTCTCCTTTGTCTTCTTGGTAAGTCTCCCTCTATTTCTTCCCCACTTTCTTCTCCTCCATTGTGTTTTGGTGCTGGGAGAAAACTTTGCTGGACAGGGGGGAGCTGCTGCATGAGATATTCAACTTCAAAAAGGTAAGGAATGGGTTGTCTTGGCTTTATGCCCTACACCCAAGTATTGTTGCGTGAGTTAGTTGTTTCTCTTGATTTGGTTTTGTTTTTTGTAGTTTACTGCTTTCTCTTTTATAGATGTATGAATGTCTTGTAGGAGTGTTTTTTAGGAGGAATGTTAAAAATGAAAGAAAAATATGCACAAGTTCTTGACATGATTTTGCTTACAATTCAAGCACTAGATGTATTGCCATACAAGGGAGAGTGACCCTCTTGGCCCACATTAGGCAGCCATCTCAAAACCTCATACCTCACAGCGTCTATTTACGTTTATTCCATTACTTTCTATTTTTTTTGTTCCGCTTACTCATACAGCCACTGAGGTAGCACCGTAAAAGGGACAGTAACCCTCTTGACCCGCTTTAGGGCCACTATCTCAAAACATCATACCACACAACGTCTCTGTACATTTATTTTTAGTTCAATTTTAGTTTATCAAGTACAAATATATGCATAAAATATTTTCATACATTTTCTTGAAAACCATGATGCATGGAAATGCATGTGAACAATAATACAATGCACATTATAATCGAAGAATTTTATATTATAACAACACATTACATTTCTTCATTTATTCTGTCACATCAATCATTAAACGACCAATATTTTAATATTTTTGAGAATCATTACTAACCTCATATCTCTCAATCATGTGATAGTATACAAACAATCAAATCATGTCATAATACTATCCTTATACATATCAATCCAAGTCTTCGTCTAACATATCACACAATATCTCAATTCTATCTCAGCATCTTTTGATGCAGGCCAAAGATGAGGCCAAAAACACATAATATCTCTTACATTAAAATCTTAACCCAATGTTCTACAACTTTAATTCTTTGATCTGCAACACCTAAAACATGTCAATTTCCATATTGGTGTCTAGTCATGCATTAGTAACTTAAATCATGAATAACTCTTATCATACTCAACCAAATCCTTAAATTCTATAACTAATATTTTCGTTGAGATATCTAGTATAACATACAAAAATAGTTTTGCATTCTCACGTCATGAAGATCACCATCAGTGTTCAAATACCAAGACTATATAGTTTTGACCTAATTCAAATCAGTCATCATTTTATACCAATAAATCCAACTAAAATCCTTAAAATTCCATTAAATCTTAAAGGAGACTTAACATACCTTCAGTTAATAGAGAGAAAACTGTAGCCATTAAAGAACTTTCCCCTTCTAACAAATTTTGACTATTAAAGCTTTTCTTTTACTCAAGGGTAATTCCTTATATAATCTTCCAACTCTAAGCATGAGGTGTCATCTCTTTCAACATTTTAATGGTGAGTAATCATTTTTCTCCCTTCTTAAATGGTGATAAATAATATATTTTAGGCAACTTTTTGCATTCCCAGTCAACTACACCTCAATTCCGGTTGACTGTTCCCTCACATTTCAATGAAAATCCTTCTATTGTGAATGTCTGACCTTCTGTGGATGCCTAGCCTTCTATTGTTGATTTCTTACCTTCTACAAAAAGTCATTTTACACAATTGCAGATGATTGCAACTATAATGTCCTGATTTTCGTAAGAGAATTAATTAAGGATAATTGAGAGATTCATTTGATGAGAAATTTAATTGAAGAATATTTGGATAATAATCAAGGATTTATTTAATGAAAACTTTAAATTGGACCCGTAATAATCATTAATCGATATTTGGAATGAGTTGAGAATTGAAAATTGGGCTAGTTAATATACGATACGTATATTTGATAATTATAGTTTTATTAAGGAAATTAAAATAAATAAGATGAAATTATGGATTAAAAGGAAAAATGGGAATTGAAATTAAATGAGAAAAATGGATAAATTATAAGGAGATTAGGGACTTGAGATAAAAAAAAGGAATAATTAAAATAATGGAGGATTTAAGGAAATGGTTGAACAAGACTGCTGAACCATGAACCGGTTCATGGTTCAGCCTTCTTGTTTGTGTGGTCCGCTATTCTTTTTGAAATGAGGAAATGCTGAAGACAGAAGAGGGAGAAAGGAAAAGAGAAGACGAAGGATAGAGGGGTGACGGGAGATGAGGATGTCAGAGATTTGGCTCGGGCTCGGTGCGTCGGCGGACTGGTGTGCTCCGGTTAGCGTCGTTGTGCAGCGGGTGCGACGAATGGTGAGCTAGGGCTCGGTGTGCCGCAGCTCTCAGAGTCGAAATTGGGGCTACAAACCGTCGGTGGAGGTAAGTCGACGGTTTATGTTTAGTGTTCTTCTTCCTGACTTCCGGTTACGGAGGAATTGGCAATTGGCAGGGATGAATCGTCATTGGCAGTGGCGAATGTTTGAGGTGAAAATTGGTAGAGGCGATTAGGCGTTGGCAGGGGAGTGTGAACTATGAACCGTTGTTCACGCTAGACCGGACCAGAATGGGTTTTCCTCCAGCTACTCCTCCTCTGGTTGGCTTTCCACATGTTTTTTGGTAAGTGGACCACTCTTCCTTGATGTGTGCAATTATCCTTCAGCTGTGTCAGTTGAAGTCTCCTCCCCTGCTATAAACGAGGGATAGTAGTGAAGTGTTAGAGGACTTTTACTGAGACAGTTGGGCCAAATCTCTGGTGATTAGGGAAATTGTCGTGTGTGCCTCTTGGTGACAGGGATAATAGCAGTGAATGGTGTAGTTGTGAACTGAAGGGTGGACAGCTCTCTTGATGATGGAGAACATGTGGGTGGAGCTGCTGTTCCTGGGTCCTTCTGGTAAGCACATTTTCCTTCATGTTTTTATGGATTTTCAGATGATTGGTAAGAGTAGACAATAATGTATAGAGAATGCTCCGTGTTTGAGTTTCTTGGATGAACATATTCTGGATATGTTGTGCATATATTGGATTTAGTTCCTGTTCTTAGCTGCCAAGTGTTGTGAATGCTCTCGGTTAGGTGTGAGTTTACTGAATAAGTTTGTCACTCTGTTAATTGGATGATAAGTAATGAATTTAGCCTTCTTTAATGAATAAGTAATGGATTTAGTCCTCTATTGGATGGTCTATTGAAGTGCATTCTATTGTTCCGCTTCTGCCACTGAAATATTAGTTCAGATTTGGGAAATTGTCTATGACAGTTGAGGCTTAACTTGTTGAGACTATTTATGGGATGAACTGTTAATTGTTGTTATTTTGGGGTAATGTTGGTTACTACTATATATGGCTGTGAAATGTTAACTGTTTGTGCAAAGATAGAGGATTTTGTTATGATGATGGAATCAGGTTTGGTTGCTAGAAATAAGTTATTAAATTACCTTGTTGTTGGGATTTCTTGATAATAGCTCTTTGGTTACTGTTTTGCAATTATTGAGTAAACGGTTCTCTTGGTTAGCTTATGATGGCTTGTGAAGAATATTTTGGATATATGTCTCCTGTTGAGTGTTCTTTGGATCTATTTCTTTAAGATTTATTTCATGAGATTGGATTGATGGCGTGGGATGGATTACAATCGATAATTTGAGAATTGGTTGTGATTTTAATGTTTTGATGTTATCAATTTGAAGGTATGGAAATGGAAGAAGGATAACGTTAAATTCTGAAACGCACTATGGACGCCAGATAAGTTGATACTTACTGTGCTTTGGTCTACGAACCCTACATCGCAAGAATTAGGATTGTATAGTGTGTGTTTACTAGATTTAGGTTCTTTTAATAATATGTTTACTAGACATTTATATCATCATATAGGGTTATATGTATTCACAAGCATATTGCATGACATAATTAATATATGTAAATAGGCGTGTGGGGGTTCATGTGAATTGGTGACTTTCCATACGGTAGGATACTACCATGTAGGGAGTAGTGCGAAAGAGAGTTAGCTGCGTGGAATCTAGGGTTCACCTTTCCCCCGTTCTGAAATCCCCAACGTCTTTAACAAAAGTGAGGATACCGGCATGTGGAACACCCCCGATGGATATATCTCCCCGCCGGAGTGACATGGTTTAGCCATATGGCCCGAGGGAGTATTCCACCTTAACTTCCAGAAGAGATACGGTTCTCTTTTGTAATGCATTGTATGATTGCGCATATCATCTGCATTGTATTTCATTCTATCACTTACTTAGCATTAGGTTCATTAGTTAGGTCTTGTGATGTAGGTACGTACGAGAAACAGGTGAACAGGACAAAGACAGTTGATGAAGGATTTACACAAGTGGATTTTGTGGCTAGCTGGGCTAAAGAGTGTGAAAAGGAAATTATTTGTAAAAAGGGGTTTGTAAATTACTTAATATTCTTTAACATTTTATTTTAATTTTGCTGCATTTCATAAAAGGATTTTATTACTTCTGCTGAAATTGACAAGTGTTTTGAGTAATGAGTTTTAACATCGGGTTTTATAAAGGAAGAATTCTCTGATATTTTATATACAAAGAAAAGTTTTAAATTTCACGTAATTTTAAAGTAAATAAAAACTTGGTCGTTACAACAACCTCGTGTCTGGTCAACCGCAACCTCATGCCTTATTGACCGCATATCTACCTGAGAGCTTCTAAACATTCTTCCATGGTCATCCATGTTCTATAGATACGTGGAATTGCCTTAGACCCTAGTCAACCACACTCTTATTCTGGTCGACCGTAAACTTACTAGACATCCACTCTAGAAAGCTTTTTCACTTGTAGACTTTCACTACATCCATACCTTTCTATGGATACCCACGATTTTTGTGCACTAATCGACCACAATTTATCCCTTGTCGAACGTAAATGCACCCGAGAATAAATCAAATAAATTCTTATGCTTTTAACCCCCATCCCTATTTTATCATCAATTAATTCTTAACAATCAATACCCTAAACAATCATAAATGAAACTCCATAAATTATCATCCATTAACCATAGCACTAGCTCAATTAATACAATAAAATTTTGGTTATTACAAGATATGATTTTAAATTGGTGTTTCGGATATCATAATTAAAAATGCAGGCATCCTGCAGTTTTCCAACTCTGTATTAAAGATCTAGAGCTTCATGTTTTGCAGCATCTTCACTCATATCTTTGTTTTGTTATTGGCACTACTAAGGTATCTACCAAAACACAGTATTACAAACTAAGTTTTTTTTATATATTTTCCAATATATACATGATGAATGTTCCCTTACTTCTTGTAGATAACAATATTCCATCTCTCTAAGATATCACGTTCACACATTTGAGCTTGCATATAGAGAACCATCCACATAATGAGATTACTAAAATATTTTGCAAGATATATCTAGGTACACGTCCATTCATGTCTTATGCTATCTTTTCTACTGTGTAATTTTTTTTGTACAATTCACAATTAAATTTCACTATATTTGCTTGTATCAAAGTGTGAATGGATTACATGGATGTTGGGTCTTTCGTTCATTTTATTTATATCCAAGAAAATGTTCATTTTCCAAATTCATATTTTACACTAGGTTTACTTTTTATTTCACTAAATTAAAACTAGAATTGATTATAAAGCGGATGTACATCGCACATCCCCAACCCTAATTTTGAGTAAGTGTTAAGTGTAAAACCCATCATTTTTAAATTACTAAAATTCCACATAAGATTGTTTTTTTTGCAACATTCGAGGTCCATTTGTTTCATATTGATTCAATTTTTAGAATCATTAAATTTCATACACATGTACAATTTTCAGTCAATTGGTCAAACCAGTAACGTTAGGTGTTATCACATCTTTTGAAATATGAGATAATAATGTTCAATAATTCGGGTTATCTCGAGTTGAGTTTCGGATAACATTTGGATTTCCGACTAATCAAGATTTAAAGAATTTATTTAAAATATATTATATTACATATTATATATATTAAAATAAAATAAAATATTTATTTTATTGAAAGGACATTTCCTTCTATAGTCAGCCACAGAGGAGCAAGAGTGGGAGAGAGCCAAGGGGGTAGAGGTTCCATCATTCTTCTGTCTAATATGAGTCTCATATGATTTTCAAGTTTTGTGAAGGTTCTCAAATGGTACATCGATTTTTAACTCTCATTTTCTCCTTTAAAATTAAAATTGGGCCTAATTTAAGTTGTAGGCTTGGAAACTTGAGGTATTGGATGTTTCTATCATATATTGGTCGATCTAGAGTTTATGTAGGGTTTTACGTCGATTAGAGGTGAAAATCAAGGAAAGGAATTCATTTTTCTCGAGGTTTCACACTAGAAGCATTACCCCAGGTCAACTGCTATTTGTGTGGGGTCCACCACAGAAGTGACCAATTGAATTAACCAAAAATGCCTGGGGAATGGGCATCCACAATTGGGTCGGAGCATTCGCACTAATCGTCGATAGCAAAACCTAGGGCATCCATTCTGGTTGTATGCGGTGAACCCTAGACATCCCTAACAAGGTCTGAACAACTGTTGTAGAGCCCAGGTTGACTGCTATGGGTTTGTACGGCCATGCGGTAGTCTGTAGGGAAAACATTTTACTCTTCTCGACAAAGCTCGTGGTTGTTTATCATTTTCTTTGGTTTGTGTCCTTAGTCCTGATATAGGGTCTATTAACTCTTTTATGTGGTTGGTAAATAAATTTCTAGCATTTTCTTTAGTATAGGTTCTTACAATGTCAGGGGCTTTGAACCTATTTTCGATAATAATACTTCTGCTGGTAAGAAGAGCAGTCGTTGTCGAGGTAGACATTTTATATTGTATTGCATTAAATCATGATTTTCAAAAATTTATTTTTGTGAGCTATCACACAAAAAATTAGCGTGTTCTCTTTAACAACACGCTTGTTTTGCATTATATGTACGCCAGTTTTACACCTTTACTTTATGTGTGTATGGTATTTCATTATATCGTTACATGTGTTGTAACACCTCGACTTTTATCAGAATTTAATAAGTATAATTGGAGTACAATTTGGGGATATTCAAATTTATTGGATAAGTATCGGGGTATTACCATGGACGCAACCATTAGGTTATAATTTAAAAGAATTTATTGGAAGTTTAATTGATGAAAATCAATTAAGGAAATGGAATCAAAAAATTTAAATTAGACCTCTAATAATCTTTTGACTATATTTGGATTAAGTTGAGAGTTACAATTTGAGTCGGTTAATATGTGATACAAATATTTAACACTTAAATATATTTTTTAATATTAATTCATTAGGATTAAAATGGGAAATTAAAAGAGAAGTTAAGTGAAGAAGGGAGGGAGAGTTGAACCGGTTCACTGCTGAACCAGTTCAGGCTGGCTCCGTTCGGGCTGGATGTGGCCTAGTTCAGAAATTAGAATAAGGGGAGAAATGTTTGCTGGCCATATTTGAGAGGTAGAACCGAGAAGAGAGAGAGAGAGAGATGTAGAGGGTGATCAAGAAATTGCGGGAGATGAATGGTGTCCAATGGTCGATTTCTAACGTGCGGCTGCTGCGGCAAACGATTGCGGCGTCTAGGGCTTGGGTTGTTGCTACTCGCAAGATGGATGGTTGGGGCTCTGGGTTGAGGTGATTTGCGATGGTGAGTGTTCTGTCCATGGTGATGATTGGTGACGTCTACTAGCGATGAAACGACGATGGCGAAGAGGGGCAGCGATCGACGTGAAGAAACGGCTGGGGCAGGGGGATTCAGTTTGACTAGATAGCTACTGGTTTGGTCTGCACTACATGTTGGACCGAACCGTTTATCCACTTGTTCTTTCTCTGGAAGACAGCAGCGTGCGGGTTTAAAAGAGGATGAGAAGGAGGATTCCAACGACGAAGATATCGGATGGAATCGTGGGATAATTTGTTATGGATTTGAAAGTAGCCATTTGTGTATAAATTAAACGAAGGAGTGAGAATCTGGTCAAGAAAAGTCTCTGGGGAATGCTCTCGAGTGTTCCTCCTTTTGGTTGCTCCTCCTTTCTAGCTTGTTGTCCACTGTCGATTGAGGAGGTATGTAAGAATAAATTTATTAGTGGATTATTGATTGACAGATTATGGAGGAATTGATGTCGATTGCCGACAAAAGTGAAGTGTTCTACCATCTTCCCCAGTTAGGCCAGTGCTAGAGCTGAAGTTGCTGTTGTGGAAATTGCTATCCCTGAGTGTACATAGAGGGTAAGGATTGGGTAGAGTCGTTGGTCATTTGTTGGCTCTACCCACAAGTATTGTATGAATTGTATTGCTTTTCCTTGATGTGCATTCTTGACTATTTTGTGTAGTGTATTCTGTTGATTGTGATTTTTGTTGAGTTGTTTAATTTCATGTATATTTCTTACTACAAATGTTGAATTTAAATGCTTAGGAATGGAATGAATGATGAATGGAAAGTGATAGGATGATAAGATGTGCATGAATGAGTTATGTACTGCATAAGTTAAAAATTCTATTTTTGTGAACTGCTTATACTTGCTATAAATTCCTTGTGATGCTAACTGCTTTCCTTGGTTCTGGTTAGGAGCTATAAATGCTCTAGATTTAATTAGCATCAATTCATTTGGCATGATTCTCGTTATATCAAATTGTGGAGCATGTACTAATTGTGATTCGTTAGGTAGATTTCCAGCTTATGATCTAATTAGTAGGTTATGTTTTGTTTTTATCAAAATGACATGCATAGATAGCTTAGTTTCGTATTTTGAAATCTAATGTTGTTGTTTCTTGGTTCTGGTTGGGAAATAGAATTTATATCTCTTATTGCAAATGTTTATTGTAGAGAAATGTGATGAATGAATGATGAATGATGACGTTAAGTTGTAGGATAGAATGACGAAATGAAGGATGACATGATATGCACGTATGATCATTAATGAATAGAGACTTTAAATTTTGTTGGTTACATTCTTTTGCTGTAGTTTCTTGCATAATTCACCTTGTTATTCGCTGTAACTTCTTAATTGTTAATACTTGCTTCATTTTCGTAAATCAAGCATGTGTAGATTAATTAGGATGAATATAGAAGCATGTTTAGCGTAATTAACTAAACAGAGCATATCTAATTAAATAGGACTATTTGCATGTTCAATTAACTAGACCATGAATTGTAATATGTTTAATCAATTGGAAATAAAAACATGATCAACCAATTAGAATGAAATCTATCATTTGAGTTCCTTAAGTAATCTGAGTGTGCTTAGTTAATTTAATAAATTAGCATGTTACTTTTGAATGTATAAAATCAGTTAGTCATTTCATTTATAATTAATTTGACTTTGGTTGAAATCAATTCATTGAGCATGTTTCTACTAGTATCAAAATATCATGCACATTGTCATTAATTGTGTTCGTTTATCAATTATGTTCTGTTTTATAGTGTTTAAGCATAATTTCAAGTAATTGTTAGTTAGACAAGCATGTATAATTAGTTAGTTTATCAAGCGCGTTTCTACTATTTGTTTGAGAAGCATGTTTATATTTTGTTTTATTTAGAAAAGTATGTTTCTTTTTGTTTATTAATGCTACATCTAAGCTTTTACATTATTGTTAAGTATGTTAATTCGCTTAGATACCTCGTTGTTAATAGTTTACTTGTCTTGCTATATCTTGAGTGTTATGTTTAGTAGAATTAAGCATGTTATATGTCGCTTTCGATTCGTTTCTGTGTTTGTTTTCAATTAATGTTATTCTTGTCATTCGTTGTTCTCTATTCGTGTTATTCTTGCTATTCATTGCTTAATTATTGTTCTTTCTATATTATGTCTCATGCATCATGATAATAGAAACAAGTAAGGAGTGCCCCTCGGTGTGGTACTCACATGCATGAGTGAGAAAAATGAAATGAACGAATGCAATGAATGATGATGAATGATGCAATGGGGGGTTGAAGGGTGGATGGGTAGTTCGGATCTAGTTCACATAAGGTTAGAAGTTGATCAAACTATTCCATCTAGTACGTGTTCCTTCAACTTCCAACTCGATGTACGAGTAATGAACGAATGAATGAAACGTAATGAAAAGATTGGTTTGGGGCGGACCCATTCCAAGTGAACTAAAGAGAGGTATGATAATATTGCATATTCCCTTTCCTTACTAAGTCTTTGAGCTTACAGTTTACTTGTGTTGTTGGTATACGTGTATGACGAGAAGAATGATGAACAAAATATGAAGTAGTCGATGAAAGATTTACACAGGCAAAACTTGTGACTGGTTAGGCTAAAGATGAGTAAAGTAATTTGTAAAGCATAATGATTTACTTAGCATGTTTTAATTTGAATGTTTTCGCTTCCGCTATGCTTTAAATAAATTATTATTGCTTCCGCTATGTTTTGATAAACGATTTTCATAACGAATGTAATGAATGGATTTTGAGGATTCAGTTTTAGCACTCTGATTATGAAGGATTTTAGTTATCTTACAAAAGTTTTAAATTTCACGTATTTTAAAAAGGTTACGAAAAATCGGGTTGTCACATGTGTACTGGTGGATGAACCTCCTACGGGTTGAACAGTTTTGAGGTCAAAACAACATAAAGTTATCCATGTTTGTCTTGTAATACCCCAATAACATTTTCCCCGTATACGCGATGTAATTAACTGTTGAGTTAGTTTATGGAGAAAATATTATGGGATAAAAATATAGTATGAAAATGTGAAGAAAAGCTTAAATTTGATGAATTTGGACGATGGAGGACGACACAAGGACGAGGAATGTCATTCGAAAACACATGGAACGTCATCCCTGTGTGTTGGGACGACGGAGAATGAGGTTTTGCATCCTAATTCATCTGTAACTCGACTTTGCAGATGAGTGAGGATGAATGCGAACATGGTGATTTTGAATCTGTCCAAATTCTGGACAGTTTCAGATGAATGCGGACGATGAATGCGGATGCCATCCTTCGTCCGAATGGCAGATTCGGACAACATCAAGGACGCCATCGTTCATCCAAAAATGAAAATCTTCCTGAAGAATAGTGATTTTCGGATGCATGCGGATGAGGCCTAGACAACTCCTCTCATCTGATATGTCCTAGACCTGCGAAATTTAGGGATTGAAATAATAGAAATGTTTGTCATTTTGCCATTAATTACGCTCTTAGGAGACACGAAGTTGACTCTCCCACGCCTGGACTACATCGACGCATGCCTCTCCCTCTCCGTTCAGTGTACGTGTGTTCCCTTTAGGTATGGCTCTGCGATTTAAGTCATCCCCCTCTCTGCATTCTTCAAGTCCAGTCTTCCCCTATGAGCAAGATAGCTTCCTGCGAAAGAGAGAGCTCCCCTTTGAGTGAGTGAAATCTTCCTGCGAACGAGAGAAATCTGTCCATTAGAAATTTTGTGTTTTGTGAGTTTAGTGTATTCGTGTGTTTCTTCAACGTGGATCGTTAGCTAAGGAAGGGGTGATCGTGAACAAAGAGTAAGCTGAGATTTCTACTATCTGTGATTTAAGTTTTCAACAAGGGTAAGGATTGGTTAGACTCTTGGCCTGTGGAGGCCCTACCCACAAGTAGTGTGCATGCGTTCAATATTATTTCTTGGTTGATATACTGTTTTAATTCCTGCAGTTTTCTTTACTGCCACTTCTACAATTTAATGCTTTACTTTGATAGAAAAAAGATGAATGATTACTGCTTGGATGAACAAGTTAAGCCTATAGGATAGAATCATAAGTTGAAGATCTTATTATAACTTGAAAAGCATGAATGAGTTAAGAGCTATGCTATTGAAGATGATTCTGTTCTTTATTGTTTACTTGCTGTCTAGTTTAAATCTCTCTGTGTTAACTCTAAGTTGTTATTTCCTTCATGTAATGCATATATTGTTTTTGTCATTCCTATTGTTTGATGCATATATCGTTCTTCCATTACCATTATCTAATATCTTTGTGTTAACTAGAAGTTATACTTCCCTTAATCTAAGCATGTGTAGATAACTAGGTTATTACTATGTTAATCAACTCTGTTAATCGAGCATGTGTAGTTAACTAGATTAACATTCTGTAATGACATTCCATAACGATACCATGTTTTACTTTAGAATGCACGATATCATTTAATTGATTCATGTACTTAGCTAGCTAGTATAAATTTATTATGCACGTTTCCACAGTCGTATCCAATTAGTAAGCATGTTCCATAAGCTAATTACTGATGGGCTATTCATTAAACATGTTTCCGTTATCTATTGTTTGAGCATGTCCCCATTTAAATTACTTATTCCATGTCTACTTAATAATTTCAAACATGTCTCATTCCTTTGAGCATCTCGTGGGATTTATTGATTTAAATCTCAACATAAAAGCATTAGCACATTCGCTGTCGTTGTTAGAAGCATGCTGATTGGCTGTCATGATTCGTTATATGATTTCGCTATTAGAAGCATGTTAAACTGCCATTTCTTTTATTATTGCTATGTTATGAATTTCAAGTATGTCATTCGCTATTTTAATTCGTTGCTATGATTGTTCTCTTTTATGTGTTTTTAATTACTGTTATTCACTTATATGCGCCCTTCAATTATCGTTAGTTTCATTTCTATACGCTATTCAATTATTATTATTGTTATTTTATATTGTATCAACATGCATCATGCTAATAGAAATAATTAGGGAGTGCCACCTCTGGGGTGGTACTCACACGCATTATGCGAGGAAAAATGATAAAGAAAAAAATGTATGAAAGAAAAGATGATGAGGAGTTGGGGGACGAATGTGTAGTTCCGATCTACTCTGGTAGCTAGGCTACACCCCTCCCTCGATGGGAACGAGACTAGCTACCCACAGGAGGTTAGAAGCCGACGAAGACTATACCAAAGAAAGGACTAGTTTGGGGCGGTACCCATTCTAGAAAGAACTAAAGAGAGGCATAAAGCATACTGCATAACCCCAATTCCTTACTTGGCCTTAGGCTCATGTATTACTTGTGGTGTAGGTACATGTACGAGAAAATGATGAACAGATTGAGAAGCAGAGATGAAGTATTTGCATGTGCGAGAACTTGTGGCTGGCTAAGCTAAGGAAAGTAAAAAAAAAAGTTTTGTAATTAACATGTAATGCTTTGTTTAGTATTCCTTAAATGAGTTATTTACGCTTCCGCTATGTTTTGATAAATCCGCTATGTTCCTTGATTTGGCTTCCACTATGTTTTGAGAAACGATTTTATAACTATAACTTTCCAATAACTATAATGATTTTTATAAGGAGTA
This sequence comes from Begonia loranthoides, assembly GCA_022433065.1. Classification (NCBI taxonomy): domain Eukaryota; kingdom Viridiplantae; phylum Streptophyta; class Magnoliopsida; order Cucurbitales; family Begoniaceae; genus Begonia; species Begonia loranthoides. The sequence goes on along the minus strand of CM039472.1, from coordinate 13,441,210 downwards.
TAACTAAAGGGTTTTGACGGTCCGGCTTTTTGAAAGAACTCTGATTTCATGTGAAAAGGATTTTCCTGTGTTTACAAAAGAAAAGAAAAGTTTAGAATTTTAACACATTTTAAAAGGTAAAGAAAAGTCAGGTCGTCACATGTCTTCTACTACGTGAAGGTGTTTTGTTTGCACGACACAAATGGATAATAGAATGGTGATGATGCATCATTGGGTTTGAATCCTGAATCCTGGATGGAGTGTTTGTTTATACAATAGATCCACCTTTGACTTGTTTACAAACGATCCTTTCTTTTTATCTCATGTGATTGACTGGATCTTCAAATCATCGTCATTCATTACGCATCTTGTGGGCAATCATCGTGGTAGGGTACATGAGAGGCCTCTTTTTTACTAGGATTTTTTTCTAAGAAAAATAATGAAATTTTATTTTAGTATAGTCACCTATGTATGCGGCAATGTTTCTGATACTGCCTCAACGGTCACTCGTGGAGTTGGTTTTCTTAAAACAATAAAAAGATTTGATTAATGTTAATTCATGCACAACATTTACCTGTCTCATGGTTTTAAACTAAAATGATAAAATCAGTTTTTTCATACATTATATTTAATATGAGTTTCATACTTGAGTTAGTTACTCACCCCAAACAACCCTTTATTCTCAAGTAAGAATCGAGGTGGTCAGGAGAAATGATTGAAGTGAAGATCTTTCCATTTCTCTATTTTTTACTTGAGTGTTTATTTCTATACTTCGGTGAGGATTCTTCCTTTTGGACCTGTAGAGATAAATTGAATGGTCATTGAGGGGACCTCGGTTAGGGAAGGGGAGAGTGTTGGTGTGTTATGATTCAACATAATATTTTTTCTTTGTTTGTATTGCACTATTTTTCTTGTAATCACCATATGAACCTCATTCCATTTTATGTGAACTATAGCTTTCATTTTGATGTGTCTTCCACTGCAAATTAGGTCTTGCGCTAGGTGATAGGGTCCTCTCCAAATATCGGGTCATTCGATCCAAAAGTCAGTTAAGTTTGTCTCCGAATCATATAGTAAGATTACCCTTTGATTTATTTTCTCAAAATATGTTGATGTGTCACTTTTTCGTTCATGATTGAACAAATGAAAATGTGGCACGTCAACATGTTACTCCATAAAATTTGAAATGGTTTGAAGGTGTCATTTGACTGTGATTTTCTGCATTAATTATAGTGATTATTGAGTTCTAGAGTAAGCAAATTTTGTGTGGTTCTGCTCATTATCATCACATATTTCTTGTCACTCTCTTCATTCATAACCATTCATAGCTAGTCATCCCTACACCTCCATGTGGTATGTTTTTTTTACATGTTCCCCTCACGCCTAATTGTTAGATCGGAGAATTTCTATCCACCTCTTTTATTGTTCATCGGATTTCAAATCTAAAGGTTTAAATTTTGTTAACTTTGCTCAAAATGCTTTTCAGCTTCGGTCTAAAATTCAACCAAGAGATTTTGAAATTGTCTAAGATTTATTAAAAAGTATCAAATTCAATTTTCTTCGATTTTTATGTTCAACAAGATTGATTTGTCATTTCCTCAGATATTTGTGTTCAGCTAAAAGTCATAATCACTGAAAACTATTTTAATAATTGAACCCATTGCTTCACTCCTAACATATTTTCTCTAAAGACACAAACAAAATATATTAATCATCACATAAACAAATGACTATCTCAAACACTAGATTTCACAGTTTGACCAAAAACTGGACAAATAATTATCAAAAATTAAAAAACAATGAAGGATAAACTTAAAATAATCATGTTTAAAGTGTCGCCTAGATCTATCATGTCAGTTAAAATCTAATTATAAGACAAGAAGATCGAAAATCTCTCCCTGTGTTTGCGTATTAACTCAATAGCAGCAATCTGGAACTAAACGTAAGATGAATCAAAGTGATCTCCAAAACAACATAGTATGTAAATAAGCGTAATTTGCTCCAAAAACGTGAATGGAGACATGTCCACATGATTGGGAAGACAATATAAACAAACAAATTTATAATTATGAGTTAAAAAATAAACATGTAAGAGGGTAAAACGTCCGAAAGGACTGACACAAGAAGTAAGACTAGACTATATTAGAAAAAATGTGACAGTGAAGGTGCATTATTTGTTTGGTTTACGAATAATGTCTCACTGCATTTAATTCCCATATGTAATTTTAGTGGTGTGTTTCTCAGCAGAACATGATGGGTTTCATTAAAATAATTTATTGTCGTGTAAGAATTGACATTTGCTACCTTTTTTCCAAATTTTAATGACTGGTTTGTTCTTCTTTTGATGATTTTATGAATTTAATGACGTCTCTTTGGAATTCAAATGTTGGGTTTAGTTTGGGATCATAGAAAGTGATGCAAATGGAGCTCGTTTGATGGGAAATGTTTTCGATTGTAGTTTTGAATTTGATCACAGAAAAAAAATTAGTCGATTAAGATTCAATTGCATTTATATGTTGTTGCTTCGATTTATTTTCTTAGCGAGGTTAAATCTTTGGTACGTGAATATGATAATTATTCTTGAAAAGCAATGTTAACTTCCTAGTTTTTGACAATAATTGCAATGCAAAAGGCAAAATGTTTCTAACACAAATTCAGACGAAAAAAAGGGAAAATCTTTTGTGGTTTCTTCTTCTCTATAAAGCTTAAAGCTTGAAAGCAGTGCAAGGATACAAATTTAAAGAAGACTTGTACTACGAGTGAACTAGATAATTGTTTATCCTAGACTAACATTGGATCCACTTAACAAGTCATGTGTATTAGTTGTTTAGTTAGAGAGAGAGAGAGAAAGAGTTCAGAAAATAGAAAAAGTAAGAAAAACAACGAAATTTGCTGTTTTATAAAAAAGAGAAATAATTACAAGTTAATCACACAATTTCCTTTGAAAAAAAAAAGCATAACTAGAAGAAAGAAAATAAACCAAATATCAAAGTCGTCTTTTGCAAATAACCAAAACAAAAATAAGATTTAAACAAACAAACAAGCCATTCAAAGAATATATATATATTTCAAGACCCAACAAAAGCGATAAGAACTTTTTGTACTTGTTTTCCAAAAGAGGAAACATGAAATTCCTCGGTGTCTAAGCAAAGCAAGTCAGACTAGATTAGGACATAGATGAGAGAGCATTGAAATGAGTAGGGTTTTGAATTTCATGACATCCTTTTCTTCTTCTTTTTTGTGTGAATGCATGGTTCTCACACCTTGTGCCATACCCTTTTTCCCTCTACATGTTCTTCTTCCTCACCAACCCAACTTTAAACATAATCAATGTGAAACCTATTTTGTTGGAATGAAGAGATTTTAGAAAAGTAAAAATAAGTAGAGAAGAGAGAGATTTAGAAAACTTTTTTCTTCAAATTGCTTTACCTATTTGTTTGACACAAAATATTATAACTGATATTTAATTTATAGAATTATCTGGTACATGTATAAAACAATACATTAATTACCTATTTAATTTAATATATGTACTAATACATAATAAATCACCTACTTAAATAAACTACCCATTAATAAATTACACAAGTGCATATTTAATAAAATATATGTACTAAATACATAATGAATCACCTACTTAAATAAACTACCCATTAATAAATTATACAAGTGCATATTTAATCAAATATATGTACTAAATACAAAATGAATCACCTACTTAAATAAACTACTCATCAATAAATTATACAAGTACATAAACCAATGTACCTACACATACATGAATGGGAATCTTCTGGATTACTCTTTACAAATGCAGTGAACTTAAGTAAAACTACATTAAAAACACATTAACCAAAACATATTATTTGATTAAACTTATAATTTCAACATTCTCCCTTAACCTTAATTCTTTATAACTCCAAGCATCATTTTTAGTTTGCTGAAAGTTTCATACTTGAGAGGCTTCGTAAAAATATTAGTAACTTGATCATTAATCTTCACATTCTTCACTTGCACTTCATTTTTTAATACAGTTACGAAGAAAATGATACATTGTATCTCTATGCTTGCTTCTATCATAAAACGCAGGATTATTTGCCAATGCAATAGCTAATTTATTATCAACAAGAATTTCTATAGCTTCCTCTTATGGCAATTGTAACTTTTTCAATCAAATAACATGACATACACAAGATATAGTAACAATATACTCAGCTTCACAAGTAGATAGTATCACAATTTGTTGTTCTTCAAACCTCATGTAAAAGTTGTATTACTCATGTAGAAAACCAAATATGTTATACTCTTTCGGTCATCTATATCTCTACCTCAATCACTATCTCTATATCAGACAAGCTTATATTCATAAAAAAAAAACTAATAAAGCAAGTCAAAATCAATTGTACCTTTGATATATCGAAGAATCCGCTTCGCCACTTTGAAATGAGCCATGGTTGGTGTAATACCTTGACTTTTTATAACAAAATTTAATAAGAATAATTGAAAAGTGATTGGGGATTTTGGATTAATTGGATAATTATTGGGGTATAACCAAGAACGTGTACGTAAGATATTATAATTTATGGAAAATTATACGATAATAATTTAATAATTAAGGTAATTAAAATAAATATTAATTTGATGAATTAAATTGAAATGTTTGAGATTAAAAATATGAGAGAGTATAATTGATGATTAAGTGGATAAATAAAGTGAGAAATTAAATGGGGTTTAAATTAAATGAGAAATGAGGGGTTAATAGATGGTGTGAGGAGCTGAACCGGTTCACACTGAATCGGTTCTATCTAATGAACTTGGCTGGACAGGGGGGATTTCTTCATATGGTCTTCGGCCATTCAGTCGAACGAGAGAGAGGGGGAGAAGAGAGAGTGAAATCGAGGGAGAGAGTGATGACGAGCAGGACGACGATGAGAGAATGCAGGGTTGGCGACGACGGTACGCTCGAGCTCAGCGGGGATCCCTAGCGGCTTGCGCGTCGTTCTAGAGAGCGTCTAGATGGCAGCGTGGGTCGCCAGTCAGATCGCAAATCGGGCTCCCTCGGCGTGGTTTCTGGCAACTATTGGAGGGGACGAAGTCCGCGATTTTTGCAAGGGCAGGGGCAATTCTGGACGGGTGTAGACAATGACCCTGACTCGGGTGCGTCCGAACCTTGTCTGGCCAGTTCGGGTTGAGTCGTCTACTATCAAGGGAGAAACTGCACACTCCTTCCAGCTGACATCACACTCAGACGAAAGGGGAGAGGACAAATGACAACTTTTGGAAAGGCAGGAAGAAACATGGGATAATGTCGGGCGTGCCATGGAACTACGCTCTCTGCTTTCTAGGGTTTGGCAGAGAGTGTCCCCTCTTATGTGAGTTCATAGAGAAGGGAGGAGGGAGACTAGGAGAGGATGATCAGACTGGAGCTCCACGGAGTGTTGGTGTGAGCTTATACTCTCTGCCCTCAAGGTTGGTAGAGAGTACGTCCTGTGTGTGCTGCAAATCATAAGTTTGAGTGAGGGCATAAGGGATGCTCTTGGAGATGTTGAATCGATAGCTAAAAGGGGGAGATCGGTAGCTGAGAGAAGATTATCAAAGGATGAAAAGGTGATTGACAGTTTCTTCTCGGGTCCTTATGATCCCTCAGGTATTTATGAAGGTATTAAAAAGAAAAAGAAGAATAAGGTCGGAATGCTAATGCGCGTTAAGCTACGAGGTAAGGAAATAGGGGTGTCTTGGCCATGTGGAGGCCCTACACCGCAAGTGTGTGCATGAGTTTAGTGTTAGTGTTCTTAAAATTCCTATTGATTGTTGTTTGATGCTCTGCAAATGCAGGTTCCCCTGTTGTGTTATTATTTATTTGTGAATCTCTTGTAGTTGTTATTCCTTTCATTGGATTGCCTTACTGATAGTTGTATTTAATTGTTTTAAATTGTGATAAATGCTTAAGGTTCAAAGATGAATAAAGGTAGAGGGATAGATGGTCATGTGAAGCATAAAAATGGGTTGATAGTTCTATACTATTCTTGGATGTTTGCCTTTTGTGAAATGTTTTTAATTCCAGCTGCTTGTCTTTATTTTGTTGCCATGGTTCTGTCGCTCGTATTGTTGTTGTTCTTTACTATATGTTATTCTCCTTAATGATAGCGTAGAAATAATTTTTTGAACCTGTGATATTTTCCTTTTGTTGTTTAGCTTTGTTTTATTGTGTGTTATGTCATACACATGCTTAATTAAATGAAGAAATGATGTATGCTAATGTCTAAGGGTGAGGAATGTTCAAATGCATGAAAAGATAAATGTTGTTGTATAGTTACCAGCTGTTAGTTTAATATTTCAGTATGGCAGTTGTTCTTCATTTTGTGTTGCTCTACAAGAGTTCTGTCTTAAATATAAATCAATTAAGTATGTTAACCAAATTGTTTAATCAAAGCATGTAAACTACTTAATCTGTATATATAACCTTCCGATCATGTAAATCGACTAATAATTTAGTAGATTAATAAATTGTAATCTTCCTTCAAGCATGTTTGATATACATGTCATGTTAATTAGTGGGTTAATTAATAGTGAACACTTGACTATGTCAATCACTTAGTATGCACAACCAACTGATTTAATTAAGCATGTTTACTTAATGTGCTAAGTATGTAAAAGGACCAGCACGTCAACTTAGCTAGGTTCAGCATTTTAATTAATATTGTGCTAGTAATTGACAATTGACGTAATTAGACCTTGAGAATGTTAATGAACTGGCATAATTAATTAAAGTAGTTGATGACCATGTTAATGAACTAGTGTAATTATTCTATGTGCACGATAATTAGTAATTGAATTTTTCTTATGCATGTAAGGGTAATTCGGTACTCTAGTCATACAATGAACTAATGATGTAAATTAAGCATGTTAATGAACTAGTGTAATTAACTAAAGTAATTAAACTTGAACATGTAAATCACTAATTAAGTAAAGTAGAATAATCACCTAGAATAATGATGGTAGGGAGCATGTAAATGAACTAGGAAATTACTAGAAGAATTAGCATGTTAATTGACAATATTGTGTTATATTAATTCAATTACATTTTCCTTGTTAAATCCATAATCGATGCTAATGAATGTTTTATAATTGCTTTTGTTATTGTCTTCTTGGTATTGCTTATAATCCTACTTATATTGTTATCGTCCACAAAACCAGAGTATGATCATTTAACTATGATAAAAGTATGTAAACAACCATTGAGCATGTAACTAACTAGAGTGAATTGAGTAGTAAACCTAGACTTAACCATGATTAGTCAAGCATGTTTAATTAACTAGTAGCGAGTTAATCCATTAAAAGCATGTTTAATGAATTATAGTGAAAGGCATGTGTAAATCATCTAGAATAATAATTGTAATCCCTTCTTGAGCATGAAATCAACTTGAGCATGTAATTAATTATGATAATAACTAGACCATTAATTATGACATGTTTAATTAATTAGGATGAAAGCATGTTTAATCAACTAGAATAAGAATTTCCAATTTACAAGCATGTTTCCATTATATGTTATTTAAACCATGTTTCCATGTTTAGTTTAGCCTAGTTTAACGAGCCTGTTAGTTGATTGTAATTCGTTGCACATTACTTTACTGCCTTATATTGTTCATTTGTTGCTTTCAATTTGATACACTTTTTCCATGTTGTGCGCTTTTAATTTTTGTTCTTCTTTGTATGTGCCTTCAATTTCAGCTGCTTTACCTACAATATGACTGTTGCTTACTTTCCTTACATGCTAGGTTTAGAATGTATGATCATGCATCACGTTAATGGAAATCATAGGAAGTGCCACTTTGGTGGTCGTACGCAAGCATGCATAAATAAGGAAAAATGTTAAGAAAAAGAAAAGGAAAGGGAGTTGGGGGCAGATGGGTAGTTCGGATCTAACCTGGCACTATACTATGCCCCTTTCTCTTGTCGAGATAGGGACCAGCTGCACACAGGAGGTTAGAAGCCGACCAAGACTATACCATTCCATATGGGTTCTCCAATCTCCAGCTCGAAGTACGAGTAACGAACGAATGACTTAAAGTAAAGAAATAAAATGGTAAATGGCTTAATGAAAGGATTGGTTTGAGTGGCCCCCATTCCAAGATGGACTAAAGAGTGGCATTCACGTTTGCAAAGAACCCTTTTCCTTACTGGTCCATTAGGCTCACGTATTACTTGTGGTGTAGGTACAAACGATGAATAGATAATAAGCGGATAATAAATAGATAACGGAGCATGGGTGAAGGATTTGCACAAGCGAGATTGGGGCTAGCCAGGCTAAGAGTAAAATAAGAAATGGTTGTAATCATATTAAGTTTATTATATTGTCCTCCATTGTTTAGTTTCTTCTTTAAATGATTCATTTACGCTTCCATCATGTTTTACAAGGCTTTATTTTATAACGCTTCCGCACATTTTATCAATTGGTTTTTATAACAACTTTAATGAAATAGTCAGTAGCGATCCGGTTAGTCGCACTCTGATGTATTTTGCTTTAAGAAGAAAATTTTTAATTTTACGTATTTTAACAAATTTACGAAAAATCGGGTTGTTACAGTTGGTGACTACAAAAATTAACTGATCAGACTAACTCCAAAAAGAATATCTGGTCTTGTGCAAGTTAAATACCTCAAACTTCCAACAAGGCTCTTAAAAGTTGTAGAATCAATTTTCTCTCATTCCTCATTCTTTGATAATTTAACTCCACATGCTATGAGAGTATTCACTAGATGACAAATGTCCATCTTGAACTTTTGGAGAATTTGTGTGGCAAAATCTTCTTGAAACAAAAAATTCCATCATTTATTTGATTGATCTCCTTGCCAATATAGTATTACATTAACCTAATATTTTTCATTTCAAACTCCTTGGTCGTTGCTTGCTTGAATTCTTTGTACATACTTAGATTATTTCCCATAAACATTAAACCATTAACATATAAGTAAACAAATAAGATATCTCTATTTTTATACATCTTAGAATAAAGAGAATGCTCATATAGGCTTTTGATAAACCCATTTTTGAAAAAGTACTTGTCAGTTTGACTATTCCAAGCTCTTCGAGATTGTTTTAAGCCATACAATGCTTTCTTCAACTTCAATACTTTGCCTTCATAGGCTTTGATATCATACCCTTGAGTTTGTTTTATGTAGACTTCTTCTTTGAGAACTCCATTTAAGAATGCCAATTTGATATCTATTTGATAAATTTTCCATCTCTGTTGAGTCGCAATTGAAATAATCAGTCAAATAGTTTTTAAGTAAGCAACAAGAGCAAATACTTCACCATAATTGATACCTGGACGTTGACTATATCCTTTCACCATTAACTTGGCTTTCCTTTGCATTCTTGTTTTCTTTGAAGATCCACTTAACACAATTGGACTTTTGACCTTTTGAAATGGTTGCTATCTCCCATGTCTCATTCTTCTCAATTGAAGCAATCTCCTCATCCATGGAATCCTTCATTTTTCATCTTTCACAGCTTCTTGAAATACTAAAGGTTCCCAATTGACAAAGTGACAAAAGAGACTTAGATGTTCACTTAAATTTTTTGTTACCTCATAAATATTTTGAATATTTTTATGCAAGGCACTCTTTCACTTGAGCTTCCACTAGAAGAAGATGAAGAAGGTGTGTATAATATCATTGGTAATCTTGGAGGTGTCACTAGCTCTTGGACACCTCTACTTTGATCATTTTTATCAAAGAAAGGAAAGAATTCATACCTCTCTTCGTCTTCATCACTCCAATCCCAAGAATCTTCTTCATCAAACTTCACACCTCTACTAATAATTCTCTTCCCGAAACTTGGATTATAGAGCATGTAGCGTTTGGAGCATTGATTATAACCGATGAAAATGTACTTTTTGCTTTTATCATCAAGCTTTTATTTCTCTTGATCAGGGATATGCACATAATCGATGCTTCTAAAAACTCTTAAATGGGAAATACTTGGTTTTCTTCAACTCTATGCTTCTTGAGATGTTTTGTCCTACAAGTTTCTCATCACGCACTTATTTGATAGGTATACGACATAATCAATTGCTTTTAGCTAAAACTCTTTCGCCATCTTCTTTGTTTTCAGCATACTACTCGGCATATTAATAATGCTTGGATTCTTTCTTTTAACTATGCCATTTTGTTGAGGAAATCTTGAAATGGTTAAGAATCCTTGGATGTCATTTGCTTCACATAGCTCATTAAGCTCATTGGATGTATACTCGCCTTCTCTATCCAATCTCAAAGCTTTAATGGAATACCTACTTTACCTTTCTACATATGGTTTAAATTTTCTAAAAAAGTCAAAAGCTTTATAATTCTCTTTCAAAAAATAAACCCAAGTTTTTTTGCTAAGTCATCAATGAAGAAGAGAAAGTACCAATTTTTATCAAATGAGAGAGATGCTTAATCGGTCTACATACATCAGCATAATAATGAGTTGAAGTGGTTGACATGCTTTTGATATCGTCTCCTTCACAAAATTCTTTTGAATTTGTTTGCCAACAAGACCCCCTTCAGATAACTATCCTAGTTGGTCTATGTACGGAAAACCCTTCAATATTCTTTTCTAGCTCAATAGCTTGAAGCCACCAAAATTTAGATGGCCAAGTCTCAAATGCAAAAATCATGAAGTGTCTTTCACACAAGCTTTTAGAAATCTAGCAACGTCAGCTTGAATATCAAGCAAAAACATTCTATTTTTTATCATCAGGACCTTCGCAATCACATTTCTTCTATCATCTTATGATCCTTTATGTGAATCTCATAGTTTTTCTTTAAGAGTTGTATCAAGCTCACGAAGTTACTCTTTATACTCGGAACATAGTAAATATTACTAATAATTAAATGACTAGCATTTTTCATACAAATTAAAATTTTATCTTTACCAAACATTACTCTTGCTTCCTTATCCTCCTTTGTAAGCAAGAAACAAATTTCATCTACTTCTTCATTTTTAACATAATTCGCCATTTCTTAGACATTTTGAGGATAACTCTAACAATCATAAGTGTAGTGTCTTTGCTTTTGGCAATTGTAACATTGAACACTTAATAGATCATTCCGTCTTAAGTGGCTTCCTCTACTACACTCGCTTACTGTAATACACGACTTTTTATATCAGAATTTAATAAGAATAAATTGAAAAGTAATTAGGGATGTTCGAATTAGTTAGATATTTATCGAGGTATTGCCAATGACGTAACCAATAGATTATAATTTAAAATAAATTAATTGGGGAATAATTAAATACATCTGGTAGTGAAATTAAATTAAGGATAAAAAATAAAATGAGATTAATTGACATTAAAGTGTAAGAGAATAATTAAGTAGCGGGGATAATTAAATGAAATTAGGATTTAAATGGATAAAAGAGAAAAGAGGAATTAAATGGAGATAAAGGGGAGCTGAACCGGTTCAGCTGAACCAGTTCTGTCACGCTAGTCCAGTCTGAGAGTTAGAAGAAAGGGGAGAAGAAATGCAGTCTGGCCTTGCCCATTTACGCGAAGAGAGAAGTCTAGAGAGCTAGAGGGGGAGCGAATCGAGAGAACGACGAGAGAGCGGGAGGCAAAGCTTGAGCGAGGTTGGGCTTCGTAAAGGAGTTCGACAGACAGATGGTTGTCCGTCTGGCTGCTGCTGTCGATGCAAGGAGGACGGATCGTGGGCTAGGGCTCTGGTGTGAGCGGAATCGCGAGCTACAAAATTTTAGCGCCTGACCGAGATGAATATTGGCGATGCTGGGGATTTGGATTTTGGATGGTAGGGGCGTCTTCTCCGGCGCTAGTGTGAGGTAACGGCTCCCTTGCGTTTTGGTTTCTCTGTCCCCATTGTCATACCTTTGATGGCTTATTTGTCCAATTTTTGAATGAACTGAGTGTGTGTGTAGGTGTGTCTGCAATGGTTCAAAAAAAGTGAAGGAATTGAGCGAAGAAGATGGCAGAGAGCAAAAGAGATGGGGTGAAGGGAGCCCTCGGGGGTTCTTCCGGTAGTGAAATCCTTCGCTGCCGTTTGAGGATTTCATGGATTTTAGGTTATGTGTTTATGATTCTCTGCATATGAATTTGAATGGGATAATTGTAAAAGATAAAGGGTTATTGGATGTTATTCCCTGTGGATGATTATTGTTGAAGAATGTTAATTAGGGTTAATGGATAAGGTTTTCTGTGAATTACTTCTTTCTTGTTTTGTGAGGTATCTATGCTGTGATTTATGTTATGCAATCGTTTTGGTTAAGGGTTTATTTGGACATGGACATTCAGGGAGAGTGAGCAGTCATGGATGACAGTGAGGCTTCTTGGAGCGTTTTTCGACTGGGCAGTAGTTGGTTTTTCTTCGCTGCTCTGTTGCTCCACTACGTGGCTAATGGTAGTGGCACATAATGGTAGAGGAGAAGATGAAGGAGAATGGCTATGCTCTGTTCTTCTCGTGGGATCTTCAGATATTTAAAGGAGGAAGGATAATGCTAATTTCATAAACCCGCTACGGAAACCAAGTAAGTAATGTTGCTTGTGTTTTGGCCTTTCGGCCCTATAATGCAAAGTGCTAGGTGAGTTGATGTGCTCTCTATTTTCATTTCGGTATTGTTAATTGACAGTAATCTGGAGATTTCTTATGTGTGTTGGATATCCTATGCATGATAGATAGGCTTTTGAAATTTGTTGTTACTGTTTTATGTTGAGAAAATGCTAGACTCATAGCTACTACGTTCTGCTTCTATTTAATCGCTGCTTTTCTTGGAGATGTAATGCTTCTGTTTTCTGTTGGAGTCTTGGAGATGCATGTTTACTATCTTTGTAGATTTTCTTGGACATGTTTATTTATTGTCGCTGTGTATTTTCTTGGAGATGTTTGTTTATTGTTGCCGTGGATTTTCTTGGCGATGTTACGTTAGTATTATAATATTGCATTGATGTGAGGTGTTCAGGTCACATGGTATTGTATGTTCATGCATGAGTTAGTATATAAGAAAGATAAAATGAGGAATAAATGCATGAGATATGATTGGGTGCCCATCCATGCCAGGTGGATGAGTTTTAGTCTAGTGGTATGGGATGCTAGCCCAAGAATAGGTTCGTGTGGGCTGATCACCCAATCAGACTGCCTACTTGGGCTGAATGGTTACCCACTCGATATCAAAGAGAAAGAAAATATGTAAATGGTGACTGAGGATAGGCTGCCCAAAAGGGTGGGCCAGTGGGACATTAGCTCGTTAGCTTGTTTCCGGCGCAACCCAGAAATTGATAGGCACAAGGGCCGCCCAGGGTCGCAATGCATTGAATTGCAAGTATCTAACGGAGGACTCCCAAAAAGGGTGGTGTCTGTCTTCACAAGGGCCAGAGATGCTCCCAAAAAGGGGGAGAAACTTAGTGTATACCCCACCGTCAAGCCTACTTATATCCTAAAAGATAAAGAAAAGATGAAGGAAAGAAAAGAAAAGAAAAGAAAAGAAAAGGAAAGAAAAGAAACAAAAGATAATGAACGAAAAGAAAAGAAAAGAAAAGAAAATGAAAGGAAGCGAAAACCAAGGTCACGATATGTCATGTTCACGGTCACATGCATTACTTGCTTAGTCTTAGACTTATAGATTAGCTTTGCATTGTAGGTACATGTATTACAAAGAAAATGGCAAATGTGATGACGCATTGGAGAAGGTTGCTCATGATGAAGACTTGACGGTTGTTGGGTAATTCGATGATTTATTTTACTATTTTATCAAATGAATATTTTATATGGAATTTGTAAAGGGCTGTTATTAATCGTGTTTTGGCAAGAAATGCATTTAACTGACAAAGTCTTCTGCTGCAAATATTTTACGAATGCATAGTTTTAGTGATTGGTTTTAAAGTATGGTTTTATCGCATAAGAATTTAAGTAACATTGTTTTAGTGTGAAGGTTTTAAAGAAAAAAAAAGAGTATATCACACGAATTTACCACAAAATAACATTTTCTATAACGGGGCATTACAACTTGGTATGAGAGCCCCATGTTTTAAAATATGTTCTGTAGACTATCCAACAACCCAAGTCTCAGCATGGATAAGCCTTCTCAACAGTAAGTATTATCTGACATTATGTGTGATAGCTTAGTAGCTTATTCTTTACTATATGATGTTCGAGGATCTGTTGCTTGTTTGCTTTCTTTTGTTCATAAGGCTAGGGTAAATGTTTGATCCCATAGAAATAGGGAGTAAGCTTAGAAAGTATAGAGTATAAGTTGGACTTTACTTTTTGGGTTAGAGTCTTCATATAGACGTAGGTAGCTGAGAGTTCGGGATGAAGAGGTTTTGATGTAAACAATTGTGGTTCTTTTGATAGAGTTAAATAATGGAAATGATAAAAGATAGACGATACTAGAACTACTTGGGTTTTGAGTGCAGGAATTAGCTTTGGGATAGTAAAGAAACAAGGAAGACTCTGCCCAAATTTTTATAAATTGGAAAGGAGATAAGTGGAAGGCAAATTCTACAAGGACCATATTATGTAGACATTTGGGCAATGTCGCCTACACTGCAAGGAGTTAGATAGAGGGTGGATTTATTATGAGAAGGAAGAACACTGAAGGTTATGGACTAAGCTGGATTATGAGGACTATAGTTAGTCAAATGTTTATCCACTTGGTCAAGATTTTTAAGAAATTGTTGAAAGAGTGTTTTGGATCTTTAGTGGCAGATAGTAGGTTCAAATGAGAAACTGTTTGATTGTTGCTTACTGCATAAGTAAGGTTTTTGTCATGGACTAGAAATTTGGAAAATCTAGTCTGTTTATAAGAATGACGCGGATTAATATTGACGATGAATTTTAAGATGATTAAGATATTCACTGTTTGTCGTTGTGGGTTTGTAGTCTAATTTATGTTGAGAGTAATATTTTGGTGTTTGGATAAGTTAGGAGAAGTTTAAAATGGATAATAAGTTATGTGTTTGATTTGGTTTAAGTTTTCTATCCCAAGTGGGACCCAATCAAGATGACCAAAGATGTGACTACGATGACGTGGATAGAATTTGAGAAAATCTTTTATGACAAGGACTTTACTCGCACAATGAGGACATGTAAGCTAATAAAATTTGCTCAGCTTCGAGTGGGGGAAACAGTTATGGTATATGTGCATAAGTTGAGGCACTATCACGGTTTGCTTCGCATTGTGTGAGTAAGAATGAACACAAGTTGCACTAGTTTATGCAAGGACTTAAGACTAAGATTTATAGAGGTGTAAGATATGGAGGAATGTTGTGACTTAAAATAACGGTTCAGAAATCTGTATGTGTAATGAGTTAATTACTTTATCTAAGTTGGATTTCAATTTAATTCTTGTAAATTGATGGATTTTGGAAACTATTATGTGCAGAGATTTTGATTTATGGATCCAAGGGATGCTCTCAAAATAGAGGGAGAACATGTTATGTGCTGAGTTAAATTGTATGTTAAAGAATCTGGCCAAGAATTTAGATAGCACATTGTATGTTCATGCATAGATAATATTAATAATCAACTTTGATCGGAAGTTAGAAATATATGATTTGGAATTATTCAATTTTCGTTTTAAGTAGAAGTTGAAAGTCTATTATCTATATATAAAGGTTACTAGTACTATGGAAAAACATAGGTTTGAATACTCGCTGAGTCGGTTCTCTGAATATATTGTTGGTTGGTTACTAAAAAAATTTGTGGGATGAATTCGATTGTTATTATGAATATGTTAGTAATAGATTCAATTGGAGAAATTGTTGAGGTTAATAAATTGTTGACTAGGATTCCATCGTTCATGACGGATACGGTTGTTGAACGTTGTGTTGGTTAATAATCGATTGAATGAGGTCTTATCATTTATTTAGAATACTGCCTTGATAAGTAGTGGAGATGACTTATGCTTTGAGGACTTGGATTTAAGTATTATTCTGCCAATAGATGAAGTTTTAATAAATTATATTGGTTGAATAAAAGCAGAATGGTAAAGTAAACAGAATAGAGCGAGAACCTTAGAGATGACATGGTTAGTAGACTAACGAAAGTATTAGACCACCAGGTTTAAATTATGGAATAGATTGGGAAATTAGAAGAACTGAGAGACAAATAGCTGATGGCGCCCAAGGATTTAAAGTGCTAAAGGTTTTGACTACTAAACCGTCATGTCTTGAATGAAAGATTTCAAATCATGCAAGCGCGAAAAGCAGAATCTGAATGGTGGAAGGTGTGCTATGTATGCTAAGGTCTAAGAGCAAGTGAGAGTTTAGGAAAATTTACGTGTGATAAATTCTAAGTCATGGAATTCAAGGAATGTAATGGGAAAGTAATGAAAGAAATCAATTCGAAAGATGTATTACGGGACCAAAGTGATGTTTTAAGTGAAATGAAAATTGTCCTTTTTGTCAGAGATTGTCAAGTTATGACTTAAGAAACAGGTAATGGTTGCCCCAAGGGTATTTCTTATTGTGAAAATATGAATGAAAGTGGAGCTTGGTGAGTAAGGACAATATTTTGGAGTATAAGGATCATAAAAATGCAATAAATTTGTTCACGTTACAATTATTTAACATCAATTATCTGATGAAGGAAGAGAGAAATTTGGATGAAGGCTTTTCCTTTGTAATAATTGATGTTGGCAATTTGATAACTTGGGTGTGAGATAGTATTTTTCTAAGTCTTTGTGTTCTGCAAAAGTTAAAGCCTTGTAATCTTTAGGGAATTTTATGTAAAAGTATGATACAAGAAGTTGTATTGAGTCGTAGACCAAAGAAATGGTTATGTTGGGCAAATTTTGAGGATGAAATTTATATAAGGAGGGAGGAATGTAATACCCCAAATTTTTATATCGGAATTTAATAAGAATGAATAAGAAAGTAATTGAAGGTATACGAATTAGTTAGACATTTATCGGGGTATTACCAATGATGTAACCAATAGATTATAATTTAAGGGAAATTATTTGGGGAATAATTAAATAAATGTGATAGTGACATTAAATTAAGGATAAAAAGTAAATGAGATTAATTGGAATTAAAGTGTAAGAGAATAATTAAGTAGAGGGGATGATTAAATGAAATTAGGATTTAAAGGGATAAAAGAGGAAAGAGGAATTAAATGGAGTAAAGGGGAGCTGAACGGGTTCAGCCGAACCAGTTCTGTCACGCTAGTCCAGTCTGAGAGTTAGAAGAAAGGGGAGAAGAAATGCAGTCTAGCCTTGGCCATTTACGCGAAGAGAAAAGTCTAGAGAGCTAGAGGGGGAGCGAATCGGGAGAACGACGAGAGAGCGGGAGGCAAAGCTTGAGTGCTGTTGGGCTTCGCATAGGAGTTTGACAGACAGATGGTTGTCCGTCGGGCTGCTGGTGTCGATGCAAGGAGGACGGATCGTGGGCTAGGGCTCTGGTGTGAGCGGAATCGCGAGCTACAAAATTTCAGCACCTGACCGAGATGAATATTGGCGATGCTGGGGATTTGGATTTTGGATGGTAGGGGCGTCTTCTCCGGCGCTAGTGTGAGGTAAGGGCTCCCTTGCGTTTTGGTTTCTCTGTCCCCATTGTCGTGCCTTGATGACTTATTGGTCCAATTTTTGAATGAACTGAGTGTATGTGTAGGTGTGTCTGCAATGGTTCAATAAAAGTGAAGAAATTGAGCGAAGAAGATGGCAGAGAGCAAAAGAGATAGAGTGAAGGGAGCCCTCGGGGGTTCTTCCGGTAGGGAAATCCTTCACTGCCGTTTGAGAATTTCATGGATTTTAGGTTTTGTGTTTATGATTCTCTGCATATGAATTTGAATGGGACAATTGTAAAAGATAAAGTGTTATTGGATGTTATTCCCTGTGGATGATTATTGTTGAAGAATGTTAATTAGGGTTAATGGATAAGGTTGTTTGTGAATTACTGCTATCTGGTTTTGTGCGGTATCTATGTTGCGATTTATGTTCTGCAATCGTTTTGGTTAAGGGTCTATTTGGACATGGATATTCAGGGAGAGTGAGAAGTCATGGATGACAGTGAGGCTTCTGGGAGCGTTTTTCGACTGGGCAATAGTTGGGTTTTCTTTGCTGCTCTGTTGCTCCACTGCGTGGCTAATGGTAGTGGCACATAATGGTAGAGGAAAAGATGAAGGAGAATGGCTATGCTCTGTTCTTTTCGTGGGATCTTCAGATGTTTAAAGGAGGAAGGATAATGCTAATTTCATAAACCCGCTACAGAAACCAAGTAATGTTGCTTGTGTTTTGGCCTTTCGGCCCTACAATGCAAAGTGCTAGGTGAGTTGACTGTTCTCTCTGTTTTCATTTTGGTATTGTTAACTGACACTACTCTAGAGATTTCTTATGTGTTGGATATCCTGTGCATGATAGATAGGCTTTTGAAGTTCGTTGTTACTGTTTTATGTAGAGAAAATGCTCAAGGATATATAGCTACTGTTTTCTGCTTCTATTTAATCGCTACTTTTCTTGGAGATATAATGCTTCTGTTTTCTGTTGGAGTCTTAGAGATGCATGTTTGCTGTCTCTATAGATTTTCTTGGAGATGTTTGTTTATTTTCGTTCTGGATTTTCTTGGAGATGTTTGTTTATTGTTGTCGTGGATTTTCTTGGAGATGTTACGTTACTGTTATAATATTGCATTGATGTGAGGTGTCAGGTCACATAGTATTGTATGTTCATGCATGAGTCAACATATAAGAAAGATAAAACGAGGAACAATTGCATGAGATATGATTGGGTGCCCATCCATGCCAAGTCGATGAGTTCTAGGCTAGTGGTATGGAATGCTAGCCCAAGAACAAGTTCGTGCGAACTGATTACCCAATCAGACGGCCTACTTGGGTAGAGTGGTTACCTAATTGTTATGAAAGCAAAAGAAAATACGTAAATGGTTATTGAGGATAGGCTGCCCAAAAGGGTGGGCCAGTGGGACATTAGTCCGTTAGCTTGTTTTTGACAGAACCTGAAAAGTGACAGGCACAAGGGCTACCCAGGGTCGTAGTGCATTGAATTGCAAGCAGCTAACGGAGGACTCCCAAAAAGGGTGGAGTCTGTCTTCACAAGGGCTGAAGTCGCTCTGAAAATGGAGGAGAAATGTAGTGTTTGCCCCACCATTGAGCTTACTCATATCCGAAAAGATAAAGAAAAGATGAAGGAAAGAAAAGGAAAGAAAAGAAAAGAAAAGGAAAAAAAAAAAAAGAAATGAAAGCAAAGAAAAGAAAAGAAAAGAAAAGGAAAGGAAAAGAAAACAAAGATCAAGATATGTCATGTTCACGGTCACATGCATTACTTGCTAAGTGCTAGACTTATAGATGAGCTTTGCATTGTAGGTACAGGTAATACGAAGAAAATGGCAAATGTGATGACGCGTTGAGGAAGGTTGCTCATGATAAAGATTTGGCGGTTGTTGGGCAATTCGATGATTTATTTTATTGTTTTATCAAATGAATATTTTATACAGAATTTGTAAAGGACTGTTATTAATCGTATTTTAGTAAGAAATATATTTAATTGACAAAGTCTTTCGTTTCAAATATTTTACGAATGCATAGTTTTAGTGATTGGTTTTAAATTATGGTTTTGTATCGCAAAAGAATTTAAGTAACATTGTTTTAGTGCGAAGGTTTTCAAGAAAAAAGAAAGAGTATATCACACTAATTTACCACAAAATAACGTTTTCTAAAACGAGGCGTTGCACTTACAAATCTGCTCTTATCTTCTTTGTCGAGATTTTGATCTCCTCAACCTCTTCCTATACCTTGTCTGCGTCCCTATTTGCATCCTCTTCCTCATTGGCTTCTCCCACATTCATTCTCTTTTTCCTTCACCGAGACCTTAGTGGCACAAACTCACTCGATTGGCTATTCCTTTTTGTTCATTCTCACTTCATGAACTTGTAAGGAACCAATAAGTTGATCACCCATCATAGTAGCTAAATCTTTAAAATCCTCGATAACTACAACCACATAATCGAACTTAGAATGCAATAAGAGAAGAACTTTTTCATTGACACGAATGTCTTCCATTCTTTCTATTTATCTCTTCATTTGGTTTACAATGGCTAACGCACTCCAAAAGAAATCTGCAATGGATTCATATTCTTGAATTCACAATGCTTGAAAATCTACTCTTAGGATTTGAAGATGTATCTTTTTTACCTCATCAACTTCTTTATAAGAATTTTGTAGAATCTCTCATGCTTGGTTGACGGTGATTACATTTGACATTCTCTCAAACATGACTTCATCTAAACAATCATGAATAAGGATAATAGCTTGTCGATTTCTCTTATACATTTTTTGGAAAGTCTCCCTTCAACAAGGAGTCATTATGTAATCATCATGAGGCTTCTCATAGTCTCTATGTACAATCTCCCACAAGTCTTGCGAGCCAAGCAAAACTTTCATATAAATGCACAATTTCTCGTAGTAGTCTTTATTAAGTTGAGGGAAATGAAATAGAAATGTAGATTTCGACATTTCTACAACAATAATTAAAGAGTAATTACATTTTATGTAAAAAAATGTTTAAAGAAAGTAATTCTAAAATGAAAATTTCAGTAGAATACACATTTTCTTTTCATTTTTTTTACAACTTTTCTACTAAGCAAAGTGTAATATCCTAAAATCTATTCATAAGATTGTGTTTAATTGGATTTTAAAAATGAAGGTTGAAAGACTGAATTAGTCGATATTTAGGATAAAATGAGGATAAGATATAGATAGAGGTTAGATGTGAAGGATTAAGTTGAGTTACTATCGTGTAGACTTGCAGTCAACTATAATTAGAATAGTGGTCCACGAAATTCAAAACAGATTGAATTTTGTTGCTTTTAGGTAGATTTGCGATTGACCGAATGAGGATTTGTGGTCGACCATATTTGTGACAAAATGTGAGAATTAAGCCTTGGGTTGTTTTTTTGTCAATTGGCATTGAGGATGTGGTTGACCAGAATTGTAGTAGAATAAGATGGATGAGTCTCGGTGTTGATTTGTGGTCGATCGGACACTGAGGGTTGGTCGGCCAGGAATGTGGAAATTTACTTGAAAGCAATATACGTGTCACGATTTAAGTGAGGAAATGAATTGATCACTCAACATTTTTTTGCTGAAGGAGTGGCACTTCTTGCTTGTGGCTGAGGATTGTGTATTTAATTCTCTTTTTGTTAGGAAAATGGGAGGATACAGTGAGAAGTGAGGGAGAAGAGATGACAACCGTGAGAGCTAGAGAAGAGAAGAGGTGAGAAGAAAAAGACGGGAAGAAAACGTGTGGGAGAAGAAGAAGAAGAAGAAAAAAAAAAGGAAAAAGAGAAAGAAGAAGAAAGCTTGAAAGGAGAAGCATTTGGAGAGGAAGAAACCCTAGGAAGTTCGTAATCTCTCAACTTCTTCAAACAAATTAAGGCAAAAAATGATTGTTTGTGTTTGCCTTTAGGCTACATTACAAGAATTAGGTTGTT
Organism: Begonia loranthoides; assembly: GCA_022433065.1. Taxonomy (NCBI): domain Eukaryota; kingdom Viridiplantae; phylum Streptophyta; class Magnoliopsida; order Cucurbitales; family Begoniaceae; genus Begonia; species Begonia loranthoides. Next base: position 13,419,792 of record CM039472.1, on the reverse strand, counting down.
ATGATTTGGTGATATGTTGTTGTGTTAGAAATTAGGTTCTTATATGATGGTTGCTTAAAATTGAGAATATGTTGATGATAATGTTTATTTGAGGATTTGTTGCTTGAATGTTAAATTATTGTTCATATGTATGAAAGTGGTGATAGGAATCATGTATAGAATATGTTTAGGACTTAACAGTATGTCAAGTTGATAATGGCTTGATCATGTTAATGATATGATAAGATATAGGTTGATGAATGCATACATGTTCATGCATCATGATTTTTAAGAAAAGTTATGAAAATTATTTTATACAACCATGTTTTGCAAATGAAATGGAAATGGCAATGAATGGGAAGTAAAGAAGGGTTTGAGTTGGCTAATATTGACCGCTCAATCCTAATATGTTAAGAAGGTAGGGTAATGGCTAAGGTTCACCGTTATGGTCAAAGTTCACCATTGATTAGAAGTTCATCACTCTTCCTTACGTAAAAGAATGTTAAGATAAAGGAAAAGGAAACTGAAATGGAAATATTTTATATAATGCATCTCATGTTCATAATGCATTTCATTTCTTACTAAGCATTAAACTTATAAATTATGTCTTGTGATGTAGGTAAGCATGGTAATAAGGAAAGGAGCAGCTAATGGAGGATTTACACGTTGTGGATCTTGTGCTGACTGGGCTAAACAGGAAAGGAAAAATGAAAATGTATATGGTTTTTAATTTATGAAATGTATTGGAACAATGTATGCTTTAAAGATTTAAAGAAAGAATTTTATTTATGGTATTTCATTACATTTCTTCTCAAATTCTTTTATTAAGAAAAGTCTTCCGCTATGCGTTTTGAAAAGAAAGAATTACGTTTCAAGTAAAGTAAAAATAGGGTGTTACACGTATTGAATCAGAAGCCTAGTAAATTGTGCAAAAAAGTCAAATAAATTGAAAAAAATTAGCTCTGACTTTAACAGTGTTAATCGGTCATAAATAATAAGGCTCTGTTACTTACTGTACCTAGTGTCTTTTTAATACAGACCATCTTCTTTAAAGCTATACACAAGTACAAAAAAAGGGATTAAAATAAGATAATAAAGACCTTTTTGAACCTCAAACACCAATTGATGCAAAAATGTACATACAAAATTAAATTTTTGGCAAACCCTCCTCCTATTTATGTTCAATGAAAGATGAGTTGTACTAGTCTACAAGTGATTGCTTTAATTTGCAAGCAATAAATGAATATTCATATGCATATGGATCAATTAATGCTCTATATCAATCTCCATATGATTTTTTTTTTATTTCAGTCATATGTCGTAAAGGATTTTGTTGAAGGAAAGATATTAAAAAATTAGTGTTATAACTTCTAGTCAAAAATTCGTTGTATGCTTAGTGTAAAAAAAATGTAATAAGTGGCGCCTATATTTTATTTTTAAAAAATAAGATAAAGTATAAGTTAGACCTTAACGTTTCATGTTATTAACAAATTATATCTTAAAATATTTTTCTAACAAATCAAGTCTCTCTCAAGTCTCAACATCTTAGATATTAGCAATTTAGACTTTGTCGTCAATTTGTCCATCAAATTCAACAAGTATATACTATGTTTTTCATTGAATCAGATGTGTTAACCTCATTTCTAACCTTTAGAGTGACTTCTAACTCAATGTCAAACTCAATTGATCCCTCGACGTAATTTGAAATTGCCATAGAAGAGATCGCTAAAGTTCAAAATTGGGTGAATGAGTCGCAATGGCCACGTGTGAATTTTCGTCAGTTGGTCATGTTAGGATCGGAGCACGCCTATAGAGAGGAGGAGAAGGAGGG